>CM042447.1:4027691-4272691 GCA_023631565.1 Gymnocephalus cernua | reverse complement strand
GTTGCTCCACAACGGATCAAGTCCAGACGGAACATCTCGACCTCAAATGTTGTGGGCTAGGAATTGTTGGGTCTTTGTAAATTATAGAGTGAGGTCTAGACCTATTCTATCTGTAAAGTGTCTCGAGATAACTCTTGTTATGATTTGATACTATAAATAAAATTGAATTGATTTGTCCAGCTTGTATTTACCTTCACAAAAGTGCCCGTTTTGCCACTGACAATCTCAGATTAATATTCTAAGTGTCTGATAACATTATGGAAAGGATTTCTATGGAGGTCGACCTTTCTGTTAAAGAGTAAGATGCTTTTTTAAAACATAAAAACATCTGCGAAATTGCGTTTGCTAAAGCCACCAGACTCCATGTAAATAAATAGTAATTTTAGCATCGGAAAATACACTTCATTCAAAGTCGACAGAAACAAAATAAGACTATGAAAAGCCGTTTTGGGTCGTCTTTCCACTTTTACAACCATCACAACTCTAGTTTTGGTTAAAATAAACACATAGTTTACCGATTTACATGTGAAAATATGTTGGCTCTTTACAGGCTAAAAGTATTGTTTTTTTAAATGGAGTCTGGTGGGTTTAGTGCTAGTGACTTCAGAGCTGTTTCTGGTTTAACAGAAAGGTCTTAATGAGGCTTTAAAAAGGCGGATCTCAGTTGGGATCCTTTCCATAATGTTAGAATATTAATCTGAGCCTTTCAGTGGCAAAAACAGCACTTTTAGTGAACCAAATTGACGATGCACATTTGCCCCATATGGTTACATTTCAGCCCGGTTCATGGCTGCCGGTTACAGTGTTCTCAATTAGTACTGGACCAATGTTAAAGATTGTTGTTCCTATCAGTCACTTACACACAGAAACATAGGGTCAAGGTTGAAAAAAACAATATTACCCTTTAAGAGAGAAGGTGGAGGAGGAGGCGTAGGAGTAACTGAGACAGAAGACATACGAGTGAAAACACACGTTAAAGAATGAGTGTGTGTCAAGTGGCAACCTCTTGAGATGAAACATCTGCGAGTACAAGATCTCAAAAAAATAAAATAGAAAAAAACAAATGCTGAAATTCTTGCAAAAGAATTGGCATTTAGACTGTACAGAACAATGCCATTTTGAATCTCATTTAAAAGTGAGTATAATGAATCACAATACAAAAAGGGACAATAGCACCGCTCCCTCAGAGACAGGACAAGTGATTCTACAAAAACTCCAACATCAACAGGTTGAACTGCGAGTCTATAAAATGTGAAATGTAAATATATACATTTTTTTATTTGCAGTTTTCTCATTATTTTGTTCTGAAGCACAAACATTTGTTGAATGCAGCACGCTGGCTGCTAATGGGAAATAAAGAGAGGATTGTAAACTAATCTTAGCCAGAGGCTGCGGTCGGCTCTTTATAAAAACATTCACTGGGAATATACATTTATTACATAATAGTCTGTCACAGGCGTAACTTTGGGTTCAACATTGGGGGGGGTTTGAGATCTCCACCTTCGAGCAAAATTGACATTTTGGTCATCAAAGACTTCATTTTCTGCATTCTGGTGAATGTTTCTGCAACAATTTATGCCTTTTCTGCATCAAGTTATGGTGCAAATGTCTTTATGCAAAGGAAATTATAATAGGTTTTTCGGGTGGGTTGCACTGGCCAGTTAATTACTGGATAAACTTAGAGTAAATTACGCCTATGAGTCTGGTACATTAACGGCATTGTCGTTTACAAACTTTGATTTTTGATCGGAACTAGATATCGCGTGTTAATTGGAGGGCTTTAAAGGTGCTGCTGGGTCATGTTTTGTTAGCGTTGCATGGAGGCAGGCTAGCAGTTTCTACCTGTAAACAGTCTTTATGCTACGCTAAGCTAATCAGATGTTGGCTGTAGCTTTCGGTGTGAGAGTGGTATCATCTCTCCGCCAGAGGGGAAAAAAATGTCTTTTTTCCAAAATGTCAAACTATTGCTTTAAAGGAATAATTACCTCTATGTTTTTGTAATGTGAATATAATCCCAATATGAGTTATGGAAGTCAGCATGCTGTTAACTGTCTGCATAGACGACTCCCAGCACTTGGTCGGGAATAAAAACCTCCCAATTGTATCATCAGTTCCCAGGGAACATTGCAGTAAAAATGATCCAAACAGTGAGCTTTAACATCTGTTATCTGATTTTTTTGGCCCCTGGGGGGGGGGGGGGGCAGCAGAACAAGCTGAACACACAACATCTGACATGTTATTGTCAAAAGTTGTTATGGTGACTGTAGTCTTGCAAATCCAGACCTATCTCCACAGCGCTAAGTCTGGCTGCTACCGTTCTCATTCTGCTAAAGGAGAAAGAACGCTTGTTAAATAGTGTTGGCAGGGGAACTTGGGATGGTGGGGAGGCGAGCCCTGGCATTAAATGGCTAAATCCCTACAAAACATATAGGACCGATACCCTGGAAATTCAGAGTTCAGGCGAGAACACCATTTGAATTAGCTCAGCGAGTCACTCTGGCTTTCAGTAATGATGCTCATTAACTATGCCCTTGTAGCCGAGCTGCACCAATCACATCGCTGTATCTGATGTAGGCGGACCAGAGGCGAGCTGCACCAATCACATCGCTGTATCTGATGTAGGCGGACCAGAGGCGAGCTGCACCAATCACATCGGTGTATCTGATGTAGGCGGGCCAGAGGCGAGCTGCACCAATCACATCGGTGTATCTGATGTAGGCGGGCCAGAGGCGAGATAAACAGATGACGACAGTTTAATCTACCAGTTAGCTCCGCTGGTAGCTAAGCGTACGAGGCTCTGGAGACGTCACCCCGTGTATTGTTGTGATTGGCCGTAGTGTTATCCAATTGTGTGCAGTGAGATTTTCAAATGCATGCTTTTATTTTTTGGATTTCCAGGCTATAGGGGCGGGACAATATGCTGCCTAATTAATTTGTTCTTTAACAAATACAAAAGTTGAATAATACACTTCTAGAGATATTTCTAAAAACTAATTGTTTTCTAACAAGAATGCACATCACATGCAAGTCAGTCAGTCTGACATTTATTTCATCTGTGAAGAAGTACATAGTCTATATCCTTCGCGTTACACTTCGAGTTTTAAATCCGGTGGATTTCTGAGGACTCTGGTTAACTGCTCCTCACATCTCAGCAGGGTAAATCCAGACAGCTAGCTAGACTATCTGTCCAATCTGACTATTTTGCAGCGGCTCCATGGGGAGTTTAGCACCGCCCACGACAACTGTGATTGGTTTAAAGAAATGCCATTAAACCAGAGCACGTTTTCTTTCCATCCCCGGATGCTGTGTGGACTAGCCAGACCCTCCTTCAGCGCGCGGTGGAGGAGGGTCTCCCAAAGCGAGACTAAGAAGAACATAACATGGATTTTCTGCTTTTCGTCTGTTTTGCTGGAAATGGATATGATGTCGGCGGTACCGTACAGAAAGAAAATATTTAGGTGAATCATTGGTATGATAAATAAATACAAATATTGATTATATTTGGGAAACTATATAAAATATATTGATTATAGAGAAAAGAATCAATTTTCAAAAGCATTACATATTATATCACGATACATACAATTTGATATTTTTTCCTGCCCGTTATATAGGCTTCTTTGTTTATCGCCCCTTTGGAAATGGGCTGTGAATGAAGTTTCCCCCTTCTCCTGGTGACAACCACGCTAAGCATGAACAGGTTGTTAGATCTGTTGTCTGGACTCTGGCTCCTTTAGCTGCTAAATGCTCCACTTTCTTAGCTTCCTAGCTAGTTGCTAACTTTTGTCTATCTGGAAACAAGATTGAAGAGTTTGTGGGCTGGAACACAAAAGAAAAATGAACTAAAATAACTTTAAGAGTCGGTAATAATTCTCTGCAGATACATTTGAATCTATATGTAGCCTTTTGATTCATTGTCAGGATTAGAAATATTTAATGCATGTACGTTTGAGAACTCTTTGGATCGTTTGATTCTGATTTATTCAGACATTTTCAACTGCAACTCGTCAGTATTTCAGAGATCCGTATCAGTCCACAATAACCATTACACATCCCTGCAGTCAATAGGAGCTCATGTTGGGTGTCTATTGTCCCCGAGGATAATAAGTTCAGCAAAGCATGACCGCAGACAGACAGCGGGTTCACCGGCTTCAGCCTGAGCCGCGACACCCTACAGTGTTTGTACTAGTGTAGGTAGAGAAATACAACGGACAGAAGAAAGGTGGAAGTATACCACAAATATCCAACTTTTGCAAATTTAAATCGCTTTTCAACTCAGATTTACTCACATTAAACTCAGGTATTTTTTTGTTTTACTCTAGGTATTTATTAGGGGCAAGGGCGTAACTTTGGTTTCAAAATGGGGGGGCATGCATGTATTTTAAAAAAGCGACAAAAACATCAAAAACATTTATTGAAAAAAAAAAACCTCGAAAAAAACGTCAAAAGGTGACAAATGTTTGAAAAAGTGACAATATTTTTTAAAACAAGGCGGAAAAAATTGTCCAAAAAAAAGCAACAAAAAAGCAGCTAAAATATTGAAAAGGAACAAAAGCTTCAGAAAAAGCCCAGTTTTGACTATAGGGAGGGTTGTAAGCCCCCCTCCCCCCCAAAATTCTGCCTATGATTAGGGATCATTTCTTCGATTGTTTTGTTTACTTTAATAGATCTTTCTCCACCGCTTCCAAATTTGAAAACATAAAATATGATAATTTCGAATTCCCAATTAAACATTAAAAGTTTGGTTAAATGGACGCGGTGAGTTGCTGTTGTTGCTCGCAAAGTCGTATAAATGCACAAATCGAACCTTTGACAAGTTTATCTCTAGACAGATTCATCCTGAAAATCAATGATTTCAAATCCAGAGTTTTGTCAGTCGCTTTGCTAACTCTGTACCTGATGAAGAGCCCGTTTGGGTTGTGCTTTTTCTAAATGTAATAACACACTGTAACAAAGTTTATTATCTAATCTTTTTGCTTCTGTGTGGTGTCTTGTTTTGTGCTAAGTTCAGCTTTTGTGTTGCTTTTGCACTGTCACTCAAATCTTTGGGAAGTTCAAATCAAGCTAATTGTGTGAAAAATCAAATGTTGGATTGTTATGTTATGTACGTTTCAGTGGTATGTTTTGGTTGGTTGCCGACTGGACGCACACGTTCATGATGTTCCTTCTGATCGTGGCAGCTTTGCTGCTGCATCAAAGACGTCTGCTGATCTCATCCCAAGGAAATGTTTACCAAAATTGGGAAAAGACACACAGATCGACCTCCTGGTAGGAAACTCCAAGAAGGGCGAAGACATTGTGAAGTCTTTACAGTGAGATATTGCACAATGCATTCATGCACGCAGATCACAGGAACAACTGGCCAAAGCCAACATTCAGATATTTATAAAAAAAAAAGAAGGATTTTAAATACAAATTTCTCCCTTCCTTATTATTGCATAATACAAGGAATAAAACCGATACGTGTTGTGCATATGTTTAAAATAAATGTAACAAATACTTTTAAGATTATTTAAGGCTTTTGAAATTCTATCCATTTAAAATGATCCTTAAAATAACCATAACAGCTAAATCTAAATCCGATACACAACTCTTCAGTATAAATGACCAAGTCCATACAGATACAGTGATTCATTCTAAACTTGAAATAAAATAAAATAAAAACTAAATTGTATTTGCTTCTTCTCTCAACATTTCTATTTAGCACATCTGGTCAACGAAGACTGGAGAGTTAAAGCTCAATCACCCAATGACTTAACACACCTGTGATTGATTTTCAAATGATATGCTTATCGATGGAAGTCCCTTAAATCAGAAGTTTGGAGATGTTCTGTATGTTTCTACTTCTCAACAAATCCCATGAAAAGATTCAAACCAACAGCGCATGTATCTAGTGAAAAAGTTTTGAGATATGTGTAGTTGCTAATTTCCATTCTAATAATTGGATCAAGTGATTGATATACGTGGTAATTGGTTTATCATTTAAACTATATATGGTGTTTCTACATTTAAAAAAAAAAAAGGCTGTATTTTAAATAGCTGACTGACTGACTGACTGAATGATTCAAGTACAATTTTTCAAATATATATATCGTCTGGTGATCGATAGTGTTTCTGGATCAAGTTTTTTTCTGTTAAATACATAGAGAAGTTGCTCGTTAAAGACAAACATTATTGGCTTCACTGGAGTGTTGTAGTGTCACAGATCTCTGTCCGCCTCATTAAGAAAACAACTAAAACAAGCAGATCCAACCAACGGATCGGTCTGTCAGTTGCCGGGCGTTGGTGTGTCTACATGTCAGCCCTGACGAAGGAAGCGAACATCCCGTCCTCCTGCTCCAAAAGAGTCTCGGGTTTGTCGTACTCCAAAATGTTCCCTCGCTTCATCACGATGACCAGATCGGCTGTCAGGATGGTGTGGACGCGGTGCTGGAAACACAAAGCAACGACGCCAGTTAGGTTCTGGAAAAGTGGTAGTGTCAAGAAACCTATTACAGGGATTGGTTCTTCAACTCTTAAAGCCTTGTACACTGATTTGATGTTGGTGGTTTTCAGTAGTTCTATGCATATTTTTACAGTTCCAAAATAAAAACAACAAATGATCAAATTGAATGACTTCGTAGACAGTGCCTTTTAAACAGACGTTATAAAGGTGTGTCATACAGCTAGTGCTTACTGAAGCTGCCTCCTAAATATGCTGCAATTTAAACAATTAGAGGTCGAAAAACTGTCCAGATAAATGATATTAGGATGGGATCTCTGTTTGTTTGCAGATGATGTTGCCCTTTTATGCTTCATGAGACTGGATTTGAGGTTAAAGCCCCTTTCAAACATGCGCTGCAACCCTAAACTTATCTACCCATTAAGCGTGATTCATGCTTCTGCGTTAAATCGATGCCGTGGCTACGTACTGTAGGTACGTGGAGATACAGACCCTACGCCGTAGCCTGACGTGCATCTCTCAAAAAATGAACTACATGTCACGGCGATGCACGTCGCTCGGTCGTGGCTTGGTAGCGTTGCATTTCCCCCCAACTCATTTCCTGGTTCTCCTTCTCCATAAATAACATGAAATCAAGGAGAGGGTTAACTTCTCCTGCTCCAGGTTTCTCACCATAGTCAGAAAGAACAGGGGAGACACTTTGTTTCTCTCACTATGACTCTAGAGTCGCTACTCGCTCCGAAGCTAATCGCCGTCACTCTCTCACTCTCTCTACCACACACTCCCCATGACACACACACACACCTAGCCGGCCCTGCTAAAGAGATCGACGCACACACCAACGCACAAGTATAAACTTCAGGCCACTTACATAGGCTACGGCGATAGCTCTGCATGAGGCCTCAACAGGACCATAAACCACGCTTTACCCAGAGGAGCTTCAGTATATGGGTGAATGCAAATGTCTGAATCAGTAGGACCGGACATTAAACTGACTTCACTCTGCCAGCTCCCTAGTACAAAGTCTGTGTAATGTCCGATTGAGCCCATGTGTGAACAGAGCAGGTAATTGTGCTTCGCGAAAGGGGAAGAAAACAAACATCCGAAGAAGGGTGATTTACACAAAGACGGCAGCGCAAAATGTCTTACTGGAGAGACAACAAGATTCAGGAACTTCTGTCAGTCAGGGCTGGTTGCCGAAATTGTCAAGATGCTTAGTTATTCATGACAACATTATGAACGGGCTACATGAATGTGGTGTAATCCACGTCATGTCCTGCGTCCTGCATGCTCTACCCGGGCGCCACCCCTCGCCTAATCCAAACAGTGTATTTCCAGTAAGTGAGTATGCATCTGACACGGACAATCTCCTGTTGTGTGCTACGTGTGAGAAAGGGAAACTCCGGACAATGTCCGGTCCTGTTTTGTCGGACATTGTCCGGAGTTCCTATGAGACAACAGCTTCAGTTTAACACTGCTGGGACGAGGATCAGCAATTTATAACGTGGTCTTGCACCTTAACCCAAACAAGTGGCATGATGATGGATGCAATGGTAATTTTCACATGCTCTGAGTACTGAAAGCACTGAAGGTTGTTTTAAATCCTAATAACACTGAAAGCGATGTTGCAACACTGCAGGCTGTGGCCAAATTGCACTCCATGTCCATGAAACGTCTCTGAAAGAGCATGCAGTAGTTTGGATTTTGATACCAACCAGGCTGTCAGTGGCAGAAAGGCTTCAGCAGACCCAGACTCCAGCTCTGACTCAGCCAGGAAAAGGAGGACAATTCAGGAACAGGTGGGGAAAAAAGAAAAGAACCAGGCAGAGCCAAAGTGATCTGTGCTGATCCGGGTCTACTTATGAGTCCTCACTAGCACACTGAAGAGGCTATCCTCCTGCGCTAGCAGGTTGGGACCCGAGTCACTTTCCACCAAGATCCCCGAGGAGAAGACCAACACCTGCTCGGCGTCCAAGATGGAGGACACGCGGTGCTGGTGTCAGGACGGAGGGGGCGGAGAGGAGGAGGATGGGGGGGGGGGGGGGGGGAGGGAAAGTGGAAGGGAGGATAGGAGAGAAAGAAAAGTGTAGAAGGGCAGAAAAGTGAATACAGAAAAGGAAAAGGGGAGGAGAAGAAGTGAGGATGAAAGGGAATATATGTGCAAGACAAATAAAATGAGAAAATAGGAAGTATAGAAATAAAAGAGAAGAAAGGGAAATGGTTGAGAAGGAAAAGGATAGGAGGAAGTATGGTGGGTGGGAGAAAGCATAAAGCCAGAGGACAAGACAGTATCACAGAGGGAGAAAAGGAAAGCAGATATGTGAAAGAGGCAAAGGCAAAGAGGACTGACTTCACATCAAAAACTATTGATATTAACTCTATTAGATACTGTGTGAAAAATCACTTAGTGTGAAAAGGGAAAGGGTGCAGAAAAGGCATCTTCGAGGACAATATGATGCAATAGATGCACATGAAGCTCAAAGAAAAGGAGCCACATTTCTGCATCCAACAGCACTGAGCAAACCATGTTTGTTGATAGTCCAAATGTAGTCCAACGGTTCAAATAAACCTCGTGGTTCCACTTCCAACAACTAAATCAACAGGAGAATGACAGACGGACGGACTTACTGCGATTGTAACGACTGTTCGGTCTGCAAATGCAGTCATCACAACTTTCTGTAAGATGTTCTCCTGCAGGGAAGAAAAGAGATGTTGGAGTTTTTTATTTTGAATACATTTTTGAATACATTTTGTTTGTCACAGAAAGAGTCTACGTTTATTTTCTATTTCTATTTGTTAAAAGCACTTTCCATATGTTTTTTATGGTGTCAGTGTAATTTCAGATTTGTAATGTTCTTTAAAAAAATGTATTTGAGATTAGTTACATTCATTTGGCTTAGGTGGTGCGCAAAACGGCTTGGGTGCTGCACCTGAACCTTATATTGGTAGGGAAAACCCTGCATTTGGATCTATTAAGGAAGAAGCTTCTGGAAGTGGTCTATGATTCTCACATCACTGAGAATTGTACATGACCTGATATCACACACACAGAAACACACCGTGGCCATGTCTATCGATGCTGTGGCTTCGTCCATGATGAGGATGCTGCTCTTTCTGACAAAAGCCCGGGCCAGACAGAAGAGCTGCCTCTGACCGACGCTGAAGTTCTCTCCGCCTTCGGTCACAACCGCATCTGCAAACGGCACACGTTTAAATCAAACAGAAGTATTTGAGTCTTCATGCAAATCAATGTATCCTGCAGGACTTCAAAACAGACTTTTGGTGCAATAAAACTAGTCTCACATTGCCTAGTCTATATCCACGACGTTCTACTTCCGGGATTGCTCCGGTGCCGCAGGAAATTCTGCGGATGCATGTCTTTTTCGCTAATGTCCGTTACCTTCTGCTTTCTTTGTGTTGTAATTCTAAACTCCGGTGGATATATGAGGACTCTGGTTAACTGCTCCTCAGATCTCTGCAGGGTAAATCCAGACAGCTAGCTAGACTATCTGTCCAATCTGAGTTTTCTGTTGCACGACTAAAACAACCTTTGAAAGTACACATGTTCCACCAAAACAAGTTCCTTCCCGAGGCTGTTTTGCAGAGGCACCGTCATTCTCCCAACACAAAGAAAGTGGAAGGTAATGGACATCCAGCCTGAAAAGAGGGACATTCGGCAGAATTTCTGGCGGCACCTGAACAATCCCGGAAGTGAAAAAAAGGTATTTGAGTACCTAGTCCTCCGGGCAGCGCTTTCACCATGTTCTTCAACTGAGCGATCTCTAGCGCCTCCCAGAGTCGGTCATCAGTGCACGTCCTCTCTGGATCCAGGTTAAACCTGCAACAAGGGGACATTGTCAAGTCTGATCTCTGGTTACATGATTGGCCACCGCAGCGTGACGTGGGGTTGTGTTTCTCCAAAAGTTGAGTCGGTCTCAACTTTTCGCTGCAGGCCCGCCACGCTTTTTTGAGTGTCCCCCGTTCGGCAACCCCTGCCGCAGCCTAAACGTACTAACCCCCCTATTTCAAAGTAATGGAAAGACCTGCGTTTTTGCCAGATCGTCGGACGGCCCAACGCAGGCAGTCTGAACGTGGCCTTCAAATATAGAATGAGACAGAAACAGTTTTATTCTTATGTGTCTGTCAGGGTTCTTGCAGGTTTTATTAAGTCAAATTTAAGACATTTTTAAGACCCCGCAGGAACCCTGGTCTGTGTATCTTCTGTGTCATACAATGAATGTTATTGTTGCTAATGTAGCACTTAACTAATTCCTTGTTTATTCTCAACATTACACTTCTCTTAATTCTGCGCGGCAATGTCAAAGCGAGTGTCAGAACATCTAAGATAACAGTGTGAAACAGTTACTGTCGACCATTCACCCCAGGCTTACGTTCACATAAACAAGAGCTGGTGGAAACGCCAAGACACACACACACACACACACACACACACACACACACACACACACACACACACACACACACACACACACACACACACACACACACACACACACACACACACACACACACACACACACCATCTCTCTCACACACACACAATTATCTGGAGCGGCATATCTGTCCAAACAAATAGCACATGCTCTTTGTCTTTTATAACAAACACATAGTCACTGTATCGTCTGGTAATACAAACACACAGAGGTTGTGAGTGTGTGTGACAGTGAAGAAGAAGAAGAAGAAGGAGGCAGAGAACGACCTCCTCAGTCCATGACGTCTGAGACAAAAGTCAGATTAGGTCCAAGCCAGAGTTCCCACTGTGGTTTCAACTACTAACCCCACAGCTGGGACTTTGTGTCGTCGTGTGACAAATGTCTTTCGGCACAAAGTGGTTTTCCTTTTAGTTAGTTGTTCATTCGTTGCTGCAGTTTGGGGTTTGCTTGTAACGACTTGATTTTGTTAACTTTGAGAGCTCATCATTTCATTTCAAACCTCCTTTATTTTAAACTCAGGGCCCAGTGAGGGAGAGCCTCATTTTCAATGGGGCGAGTGCACAGCATGCATTTCAGCAAATTACAACATTTAAAATACAACAAATAAAAAAGTGTAAACAATGAGGTAAAACAGACACAAGAAGATATATAGAAGTCATTTATCAGAGCCTTAAACTGACTGATAAATGGGGGAGATACCAATAACCATAATGCTGCGTTTCAGCGCTATATTTTCCAAAAATGAGTTTGGTCAAAGATTCTGGCGCATTACACGCTGTGCCAACGGTATTAAACGGTAAACACTTCCTAAATGGGCGTGGCCTCGTTTGAAAGTGTAGTGAACCTCGTGAGTATAAATTACATGAGATATTTACACAGCTGAAAGACATATTTAGCATTATGGAAATTTGTTGTTTTTTTAGGGCGTTTGCGAACGTTAGCTGACGTTAGCTAATCTGTGTTGCCAGATCTTGCGAGAGTTTGTTCCTGAGACAGAAACAGGTCTCAAACAAAGTTAATTTTCTCCTGATGTGTCAGTCTGATAAATGCCATTTTAGTGTCAGAATGTCCAATATTTACTTTGGTGACTGTGGGGCGATAGAAGCGGTCATAATATGTGTTCACGTTCACTAATACAACAGTGTGACACCTAGCTATAGCTGCTTTCAAGAGCCAGAGTTGCACTTGCTTTACATAACTGTACTTTCTTTTGTATCCATAATATCTTAACTTATATATAAAATTTGGTTCATCAATTCTTCAATTCAGAAAGTTTTAAAGTTCTATTGTCTTTTATCTTTCTTATGATGGCGTATTCCTTTCTGTGTTGCTGTTTTGTCGTTGTTTTTGTAATCACGTCATTGTAAGTGTGGGCCGCCCCTCAATGATCTTACGAGTTTAAATAAAAGGTTGAATGAATTGAGTCAGGCTACGCAGAAGCCTCAGGGGTTTATTATGATGTGAGAGTCCTGTCAACACAATTTACAATTCTTGTGCCAGCGATGCGGCTGGTGACTCGAGAATACAAATAGAGACAGGAAGTTGTTAGACGTGATGGTGAGAAGTCAGTGACGAAGAACACAGATCTTCAGACTGTACGTGACGATACTTCACCAATGTTGGAGTTTCCTGAAAATGATATACTGAAGCTTTGTTTGAGTGGGTGTTTGTGTACCTTATTGATCCACTAAACAACACGGGATCCTGGAGGATGATGGAGAGCCGCGACCGGAGTGTCTGCAGAGGAAGCTTACAGATGTCGATCCCATCGATGACGATCTTCCCTGCAAAGAAGCAAACACATGCTCACATCTCGAATCACTGTTACATGCACGCAAGTTCTTTTGGCCTTGGATTCACAATTTATTGCCTCCACAGCTAAAATACATGTGACTGTGTGTGTGTGTGTGTGTGTGTGTGTGTGTGTGTGTGTGTGTGTGTGTGTGTGAGGTTCAGAAACTCTCATCACCGAGTGAAGTAATAACAATAATGACTGATTATTACTGATCAACAAAACCCTAGAAACAGAATATTATGGTCGTAAACGTAACCTACAGCTCCTTTATTTGACATTTTTTAAACTGTAATAATCCCCTTAAATTTGTCCCTAAACATGTAAACTTCTTTACTCGTTCGCCTTGCAACGTCTTCAATAAATATTTTTGTTCTGTTGAATACAATGTTATATTTTTGGGGTAATGAAATAATCCAGAATGTTCTGTACAGTTCAGTCAGGAGAGCTATCACCAGGACGCCGCTCTGGTTTTATTTCACTGCTTTATAAGGGAATGCTGCTCACACACACAGACACACACACACGTGTGTGTGTGTGTGCGTGTGTGCGTGTGTGTGTAAAAAGAGACTGTGTAATCTCATTTTTGTCCAAATAATCTGTCAAGTCATCTGAACCCAGAACAAAAAAAAAAGATACAATTATTATTTCCAAATCCAATAAATAAAAAAAGACAGTTTTAAGACTTTGTGACTGCCGTCTCGAGGAAATTTGACCCAGAGCCTGAAAATGGGCCACATCTTTTGTCATGACCTAATTTTAATCCTATGATAGAAGAGTCTACTTAAGGTCCTCTTGTCAGGTATTTAAGTCTAAAAGTGACACACACAAAGAACAAAAAGACCTTTGGATTCTCACAGAGAGAGACCTGCACAAGTGTTTAAAAAAGAGCTGAAATGCAAAGAGGGACGGTTAAATAAACATTTTCTCCAACATAAACAACTACTGCTATACTACAGGATGGATGGTGAACGCGGAGGGATGACGCAGAACATCTTTTGAAGGGAATCTAGATGACTTATTTACCTCCAGTAGTACTTTAGTTTTACCTAAACCCATTAAGATAAATCAGCCAATAGATCACCTCAACCTATGACTGAGTGTGTTTGGGTTTAGGCTTCAGAGGATAAACTTTAGAGCAGATTGTCTCCACATTTAGGAAGATCTTCTCTGGTGTTGTAAAACAGTGTTTCCCCAACCCATTTGGCTCCTGATCCTTTAAAGATAAGGTTGATGTTTTTCTTGCTTTTTCGTATTGTCAACAGATCTCATAAAATTGAAGGAAGGAAGGTTCCTTCATGAGTGAAATGACCTGGAAGTATCGAAGCATCTAAGGTGCTTTAAAGGTGCCCTGCCACACGTATTTCATTACTTTATGGTAATGTCTGAAGTTCTAAAAATGCCTTGGTTACCTTGTTTCAAGCCATTCAAGCGTTGTATAGAAAGCCTGCAGGAAGGCTCAGCTCGAATTGTGCCAGTTCTCATTAATATTCAACGAGCTAAGATGCTTGACTCTGATTGGCTAACAGCTAGCCAATGAGAGCCTGGCTATCAGCATCCTTTACCCAGCTCAACTGGGTGAGCTCATGAATAGTAATGAGCTCAGGTAACACCACGTCAGACTGACCAGCTTTTGTAATTGGCCTGATTTCTCTTCTTATTTTTTTTCAGTGATTAGAGCTGACAGCCACTGAAAAGGCTGCCACACAAAACCGTTTTTACTTGTATTTTTTGAAATGTGTACGGTCCATATGTGTGTGTGTTATGTAGTGAATGTGAAAATGAACTGCTACCTCCTCTGTCAGCTCTAATCACTGAAAAGAAATAAGAGGAGAAATCAGGCCAATTCCAAAAGCTGGTCAGTCTGACGTGGTGTTACCTGTGCTCATTACTATTCATGAGCTCACCCAGTTGAGCTGGGTAAAGGATGCTGATAGCCAGGCTCTCATTGGCTAGCTGCTTAGCTCATTGAATATTAAGGAGAACTGAGCTGAGTCTTCCTGCAGGCTTTCTATACCACGCTAGAATGGCTTAAAACAAGGTAACCAAGGCGAGAAATGTTAGAGTCCATGGTAGAACTTCAGACATTACCACAAAGTAATGACATACGTGTTGCAGGGCACCTTTAATGCTTCCTTTCTTGTCGCCTTTAGCAAAGGACACACTGGACCATCCTTAACCAAAGGAATGGAGATATTTAGAGCTGCAAAGATTAATCAATTCACTATTTTGATAATAGATTAATCTGAGTAATATAAAAGAATAAAAGATCTCTGAAAATTCTCTGACTGCAGCTTGTTAAGTGTTCTTCTCTCCTCTAGTAAACTGAATATCTTTGAGTTGTGAACGAAACAAGACGTTTGAGGACGTCATATTGAGCTTTGGGAAACACTGATCCACATTTTTCACCATTTATGACATTTTATAGACCAATCAACTACTCCATTAATGGAGAAAATAATCGACAGATTGGTTGACGATGAAAAATAATCGTTAGTTTCAGCCCGAAAGATAATGCCGTCCCACAATTCCCTGCAGCAGCAACACTTAAAGCGACGCACCATTCAGCCCTTTACAAAAACAAACGATGAAACTATCTTGCATAAATTTAACAATTTATTACCATTTTAGAAGGTATAAGTGCCCTCCTGTCTAACAGCGATTTTTTTTTTTAAGTATCGTCTTTATCTTATAAGTGGATCAGAGGAAACGGCCAAGAGGAGCATGCCGATCAAAGGCAGAACGAGGGACCGACGGAGCTGTTCTTTGGGTAAAGTAGAACTCAAGAGCTACTCAAGGCAACAACGCTGAGGGAACATTATCTTATGAATCATTCCCTTTAATGAGACATAAACACACTCAACCAGTGAAAGACAGCGAGACAAAAGGAAGATGAGAGAGACTAAATCTGAAGTAAAGTTGAAAAAAGTGGAAGCAACGTGAACTCTCCCTCTCTTTCTCTGTTAACAGTTAGGGGTGTAAATTCCACGTTTTATCACGTCGTTTTATCACGTCGTTTTATCACGTCGTTTTATCACGTCGTTTTATCACGTCGTTTTATCGTATTATATCGATTCTTAGGACAACGAGATGATATTTACTGATATCACAAAGTCGAAATAAATATGATCATTATAGCGTTTCAAGTGGGCTCTAAATCAAACACAACTAAGCCACACAGCCAACGGACGGGACGCAGCGCTCCACAAAATAAACAAAATATTGCAAATATTGCAACCCCTTTCGATATAATATTGCACAACGTGATATTGCGCAACGTGATACTCAGTCGATATATCATGCATCCCTAATCCAGATCGATGTATCGTTACACCCCTGTTAACAGTGTGACAGCAGACAGACCCACCTTCGAAAATATCCACCATGTTGAAAAAGGCCAAGGACAGAGAAGACTTCCCGCTGCCGGTGCGACCGCAGATTCCAACCTGACGGCAAAGAGAGCAGAGGCAGGCAATAAGTTTCACTGTGGCACGGCTGTGCAACATCAGACACCTGTGTGATATCAGAGTGGCAGCTACGTGCTGCGTGTGGATGGAGTTTTGCTCACCAAGTGTAAGTCCAAAGCTTAATGGAGACACATGGCTGTGACTTCAAAGAACAAGTCCACATTTAACCCGTAAAGACCCACCATAGACCCATTTTGGTCTTTTTTATGGCAGGCCAGGGCGTCTTTAGGGTGAGATAGCAGGTCAACCGTAGATGCCACACAGTGGTGTACATCATCTGAAAGCTGGCTCAGCACTGTGTGTCAAGTTTTCTAGATATAAACATTGTGTTTTAGTTTGGCGTAGGCCTGTCATAATTATAACATAATTGCATAAATCATTTACGTAATCACGGTTTCCTTGTTTAACCGCAATTAATTGCTAACATTGGCTAAAGTCTTAAGGGGTATGACTGTTGAGGCTAATTGTTGATTTTGTTTAGATATGCCAAATTGTAATTGTATAAGTAAGTATTGGTCAGACTAGCTGTTGGCAATTGATCCTATACACACACACACATACCACATTAAGACACCAAGACCTTGAGGAACACCGTGGATAAATCCATGTTGTGACTCCTGCTCAGAAGTCGCACCACTCCCGCTGGTTTCATCTGGTTCCCAGAAAGCCAACCACTACCACGCGTTTTGCGCCTGTCCAAAAGTAAATACTTTTTGGCGTAAGATTTATACAGAATTAGTGACTATATGTGGGACGAAAACTACTTTTCATTGCGTCAAACTCCTTTTTGGGCTACTACCGTCAACATCCACAAAATATGAAAACAAAATACCTATATGGAATACTGAGTGTAGCTGCAAGAAAAGACATTACAAAGAAATGGCTTAAACCAGACACCCCATCTATAGAGGATGGGCATGACATCATCTATGAAATCTTTGTAATGGAAAGAATCACCTTCTCCATGACGCTTCAGGAAATTAAATTTGGGAGAACTGGAAAATGTAAAGTATATTTCCATGAAACGCCCTTCCTTTGTTTAAATTTGTTTATTTAACTCATTTATTATTAATTGTATTGTACTACTATTACTATTATCTCAAATGTTAAACACCCCATGTTCTCTGCTATAATAACTTGGTGAAAAGATGAACACGAGTCTGGGGTCCCCTGCTGGAGCTGCTGCCCCCCCGCGACCCGAACCTGGGTAAGCAGAAGGAGATGGATGGATGAAAAGATGGATGACTCTGGAAAAGTATTTAAAGATGACTGTGTGAACTGCTGCTCTTGAGTGATCTCAAATTACGGAAAAATGTCGAACATTTTTCGGTGATTGGATGGCGAGCACTTCTGTTCTGGGAGCTGCTCAGAAACCCCCTTATTGTCAATATACCTAAAAAAAATCAATACATCCTCTGAAAGCCCTAGAACTCTAGTTTGCGGTTGTAAAGTTTCATGAGGCTGTGGATATCCTAAACGCCACAACCAGGTCATTTTATACAGTGACATCAAGACACAAATCAATCAAAATGGTCTCACTACAATGAAATGGCTATTAAGGACATCATCACACTTGGGCGCCTAGGTAGCTCACCTGGTAGAGCGCGCTCCCATATAAAGAGGCTTAGTCCTTGATGATAGCCTCGGGAAGGAACTTTTGGTGGAACATGTGTACGTTCAAAGGTTGTTTTAGTCGTACAACAGAAAACTCCGATTGGACAGATAGTCTAGCTAGCTGTCTGGATTTACCCTGCAGAGATCTGAGGAGCAGCTAACCAGAGTCCTCAGAAATCCACCGAGTTTATGCCAACACAAAGAAAGCGGAAGGCAACGGACATCCGGCCGAAAATGAGGGACATCCGGTGGAATTTCCAGCGGCAACGGAACAATCCCGGAAATGAAAGGTATTTGATATAGAAGTTTCATATGATGACAATATCTTCACTCTAGCTTTAAAACGGAGCCCGCTACATCCTCTGAAAGACAGTAATGTCGGTTGAGATCGCTGGGTTTCTTAATGTTACCCACAATATTACATTTTGCCCATTGAAACCCTGCCCCGCTCTCTCCACAGCTTCCCAGTAATTACCTTCTGGCCTGGTTCGATGAACATGTTGACGTGTTTGAGCACTGGTTTGAGCATGGGATCGTAGCGCACGCACAGCTCCTGGATCTTTATCTCGCCATTCTGGGGCCAGTTCTCAGGCACCTGAGAGGCATCTGCATGGAGAGAAACACAGGAGGGTTGATTTCTGAAAGACACTAGTGCAGAAAACACTGGGAAATGCTGTCTGGAGTCTCAGACCACTAACAGTGTGCCAGTTGTCTATGTTCCAGTCCTGGCTGGCGTAAACATGAGCATATACACCATATGGACCAAGTCATAACACTGCAGATAAACAGTTTCCACTGACACCACAAGCATACAGTTATAGTTTTATCACTTAACTGTGATATTTCAACCTTCAAAGTCTCCGCACTTTAGCACAGGGCTGAACAACTTTAAAGATATAGCGCAATTAACTGGCACATGTATTAGGTTTGTCATGTAGTCGACTAATCTTCGGTAGTTTTGGTCTTACGTCAACCAAGATTCCTAGACTCCTGACTTTCCCGCGCAGAAACTCAAGTGAAGATAATGACCTCTTCTGAAGAGTCCATCATGTTTTTTTAGTCCTCCGTGTCCTCCTTGGCTACTAGCAACTGGGTCGCAAAACCGAGTGTGTCAACGCGGGTCAACCCTTTCAAACACAAAGTCAACCCTCGGTGTGAAAGATGTATAAGAGTCTGCAGCCACGTCCGCCGCTCTGTGAGGCTGTACTTAGGCACAGTGGCGCTTTGAGCTAAATGCTTAAATCAGCATGCTACAACACTCACCATGAAACATGCTAACATGCTAGCAATTTAGCAGGTATAATGTTTATTATGTTCACCATCTTAGTTCAGTTTGTTAGCATGAATGTATGAACCAAAATTCCAAGTTTTTGGGATATTTTACTGTGGACCTTACACTTCCAATAATGCAACTATATACCATCTTTTGTTACAGCCTCCATGCCTGGTAAATGCAAATGTCCGTCACACTCCAGTTTGTAACACAGGCTTTCTGTTAAAAATGTGTAACCTCCAAACTCAATTGACATCGCTTGAGCAATTTTCAGTTTTCAAGGTGGAGGAGTATCCCTGCTCCGTAGAAACAGTGAGCCACATTATTCATATTATGACACTGACAAGATAAGAATTTCATAGTTCTGCTGCAGGCTTCTTTGGGTTTCTTCCTCCCTAACTTTGGGGAGACTTTTTACTTTTATCAATTTGCTGGAAGCTTCCATGATGTCAGAGAGGAAGAATCCTTCTGTTATCTGTCAGTCTGGGGTTTGAGATAATTTACTGTAAAGCACAAGGTTGAGAGGAAAAGGCAATGAGACAAATAATAGCCCTTATATGAGACACTCCACTTTCCACTCTTTACTTTTCTAATATTTCAATCTGGGGGAAAAAGCTAGTCTTTCTTTACTTTCTTGGTTGCTTTTTACTTGCTTTTCTTCCAGCCATCCTTCAAACTCAAATTGTTTTGGTTATGTTTCCCGAAATAGCTGCTCTGTCTCGATGAAAGTTCCTTTTGGCAGTTTTCCTTTTTTGTTCAAGATTTGAGAAGAAAAGGTTTGGTGCGGTTAGATATCAGTAATCTCATTGGCACTACTCCGCTTAAGTTAAATAACAAAAAGTCTCGATGTTTTGTTATCTGTCCTGCCAGAAAAACATTCCATCAGCATTTGTATTCCAGCATAGCAACAGCACATCCCATAAACCCAAAACACAGCTTCTGGACTCTTAAGCAAAAGATGAAACTGTGGACTCCATCAAGCGCGCGCGCACACACACACACACACACACACACACACACACACACACACACACACACACACACACACACACACACACACACACATACACACACACACCCACACACACACACACACACACACACACACACACACACACACACACACACACACACTATAGTTACGACATGAGATGGATTATCGTTGGATCAGGTCATTCTGTTCCATTCTATAAATCAGAAGGCATCAACACAACTTCATGTCTTTGTACTTGGAAAAAAAAAAAAACTCATGTCTAAATGTGTGTGCAAGGTGACTCTTAATTTATGTACTTACTTTATCTGTTATGCTGAAGCTGTTTAAGTTTTTCACTCTTGTTTTATACTGATGCTAGTGAAAGGCTACTGCGATTTTAGCAGATATATTAGAAAAATGACATTTGGACATGCAGGAATGAGATCCTTCCCAACAATTTGGCTTTGTTTAGCTGCTGAGATATCCAAAGATATATATAATATATAAAGATGTATATAGATACACCAAAAACGCCTCACCCGGTAGAGCGTGCGCCCCGTATAGGCTGAGTCTGACCCGCAGCCCTTTGCTGCATGTCATCCCCTCTCTCGCCCCCCCTTTCCTGTCGTTCTCCAGCTAGCTCTATCATAAAGGCAATTAAAGCCCTAAAAAAAAAAAATCATCTTAAAAATAAGCACCAGAGATGGTTCTCTTCTTATCGCGGTCGTTGTGAAAATGTCAAAACACAGTGAGATGCATCATTTCACAAGCTGTGCAAAGTTGGATCATCTGCCTGAGATGTCATTGGGATTTACTGCCAGCTATATATGTGCTGTGTGTGTGTGTGTGTGTGTGTGAGAGAGAGAGAGTCTGTGTGTGCGAGTGTGTTTGTGTGTGTGTGTGTGTGTGTGTGTAATTTGTAAGACTGGATTGATGTCGGTGTACGTCAGCTTACCCATGGATCCCTCGTAGTTCTCTGACTCTGTGCCGAGGAAGCTGTTGACCTTCTTCACCGCTGCCATCTGGACCTCCAGGTCTGCCAGGTTCCTCACAACCCAGTTCAGGTAGTTGGTGACCTAAGCAGTCACATCCAAAGAGACTGGATTACATTTCCATTGTTAAGATAATGTTTATGTCTACAGTGTAAACCTACTGATGAGCCCCCTGTCACTTTGAGGTACCCATCAAGCACACATAGAAGCTTAAAATATATAGCATTATTTCTTGAAAACAACCTTTTCTGATTCTACCCGTGTAAGCATTTAATGTTATTACATTATTTTTGAAAGTACTGTTGTTGTTTTTTCACCCAGACTAAAATCAAGAAAAAGATGGCATATATATATATATATATATATATATATATATATATATATATATATATATATATATATATATATATATATATGCCACATATATATATATATATATATATGCCACATATATATATATATATATATATATATATATATATATATATATATATATATATATATATATATATATGATAACACCATAAGCCCATCATACACATCTCTCCAGCACATAGCTTCCTGGGAGCTTTCCAGAAAGCTCAGGTTCTTTTCCCATTTTCTCGTCTAGACATCCAATCTGTCAAACCGTATATATGACATCTTTTCAACAATCTCACTAGCCAACTCCTGAATTGACGGCACCCCTTCATTGCTCCATCCTCTTAAAATAATCTGTCTGGCTATCATTAAACTAGTCTGGACCCAGCTTCTTATGTGCTTATCCATCCTGTTTAGGATTGACCCATCTCCTAGAACAAATAATCTCGGGCTGAATGGAACCAGGGTCCCTGCAATCTGACATACAGTAGATTATCATGTATCCTGGACCTCATCACAGGACCGTAGGACATCAAGTAATTGGCTGTCCTCTGTCTTACATTTCTAACAATTTGGTGTGTCTTTCAGACCAAATCTAAACACTTTTAAATGTCAATTGAAAACGTATTTATTCAGCACTTTGTTCTTTTTTTAGTTTACATGTTTTATTGTTCCAGTGCTTTGTTGTATTTTTATCTTTCACATATTCGATTGTTCTTGGCGTACCGCAAAGTCTCACAACGCATATCACATCACAATTTGCACACACTGGGCATTGCATGCCGGTGTATACGGGAAGCAGATTGACTGACGATACTCTGCCGTTGAAAATCATGGATGTAGAATCACGGACGTAGAAGTTGAAAATACAGAAAATACTTTGGAAAAACAAAAACAACAACAAAATTAAGAGCAGGGATTGATTAGCTTGGACTGACGACGAGGTGGAGCAGTTACTGAAAGGTCTGTAAGCCTACCTAACCGATAAGACTGACTGACGTGCATCACTGTTTCCAAAGGTCTCCGTTTGTGCCCGTCCAGACTATTAAGCAACCACGGATATTTCAAACCAAAACAGTGGCAGCGGTGTTTCCAAACGTCTATGTTTTAGGGGTTTTAGGAAACGACGGAGTAATGTGTAGCATAATCGTAGCAAAAGATAATAATTTTTAGATGAAAATGTAGTAGTGTGGATGTCGCCCCAGTCAATACTTGTGCATTCAGCATCTTATAATACACCAGACTGAACTTTCAACATTAATGAAATACCATTTGTTTTGCTCACTCAAAACAAAACAGCACAGACTGAAGAGGTCAGGTACTTAAGTAGGCAGACAGATTGATTGAAGACAGCGTGATAAAAGGTGTTTGGTGTTTGCGCCCCGAACGTCGTCTTCCAGGCAGCGCTGCATGGAAAGCACTAGGGTTACTCCTCATTTCCACCGACTGCGGAACGTCTGCGGATCAGCTCCGCCGTCCGTCAATACCCACCAGGTCCAGATTTGTTGTGCAACAGCTGCGGCCATGACTGACAGCTGAAGTCACTCGGACCCACGAGATCTCGCGAATTCACGTATGATTGCGTGATATAACAGGATGTAGTTTCTAGAAGCAGAACCACAAAACCAACAGCAGTTGACTTCAGGCCTGTCTCCACCCTTTACAGCGTTTTCAAAGAAGAAATATGATCCGCCGTGAGCACGGTGTATTTTATTTTGAAAATTAACCGGATGTTTTATTTTGTTTCTGTTTGTTTCACATTGACTTTAATGGAAACCTATTGACTCCGCCGCCGTTCTGGAGCAGATACGCAGACGTTCCGCAGACGGTGGAAATTAGCGGTTAGGGTTAAGGTTAGAATTAGGTGCCTTGAAGTCGACGGTCACAGCGCTGCCTTGAAGTCGACGGTGGGGGATTAAAACACCATCAAGCGTGATAAAACCAAAAAACCCTAAAAGATCAAACTCACCGTGAGGGCGTAGGTGAGTCCGAGGCCCACCAGGCCTCCAGAATGCAGACCGTAGCGTAAACTCCATATGGCGGCTCCTGCTGCTGTCAGCACTATCACTGCTCCGAGGTAGTCCTGCACAGAGAAGGAGAGAAGAAGAAGAAATGTTCACCCACGGAACATAATCATGCAAAATGAAATCTAAGCTGCGTTTTGAATGTAGGTCCACCTAGGCCTGTAACAATTATTACATCATTGTCTAATTGCAACTTTTTAACATAATCGCCGTTTCTTTGTTTAAATGCAATTAATTGCTTACATTAGTTAAGGTCCTAAGGTGGTAATGGTCCATTTTTTGTTCATTTAAGAAAAAGAGGCCTGTTTTACTTCATAGGCTGTGTACCTGTGTTGTTATATTATCTGGGTCACATAACGGTGATATAACCAAAATATGTGTCCTAGGATTCATTCAAAACTTTATTTGTTTGAAGTTATAAATAAATAAATGTGTTTAAATTTGAGGGAAAGAGACAATTATATTGTTAATCACAATTATTTCTGAGACAATTGTACAGTCAAATTTGTAATTGTTACAGCTCTAGCTGCAAGAGTCTCAACAACACAACATTCAAAGGTCCAATGTGTAAGAATTTCTCCCATCTAGCGTTGAGATCATATATCGCAATCAACTCTCTCGCGCCACGCAGTTCAAAGTACGTATTTTCTGATGACGACGGTCTCTTGCTCTTTTCAATATCCTTTTTCTTTTTCTGGGCGAAGAAGAAGAAGACTCATGTTCCTGAAATATGGATTTTGAATACGTGTGGTCCTCCATGTTTCCTTCTTCAAACTTGCCGGGGCCGGAAGCGACGATACCCATTAGCAGCACCTGTGAGTTTATCATGTGACAGTGAAAACGTGAAAGGCGGAGCAGTATGTCCTGTATGTCCCTTACTGGCTAACATATTTCAAGATGGCGCATGAATATGGAGCGTCTACCCCAGTTCATGCAAACGTAAATGTAAAATTTCAAGCCAATAGGAATACTTAGAATTGATGGTGGTGGTACATATTCATGAAAATGATAAGTTTGTGAACGGGCAACACAGATGTTGATAATGAACAACTAAACACGTTACACTGGACCTTTAAGCGTGAATGTGCTCTCCCTATATTTGTCCAGCCATACTTAAATATGTACAGTAGTGACTTAGTGTATACAATTGAGAGAACGTATGATGAAATAGTTTCTCACCGTTCGGACCTCCAGCCAGCGGTTGGCAGCAGACAGAAACAGGTAGGCCGTGTTATTGGTGTCTGTCAGCTCCAGCATACGCTGTTTAAAACGAGCCTCGTGTCTGAAACAAACATTTGAATGCACACGTAAGATACACAATACATTAGGGCTGCTGCGATTATTCGGCATAATCCATGATGTAGACATCTATATTTAAAACTACCCATTGTTTTTTGTTTTTTTCTGAAACGCTTCAATTCATTAGAACAAATGCTTTTCTTCAATATCACTACGGTATTGCTGCAACATGACTTCAGTTGTTTTTGGCTCCAGTCAACACTACACTTAGAAAATGGCCGCTGCAGCAGAGTCCGACTCAGGTCAGAGTATTTCTGCCATTATTTTAAGGCAGGTGTCTTTTTTAAGTCAAGGACTCTTTAGCTGAAAGAGGGATGGAGCAGGGACCCCATACTACATATATTGTATATAAAATGAAGTTGCATATTAAACTGGGCATACAATAACTTGTAGTGCTGCCTAAAGCCTTTATACATACCTTTTTAGTGCATAGAATACTAAGCTATTAAAAACAGCCTAGTAATTGTTGGCATGGTTTTATGAATCATGTTTTAATGTTAAACATACATGTGGCACAGTGAATCCTTAGGATGAACTGTATCTGTGGATGGCCTTAGGGACTACCTTACCTATGGGCCAGTAAGCAGTGAGGACTTATATTTGCTAATAATACGTTGGATTCATGCTAAGACAATTAATTGGAGGTCCCCCTTCATTGACTCTGAGGACCCCCAAGGGGTCCCGGGCCCCTTCATTTGTGAACAACAAACTCACAAATGAAGCTTTACATGAGTTATAAGCAGTGGTGGACTGTAACTAAGTAAATGTACTCAAGTACTGTACTAATGTACAAATTTGAGGTACTTACTTACTAGTTACTTTACAAATTAAGGTTTTTGCATACATACGATGTTTAATTATTAAATAAACTAGCCAACAAAATAACGGCCTACTAGTCCAGCTGAAATGATGAGCCAATTAGTTAGTTGATTGACAGAACTGTTTGGATCGTTTCCAGTTTCTAAAATGTGAGGATTTTTCTACATTGAGTACTTTTACTTTAAATACTCTAAGTACATTTCCCTGATGATAATTACAGGCTTTTACTTAAGTAACATTTTCAATGCAGGACTTTTACTTTTAACAGAGTATTGTTACAGTGTGGTATTAGTGCTTTTACTTAAGTAAAGGATCTGAATACTTCTTTCACCGCTGGTTATAAGTACATATATTAAATATAATAGTGAATACAGGTGCTAACAGGAAATAAGAAAATGTCTACAGAAGAAAAACATGCCAAACAAATGTTCAAATAAAAGAAGAAAATCGTTGTACTGTTATTCGGTCTATAAAATCTCATGGTATTATCGTGGTCTGTGTTCAGTAGTAAGTCACTGCCATCTAAACCAGACTGAGTTTGGAGGGAGACCAGTGGATGATGATAATGTGAACCATCCCATGATTGCCAAGAATCTGTCCCAACACCAGATTCACTGTGTGTGTGTGTGTGTGTGTGTGTGTGTGTGTGTGTGTGTGTGTGTGTGTGTGTGTGTGTGTGTGTGTGTGTGTGTGTGTGTGTGTGTGTGTGTGAGAGAGAGAGAGAGAGGAAGTCCTCAGGGAGGAGAGGAGAAAAACAGCGTGAGAGCTGTTTAATGTTGGACTACCATGACGATGGGAAAGAGGGTGAAGACAGAAATACAAAGAGATGCTGCTGCTGCTGCTTCCACCAAAAGAACTACAACTACAACACATGCTACAACTCAAGCGTCTGTCTCTACAGTTAGAAGTAAAACCCCCAACACTAATATTACTGACTACTGACTCTTTATACCTGCTATTACAACAGCTACTGAATGCTTCTGTGTATACTATAATACGCTTATTCAATATAATATAGCACCTTTTACTGAACAAAGTCACAAAGGGCTTCACAGGAGTAAAATTGTTACAAATAAGACAGTAAATGCTACTGTCATATCTGTAGTTGAGATACACCTGATGGATTGTGGGTAACTTTAGCATCCCTTGTAGGTGTTAGTCATGCTGTTGTAAACACATGCTGTTGGGCTAATAATCGGTTAATGTAAAGAAGCCAATGTAAAGAGGATAAGATGAGTGTGACCCTACTGATACTTCCACTTCCACATATGCATATAATGTACAACCCCAAATCAGAAACAGTTGGGACAGTATGAAAAACACAAATAAAAAAAGAAAGTAGTGATTTCTAAATGTACTTTGACTTGTATTTCATTGCAGACAATGTGAACACAAAATATTTCATGCTTTGTCTGGTTAACCTAATTTCATTTGTAAATATACATCCTTTCCTGTCATTCAGACCTGCAACACATTCCAAAAAAGGTTGGGACAGGAGCAATTTAGGGCTAGTAATCAGGTACATTGGTTAAATATTGATGTGATTTGAAACAGGTGATGTCAACAGGTGATTGTAATTATGATTTGGTACAAAAGCAGCATCCAAGAAAGGTCTAGTCCTTTAGGAGCAAAGATGGGCCGAGGATCGCCAGTTTGCCAACAAATACGTGAGAAAATTATTGAAATGTTTAAAAACAATGTTCCTCAAAGAAAGATAGGAAGACATTTGCTTATTTCACCTTCAACAGTGCATAACATAATTAAAAGATTCAAGGAATGAGGAGGAATTTCAGTACGTAAAGGACAAGGGCGCAAGCCTAAGCTGAACAACCGTGATCTCCGATCCCTCAGGCGGCACTGCATCAAGAATCGTCATTCAACTATAAGCGATATCACCACATGGGCTCAGGACTACTTTGGCAAACCTTTGTCAAGTACCACAATACGTAGTTACAGCCACAAATGCCAGCTAAAACTGTACTGTGCCAAAAGGAAGCCCTATGTTAACCAGATGTGTCCAGAAGCGCCATCGACTTCTCTGGGCTTGGAGGCATCTGGGATGGACCATCACACTGTACTGTGGTCAGATGAATCAGTATTTCAGGTATTTTTTGGGAGAAATGGACGCCATGTGCTCCGGACCAAAGAAGAAAATGATCATCCAGACTGTTACCAGCAACAAGTCCAAAAGCCAGGGTCTGTCATGGTATGGGGTTGTGTCAGTGCCCTTGGCAAAGGTAACTTGCACTTCTGTGATGGCACCATTAAAGCTGAAAAGTACATAGAGATTTTGGAGCACAATATGCTGCCTTCAAGAAGACATCTTTTCCAGGGATGTCCATGCATATTTCAACAAGATAATGCAAAACCACATTCTGCACACATTACAAAGTCCTGGCTGCGGAGGAAGAGGATACGGGTACTTGACTAGCCTGCCTGCAGTCCCGACCTGTCTCCAATAGAGAATGTGTGGCGCATTTTGAAGTGCAAAATGCGACAACGAAGACCCCGTACTGTTGCCCACCTTAAGACTTGTTTGCAGCAAGAATGGGACACAATTACACCTGAAACACTTCATCACTTGGTGTCTTCAGTCCCTAAAGGTCTTTTAAGTGTTGTGAAAAGGAATGGCAACATTACAAAGTGGTAAATGCTTTACTGTTCCAACATTTTCGAAATGTGTTGCAAGAAACAATATAGGAATTTAGTTTTTTTGAAAATAAAACCCAATAAAAATCATGAGGAACACATTAAATTATGTGCTGTTGTATTGTCTGCAATGAAATACAAGTCAAAGTATATTTAGAAATCACTACTTTCTTTTTTTATTTGTGTTTTCCATACTGTCCCAACTTTTTCTGATTTGGGGTTGTATTATTAATTATCATCATTATCTTTATTACGGACTGCAATTAGCAAATTTCTTTTCGAGCACTCAAAGGGGAGCCATTTACTGTAAGGCGTTGGCCTGACCATCAGTGGTCTGTGGTTCAGTGGTTTGCTCGAGGACATATTTGAAATGTGGACAGGAGGAGCTATAGGGATCGGACCACCAACCATGCTTAATGGACGCAATTCATTACTGTGTATACAGATCTCTTTAAACAGTCACACTGTGGAAAGAAAGCTTGATAGGTTTATTTTAGGGTTAAGGTTGTGGTTACATTAAGAACTAGAAGAGCACTCTGAGAGCGCAGACATCTGCCAATGTTCATGCACAATCTCACAGTGTTAATGCAGTGTGAATGTTACCAGTCTGGAACAGATTTTTCTGATTATTCCGACACCACATGAATTCAGCACAAATCGCAATGTTAACAAAAGTGAAAAATAATTTGTGTATCCGCCCTGTGGATACACTCCAAAATGTAATGTCTTCTTCCTTGGCCTATGCTACACCCTTCCACCAAGTGTCATGGAAATTGGGTTAGCAGTTGTACCATGACCCCACTGACAGACAACCAAACCGACAAACAAACAAACGAACAAACTGAACCAAAAACATAACTTTCTTGGCAAAGGTAAATAAACTTAAAGCTTAATTACCGCTTAGGTTTTTGGGCTAAAAGGGTTGAGGGAATGCAGGGGTCATGCTTACATACAATAAGCCTCCAGGGACTGAATGTAACATCTTGACAAGCTACTTCCTGTGTAGTGACATGTGGAAGGACCCAAAGCATATAAATGTGCTTTGTTTTTGCAGTTACGCACAAAAAACACCAACATAAAAGTGTCTACAGCTGAAATACGTCCAGTGCAGGCAAGATCTGAATGTGTGTGTGTGTTGTACCTGAATGCTCTGTGTGTGTGTGTGTGTGTGTGTGTGTGTTGTACCTGAATGCTCTTATAGTGGTGAGACCTTCAGCTGTCTCAGAGAAGTGGCAGAGCAGAGGAAGCTGTGTGGAGTCATCGAGGTCCTGGAGGTCCCTGGGAGAGAAAGAAAGTGTGTATTCACAATATGTCAATCAGATCATATTGACACATTTCTTAGTTAAAGTACATATGCACTTACATATGTATTCACATGTATTACACAATTAATAACTTCCTGATGCCATTCACACACACACATGAATGCTGTTTTCTGTGTGAATAGAGAGCTGGGATGTTCAGAACCCTAGCATACAAATATGCTATTTTTGGTTTATAATGATGAAGACTAACAACACAAAGAAAACAATATACGTTTTTGATTTTCATTTTATGCAAGACATCCAGAAATGAGGACAACTGTAGTAAAAACCCAACAAATGACAACAATTACAGCAACAGAAAATAAATACAAATACACGAAAAAACTTTATATAAAATTAAATTAAATAAAAACCACACACATTATAGACAACCAAATTACCTTTCACCGTGGTCTGATCCCTTCTTATAGGATATATTTGGAACATGTAACAAATCAAAGTGTCACAAGGCAATATAAACATCAATCCTACATGAAAAATACTAAATTACTCAGAATTTCCCTCATTTGCCTGTATATCACCCACATCATTTTGTTCAACAAAGTCCAACAAATGGTCCCCAAACCTGTTTGAAAGTATCTTGTCTATCCTTAACCATATATGTTATGTTTTCCAATGTCAGCCAAGAAGACATTTCTCTAAGCCACTGACCAATACTAGGCCTGTTCACACTTTTCCAAGTGAGATAAATCAACCATTTTGCTTGCAATAAACACATGTCAATAAGTATTTTTCACATCTTTTTTAAATTAGGATCCGTTGGGTACAACCCCAGGATAAATACTTTGGGAAGAGATTTGCATCTCTCATTTACAGACACAATTTGAAATATCCGTTTTTTTAAACATAAAAACATCTGCAAAAGTGCGTTCGCTAAACCTACCAGACTCCATGTAAATAAACAGTAATTTTAGCATCGTAAAATACACTTCATTCAAAGTTGACAGAAACAAAATAAAACTATGAAAAGCCGTTTTGGGTTGTCTTTCCACTTTTTCAATAATCACAACTCTAGTTTTGGTTGAAATAAACACATAGTTTACTGATTTACATGTGAAAATAAGTTGACTCTATACACGCTAAAGGTATTGCCTTTTTAAATGGAGTCTTGAAGGTTTAATAGCGACGTCAGAGCTATTTCTGGTTAAACAGAAATGACTCAAAGAGGTTTTAAAGGTCTATCTCTGAAGGGATCCTTTCCATAATGTTGTCAGACACTTAGAATATTAATCTGAGATTGTCAGTGGCAAAACAAGCTGGACAATCGCCCTATTAACTAACATTGTAGCTTGTTTCGCCGCTGCCGACCACAGCGATCGTGTTTCGGTTTTCTTGCTACTGACAGCACTTCAAATTTACAAACAACAGAGCTACGTGTTGAAATCCACCGGAATTCTTCTTTAATACTGGACCAATGTCAAAGATTGTTGTTCCCATCAGTCACAAAACCATAGGAAAATAGGGTTGAAAAAAACGGTAGTTACCCTTTAAGCCCAGCATTCACGCATTCAGCATTCAGTCTGTTTCTGAGCCTCCAATGTTATGTCTTCCTGAATGTCTTCCTTCCCGAAGAAGACTTTCTAACTAGGAGTTGACAGGTTTGAACTGATTTCCACCCAGATTTAATGTGCCCATAAATCCAAGAGTTCATGTTTCTTGCAGAAAGAAGATGGTATTCACTGCTTCTAACTAAATTCTCAGATTTGTTTGAATCTAAAGAACAAAAGCAAATGCACTTTGTCTACAACAAAACACACTGTGGACTCACTTCGAGGCCACCCGGAAGTACTTCTGGATGAAGTAGAAGGCCACAGCCAGGGGAACCAAGGCGATCAGGAAAGCTGGAGTGATGGAGGATATGACGCCGATGGCCGACAAACACAGCAACGTGGATCTCGTCAAAGACTCCAGTGTTGGAGGAATATGCTGAGAGAAAAAGAGATAAAGTGAGAGAATTGCTTGTTTGGCTTCTTCTTTTGGTTAACAGTCTATTTAGGAAATATTTAAAATACATTGACTTTTCAGTGCAACTACAAAATAAGACCTTAAAGGGCAACTATTATATAGTATTTGTATTTTGTGTTTGTACTAGAACATGCTTTAATGTTAAAAAAACACTTTATTTTTCTCACTAGTATCAGCTGGAGCTACTGCAACGGAGTATATAGCAGGACTTTGTACCGTGAAAAATCCCCAATAAAGGCTTTTAAATCAAATACTATACAACCGGACATGTCCCAGCACTAATGTGACCCGAAATTGGGGAGAAATGACCAGCATTGGCCACCAAGATTACAGCCATCTGGGGTTAGCATACAGCTAGCTACTTAGCATTAGGCTAACGTTAAGATTGTAATGGAACAAAGCAGAACTTTCTACTGTCAAAAATCGCAGATAAAGGCTTCTGAACCAAACACTACCCAATCGGACATGTTTGAGCAGTAATGCGACCCGAAACAGGGGAAAATTTAACAAATTGGCAGCAAAGATTACTTATTACTGCCGTTAGCATGTAGCTACTATAGTTAGCAGTGGACGCAAATTGAATATAGCAGCAGTTTCCACAGTCAAAAATAATCGCAGATAAAGGCTTTTTAAACAAAATACTACATAACCAGTAATGTTTAGGAGTAATGTGACCCAGAATTGAGCAGAATTTAACAACACTGGCAACCTAGATGACATTTTACTGATGTTAGCATGTAGCTACATGCGACAATGTTAACACCACAGTAGCTTAGAAAAACACTTTCAGTAGTTGCTGCCTGCCTGTCACTACCCGATGTGAGTGGAGTGCAGATGTGAGTTGCGCATGCGTCACTTTGCGACAATGACCAGATTTCACGCAGATCTGTTTTGCTGTTAGCCACAGAATAATGAGATAGGTACATTACATAGCAGTCATTTATTAATTAGCGTAAGGTATCACATTTTCACGGCATGATCCCTGATGTCAGTTCTACATTAGAGGCTGAAGTATCCTACAAGAACCTGCTAACGAGAGACTTCTGTAATGTCAGTACAATAAAAATGGATCTACATAACGAAGTTCGTTCACTGCTGGCTACAAGTTAGCAATCAAACACAACAAAGGCTGTCACTTGAATGGCGTTTTGAGCTAACGTTAGCAATCAAACAATCATAGATAGCTACAACGTTTGCCGGATCAGGACCCCTTGGCGTTATGCTGTAAACCGTTTAAATCTGAGCATGCGCAACTCACATCTGCACTCGACTCACATCGGGTAGTGACACAGATGACCAATTATAGAAGGCCGGCTTAGAGTTGCGTAACACCTAGCCGAGAGTAGAATTTTTTTTTGAAACCGGAGAGTTCAGAATAGTTAGAAATCTGAACATTTTAGTTCATAGGGATTTCTATAAAATACGTTTACCTAAGTATTTGAAGTTTTGGCCATGTTTAACATGAAAATACAACATTATAACATTGTAGATATGACAGAAACTACGGAAAAGCATATGTCCACTATAAAATCATCTCCTCACCTGATCTATGATGTTGGTGTCAGCTGAGAATCTGTTGAGGATCTGCCCCAGGGGAGTGATGTCAAAGAACCTGAGGAAAAGGGTAAGAAACGCATCAAATGACACCTAAATTACATAGTTGGGATTCTGATATTCACTCTGACATTTATAAAAAAAAAAGGTTATGTAACCAACTACAGTATCTGACCTGAGGCGAGACAGACAGGAAGAGACTACACTGCTGTAGCTTCTGCACTTAGTTGACTGTCATTACTTACTAAAAGCATTAGAAAGAGTATGCACAGAGACAGTGAAGGAGCACAGACAAGTGCAATCGCTAAAAGGAAACTAGGGCTTGGCAATAGAGAGGCGAAGTCCTTCCCCTTCCGGTGGATCGCAATGGGACCTTAATTCAGAAAAATATGATATAATATAATAACTGTAGTTAATGGGGAAAAACACAAATAATGTTTTGATCCCATTTGACGTGAGCCATGAATAACAAATATGATGTACGTCAGTTTTTGCATGTCAAGAAAGTGTCAGCTCATTGTTAAACTGTCAAAGTATACGTAATTAGAAAGACTACGCACTTCAAAGACGCACGGATGACGTCTTGCTGAAGCTACGATGTCTGTGTGTTTGGTACCGGGATGTAACGTTACTCACACGAGCAGCGGGTCTTGCTCGTTCTTGCGCTTCTCTGCTTATAAAACTTTGCTGGATAAAACAAATCAGGTAAGAGAACGTTACATGTGTTGTGGAACAGCGCTAAGCTAGCTAGCTAGCGAGACAGCCGAGCATCAAGCTAGGTGACGTACATTGTGGGAGACGAGAGATGTAGTTCACTGAGCGGGTTCACACAAAACTAAGTGGTCATACGACAAACCGACGACAAACTGAGACTTTCTTCAATGATCTTTTAAAATTGACGAACATCATATTTGTAATCCATGGCTCAAATCAAACAGGATAAAAAAAAATGATTTGCCTCTCCCCGTTCAGTACCATGCATATTCTTTCCAAATGAAGGTCCCGTGAGGTCCACCGGAAGGGGAGGGACTTCTATATATCAATATTATATCCATATCGGTATATGAGGCTAGAGATCGTCTTAAATTGTGTGTGTTGTCTTTTCTTAGTTTTTAAGGCTGCATTACAGTGAAGTGATGTCATTTTCTGAACTTACCAGACTGCTCTGGCAGTTCTATTATTTGCCTTTACCCATTTATTCATTATGTCCACATTACTGATGATTATTTATAATCTCATTGAGTAAATATTTTGTGAAAGCACCAATTCAACTTTACAATATCGTCGCAATATCGAAAACAATCAAAAATATCATAATTTTCTTTGCTTCTTCATATCGCCCAGCTCTAGGAAAATCACAAGTGGAGAGAGGACTCCTGTTTGAAGTGCTATTTTCCTGTCTTTTATCCTTTTTTAAAACCTATCTAAGTCTATCGATGTCAATAATTTGCCCCAACACTTTTGTACCAAAACATAACCAGACAAGATGCAGAGCTTCAGGTGTGGACTAAGTTGGGCTAGTTGTGTGTGTGTGTGTGTGTGTGTGTACCTGATGGGAGCGTGGATGATCTTGTTGAGCAGGTTGTGGTGCAGGTTGGTGGCTGCAGAAAGACCCAGAAACTCCACGGTGAGAGAGGTGATGAGGCATAACGTGATTCCAGCTGCACACAGGATGATGAACACTGGCAGGTAGTAGGAGTCGTCCTGCGGGACGGACACACACACACACACACACACACACACACACACACACCAACTTAATTGGTCTGTCATTTCCAAATTTCTTCCTGAAATAAAAGTATGTAATTGTTTGCTAAATATAAGGAAATTATTAATGTTGATTGTACGCCTGCCTGTAGATAAAGTGTGCGCTGAGTAAAAGCCTCATAGCAAATAAGTGGAATTCATTAGCTGGAAAGGTACCAACTTAACAAGTCAACTCTATTCCCTTTAAATTCATACCAAATTACATAATTCCCTATATTTAATTTTGTCTCAACATTATTTCACAATACATTAGTATACATAGTGCTGAAATTCAAACATATTTGTTTGACTGTTAATGGCATAGGATTACATGCTCTTAGTTTTCCATTTTATATATCATTTATATTGTGTCTTTTGTTCTAATGGTTAAAAAGGTGATAAATAATTGTTTTTTATTGTTTTTATAATATGTAGGATATAATGCAACCCTGTGCTATTTTGAGAGAGTAGCTATGTAGAAATCTATCTTGCATGTTTAGAGCAGGTGGGGGGAGCAGGTAAAGTATGTAAATTCCATCATAATTCTTTTATGATAAACGCTTTTAAAATTCCACAAAAATATTAAAGCTTTAGTGCATAGTTTCAGTCTCCCCCATGAGGAATTCTAAGTAATGACAACAAAACCGTTGGCGCGTCCACATGATACAAGCCTTCCATGATCGCGCACCACCACCCCCCACCCCTCCTCCACACAGTTGCTAGTAGCCAAGGAGGACACGGAGGATTAAAAAAACATGATGGACTCTTCAGAAGAGGTCATTATCTTCACTCGAATTTCTGCAAGCTAAAGTCGCCGGACGCCACAATCCTCTGAACATAGCCATACTGAGAAATACAGAGAGAGTTGTGTGGAGCTGATGGTCTTAATTGGCTTTGTAGCAACTAATATGGCAATCAAAAATTTCAATCTACAAATATTGGCCTTAACCTTAAAAAACCTGAATCAGAAAACCCATGTCAGAAATCGTCTACCTGCGGAGTAGCAGGCGTGGGCAGTGTGGAGTTACCGCCGATACCGTCAGCCAGGCTGGATCCATTAGACACGTACGGTCCTGCTCCCGCACTCTGGTTGGTTTTGGAAGTCCAGATGGCCAACCAGTAGTCAATGGCAACAATGACAGAGTGTTTGAGAAGTTTGGAGGACACCATCAGGAAGGCCATAAAGAACCCACCGGAGGACATGTAACACCAGCACACCTGAGGAGATGAAAGAAGCTTTACAACAGATCGACCAATGGATGGCAGATTCAAAATGTAGTTCCACAAATATTATTATTTATATTTATGTATATATATATTGATTAATAAATGTGCTTGCGTATCCTTTATAAGCCTAATTTGTTCTCGCATTGCCAGACATTCCTCCACAGCGCTGTGAAGGAGGGTCTGGCTAGTCCACACATCATTCCGGGATGGGAGAAAAACGTGCTCTAGTTTATTGGCATTTCTTTAAACCAATCACAATCGTCGCACTAGGTGCCGGACGGAGCAACAGTGCCGCTGCAAAATAGCTTTGTGAAAGAACTTGTTTTGGTGGAACGTGTGTACGTTCAAAAGTTGTTTTAGTCGTGCAACAGAAAACTCAGATTGGACAGATAGTCTAGCTAGCTGTCTGGATTTACCCTGCAGAGATCTGAGGAGCAGTTAACCAGAGTCCTCACAAATCCACCAGAGTTTAAATATCAACACAAAGAAAGTGACGGACATCCGGCCGAAATGAGGGACATCTGGAAATGAAACGTCGACTAAACTGTTCCGGTGTTGTGCTAATGAAAAAAAGCAAATGTAAGACATAACATGGGCTCTCAGACCCGATTGGTCAACTGATTAATTGAAAAGGTAATCAATAGATTGATCTACAGCTAAACAAGTGTACATAGCTAAAGAACCAGCTCTCTTGGTTATGTTAAGCCCCTTTTTCCACTGGCCAAAAAAAACTACAAACACCCACTAACATCTGGCTTTAATCTTTAGTGGGAAAGGTTACAAATTGGCATCTATTCCCAGGACAAATGATTCTGCAGCAGTCACGGTATTTACAAAAAAAAAAGTTTATATATATTGTTTTTTGTTTTAGTTCCCCTCCGAGAAGAAAACCAGACAAAGTCTCATTATGCACTTGTAAAATGACAATAGAGGTTCTATCTATGGATCTATCAAACCATCTAACTTTGTATGAAGAGTTAATGTGCGTCTGTACGGATGGATTACCCTCCATGGGATCTTAGATCTTCTATTAGTGGTTGTGGACATGTTGTCATCATCTTCCTCCTCCTCTTCTTCCTCTGGTAGGATGAAAAAAAAAACAGGTATTAGATATGACATATGATTCCATCAAACATTATGCAAAAACAACATTTAACTGTTCTCTTTTTTTAACAACTTTTACCTTCTCAGTTACGTTGACAACCTATGACTAAATATTAGAGCGAGTCATTGAGTTAGCCTGAAAGAACAACTTTTAAAAAAAGTGCTGAATCCATTACCTTCGTCCTCATCGTCTATTTGGTTCTTAGCCTCTCTGGAGTAGAAAGCTCTCCTCAGTGTTTTCCTCTCAAGTGTTGTTTGGCTGTCCTGCTGTACGTCCTGCATGTAGAGACACAAGACAGACATTTCATTAGTAAGAGAATAAAGCTTTAGGCTGTTTGTGTCATTAAATGGACTCACACTGTTTGATAGTTTAATGATAGCCAGACAGATTCTTTTAAGACAGGGGTCTTCAATGTTTTTTAGGCCAAGAGGACCCCTTAGCTGAAAAAGAGACGTAGCAGGGACCCCCTACTATATATATTGTATACAATTTAGTTGTATATTAAACTGGACTTACAATAACATGTAGGCCAGCCTAAAGCCTTTACACATACCTTTTTTATGGTGCAAATAATGCTAAGCTTTACAATAAAAAGTGTTGGCATATTCATATATTTATACATCATGTTTTAATTAGGGCTGCCAATCGATTAAAACATTTAATCGAATTAATTACAGACTGTGATTAATTAATCTAAATTAATCGCATACATAATTTTTGCTGTGAAAGTATTTTAAATATTTCAATTCAAATGAATCAATGAATAATCAGCATTAGTGACATTAAAGTAAAGTATTATTTTCACTGTTCAAATAATGACCATATATATATATATATATATATATATACACATAACAATCAACAATATGACCTAATATGCTGAGGAAATAAATTCAAAAGGGTATTTTACAATAACTACAAATGCACCACGAGGCTGTAGATTACCAGTTTCATTGAACGCACCGTCTCCGTCTGTGTTTTTCTGACAGCGGCAGAAACAGTCAAACTTTACACCATTTAGCGTTAGCTGTCAGCATTTTAACTGTGTTTATTACATGGCTTGGTTGAATTCTAATGTAGAATGCGGTCTGTAATTTCTTCATAACAGACCGCTGCTAAGCATAACACACCGTTGCCATGCAAAGCAGAGCGTTGCCATGGACGTAGTTCTGTTCACTCTGGAGGACAGCTATCAATCAATCCGCCGAAAGAAGTCCGGATAATTTATCAGCTGTGGCAAAAAGTGGAGAAACGCCGTCGAGCAACTTCTGTCGTTCAAGTCAAGCAATAACAGCAGATCTGGTGAGCGCATATCGCTACATCTTTATATACGGTCTATGATCGCTACGCAGTAACTTCAGCCGTAGTATAGGAACAACAACGCTAATTAGTTAGCTTACATTGCACGTTTAGGTGTGTCAATATGCAGCGGCTGTGGAAAAAGGAAACAAGATGAATGAGGACATGAAGCCATTTACCTCGTCTCACTTCACTGTCAACAGTAATGTTCAGTTTAATGTGAATACGAGCAGCCGAAAGCCCGCTAGCTCACTACAACGCGTCAGCTAATGTCGTGTCAATTCCTGCAGTGATTAAAACAGCAGCTGGGTCATTTGTCCACCACGGCAGCACCCCATAACATATACGGCTACTACCACAGCCCGTAAGGTGGTGGTGAGTAGTAGATGAAGGGTTGCATTAGCTTAGCAGATACAGAGTTGACGTTGCTATGGACGCAGGATTCCAACCGTAGACGGAACGGACTATTTTCTTTAGCGGAAGAAATACAATCGTATTTAAATCAATAAACTCCTTTTCAAATCAATATTTTGTGTCAAATTATTGATTTATTTGGAAAGTAGCCATGTAATAAGCGGGATAATGTAGAGCGAGGCGGTTGTTATAGCGAATACAACCCCTTCAGGCTGATTCAAGACCCCTCCGCTTCGCGTCGGGGTCCTGATCACCCTGTCGGGGTTGTATTCGCTATAACAACCGCCTCGCTCTACATTATCCCTTACTTAATCCAGCTGCTAGCTAGCGGAAGGCTAACGTTACCTGCTGTTGAGTGTAGTGTTAACCAGAGACAGTTAAAGAAACTAGCGTCAGGTGCAGCCATGTTTCTGTTGCGCACCAACAAAAAACACGGGTGTGATATGAAAGTAGTGGTTGGTGGTTGTATTTGGGTAATGTCTAGAGTGACCCGATTTGGAGGAGATGCTGTTATCTGCATCCTAAGTTGAAACCATGTCACATACCTTCTCCAGGCCGTGGTCTTGTCTGTTCATCAGGGTCTTCCAGTGATCATAAAGCTCAATGTCATGAGTCTGAATGTCCTTCAGAGTTCCCTCTCTCAGCACAGAGCCGTCCTTCATTGCTATAATCTGGACAAGACACAAAAAGGAAGCTGAGGCTTGACTGAAATAAATATTGCTCCCTAAATGTGTTTAGGCTACATTTACATTGCTACGTTATGGTTTAAATACGAATATCTTTTGCTAAGTTTACACCTCGCATTCACACTTCTCTGACGTTTCCGAGCCTTTAAACCGGAGACATTTGAAAACCCGTCTGACCCGTTTTGGTTTGTAATCTCCGGAGTTGTGTTGCAGTCTCAACAAACGGAGACCTTTGGCAACACTGACGCCGATGTTTTGCTGCGTGATTGGGTCATGCCATTGCGTTCTCTGAGACTAAGCTACTAATGTTACCATGGCAACTACTACCACCAGGCGGAGTACACATACTGCTTCCTGTTTACCCCGGCACAAACATGTCCAGTATACGAGGAAGTTGATGAGATATTATGCGGTTTGGGCGCGTTAGTTTAAACGCAGATTAGTTCTTCTGCTGGAGCTAAAAACACAGAGATCGCTTTTGGCTCAAAACTCTTCACTCTTTCGCTTAAAAATCAAAATGAGGGAACGTAAATGTAGCCTAAAACTACTGTACACGTTCCATAGAATAGTATAGACCGAATCACCATGACAAAAGTCACTTCCAGGTAGACAAATAGCCATTGCAGAGATATGTGAAAACAGCAAACTTGCTTATTTTGTTTTCCACGGTTACAGTCACGTCTAAAGATATATAATTAAACACGGAGGTCTGACCTATGTGTTGTTCCTTCTGTGCTTATGTTCTGTACTGTGTTGCTTTGCTAGCGTCTTTGATACACCAAAACGTTAACGCCGATCAGACTGATTGCTAGTTGCTAGTTCGGGTGGTGTCATTTTCTTTTTCTTTAGTCTGTGGCCCAACAGGTAAATGAGGTCTCCAACCCAACGCTAGTAAATTTGTTGACATATGAAAGCATCAAACATGCATTTTAGATAAAGGAGATGAGAGTGTGTCCAGTTGTTCCTCGTCACCGTTTGCTCAGAGCCGTTAAATTGTATGTACGGGGCGCAGGAGTTTTCTACCCGGACGTTATTGTAAACAAACATTGTGATTGGCTGTATAGTCATTTATTTTGGGTATTGTGATATGGGTTTAGGATTCTTACCCAGTCTGCATGTATGAGGTACTGCAGTTTATGGGTGACCAGGACTACAGTCCGTTTGTCATCCTGCAGAAACTTGAGGATTCCTTCCTGCATGAGGTGATCACTGAGGTGGATGTCCAGCGCTGAGAAGGGATCGTCCTGCGAGACACAAGACGGAGATAGATCCTCGCAACTGATACAGATAAAGAATATGTATGATGGAAACAATTTGCTGTCTAGCCCTTTGTTGTGTTTTTGTTGTGTTGTTGTTCTGAACAGTGGCAGATGTCCAACTCCTGGAATTTCACTAAATGTTGTTGGGGGAGAATCCCTGACAGTAATCATCGCTTGACGGTGTTTTAAGCCCCCAACGTCCAATTTGTTCCGTCTGAAAAATGCCATTTAAGTGTCAGAATGTTCAGGAGAAATGTGGCTTGTGAAGAACGGGACCAATATTTACTTTGGTGACTATGGGGGGAAAGAATCGCTCATAATTTGTGTTCACGTTCACTTCTCCCATTGGAATCAATACACCCAGGACCTGCCGCTAGTCTCCTGATGAGGCGTGGCGGTGGCAGAACCCACATGACACAGATACAGGAAGTTACTCTCAGTTGTCAACCGTGTCCGCTCGAACTACAGATTGTACTTCCACATACGGACACAAAGAGTAAATAAACGGATCGACAGAGAGAGCCGCCCTTCTCTCTCTCAAACTCAGACTCGGCAGCGCTGATCAAATATAAACCAAGATTCTGTTACGGCATTGCCTACGTCTCGCCTAAGATGTTTTCAGAAACATATTTCAGCTTACCGTTTAACTGTTATACGAGATTGTGTGTTACCAGCCGGCCGCCTTTGCGGACAAGCTTGCATTGCGTCGCCGACCAGCGGTACCGTTTATTGGTCCTATCTTTTGACCGAAAGGAAATACCACGGTGCATTTTCTCTGTTTTCTCTGGTCATGAAGAACCAATTTCCAAAATGTGTGCGCCATTCAAGTGCATACGTGGACAGCACAGTTTTATGAAAATACCCTCGTTCCAGCGGTAAAATGAAATAATTAGATTTCCTCCAACTGTTTATATTCGCTTGATGATATGATGTTGACATACTCGTGAACGTGTAAATCTGTTTTTGTTCTTTTAATGTCTGTCTTGCTGGGTGGGACGGTGCTATAGTTTAGTTTACATAAGGATCCCCATTGAAGCACGCACGCGTGCCTCTAGTACTCCTGGGGTCCTGATCGAGTGCTAATAGGGTTGATTCCTTGATGTATTTTATGACGCTGCATGATTCTATCCTGAGATCATATATGAGAAGCCCGAGCAGCTGCACTTTCATAGTGAAATAATGTTAATTAAAGAAAACATTCCCTCCTCATTATACGTTACAGTTTTAACAAATGACCACTCCAGACATTACAGTGAGTGTGATGCGCGTATAAAAGAATGACACAGATGGCTTTTAATGTGGAAGGTATGCTCGACAACCAATTAAAGCTTGCGGTGGCAACACTACTCGGAAAGATAAACACATGACAGCACAGCGGAGAGAGTGGGAGACAGACACCTCCTCGTCCCAAAGGCCAACCTGACTGTGTGCTGTATCATACAATCAATCATAAAGAAATGCAGCGTTAGGGTATGAAGAAAGGGTGTTACCTTCTGGTGGACTTTAATCTAATTCTGCTATTCAAACCGTTGTAATACATAAAGCATATGATTTTAAAATGTGTTTAGAAAATCATAAAATCATCATTATCACTGAAGATTCCTTCATTGCAATGTGAAATGGAAACAAAACTGAATATGTGTTACTGCACATTCATTAAAGAGAAACACACCAGTATCTCCAATCTTTGTGTTTGTTTTTAGAGTGCTCATATTATGCTTTTTCCCTTTCCTTTATTGTGTTATATATCCCCAAAGGGACTTACCATCTCCAACAGAAAACACTGTTCACAAACTGCTCCAAACAGCTCTGTTGTAGTCCAGCCTTTACTTCCGTGACGAACAACACGAGCATTATTATTACCGTATTTTTCGGACTATAAGTCGCTCCTGAGTATAAGTCGCATCAGCCCAAAAATGCGTCATGACGAGGAAAAAAACATATATAAGTCGCACTGGACTATAAGTCGCATTTGTTAAGAACCAAGAGAAAACATTACCGTCTACAGCCGCGAAGGCGCTCTATGCTGCTCAGTGCTCCTGTAGCCTACTCCTGAAAACATTAACTGAAAACAACTCAAAAACTGTTAACTGAGATATTAACGGAGAACAGCGGACATATTAGTTTTTTGTTGTCTAATGAGCGGACACTTGCAAGCAGGATCCGTAAAGTTCACCTAACGCATACTAGCATTGGATGTAAACACTGAGTATAAACACAGCCGTGAATTAGCGTGGAATGTCGAATGGTCGGCATTTAACAGTCCACCAGCAGTTAGCAGAAGGTGGCACGCCATTTCTGCACCAGTCCGTGTTAACACAGCCCACCTCCAGGAGTCTTCCGGCGGCGAGAGCAGCCTGGTAGCTGGATAGTCCCGGTGCCGGTACAGTGTTGTTCAGCCATGTTTCCACAAAAACACATCAGTCTCTGAATGCATTGGGAGTTTCATTGAAGTTGGAAGTAGCTAGTCCAGTTTGTTGTTTAATGAGCGGACACTTGCAAGCAGGATGGATGGGACAGTTGGCCGGATAGCGTTAGCTCGCTCTGGATGTGCCTTTTCCTCTAAAGTGTGACTTATAGTCCGGAAAATACGGTACATTATAATGAGTAACACACGTTATAATGCTCGCCTAGCTGCTAGCGTGGCACGCCCTCATACTCTGCTTCTGACTGGCTAGTAGTCCTTACCTAGGTACTGTCAGGGCACGCCCTCATACTCTGCTTCTGACTGGCTAGTAGTCCTTACCTAGGTACTGTCAGGGCACGCCCTCATACTCTGCTTCTGACTGGCTAGTAGTCCTTACCTAGCTACTGCGCATGTGCGACTCCCAACAAAGATAGTACAGAAGTGAGATGTCTCACTCTGTAGCTAAAACAGAGAGCTCAACACACAGGGTGAAAAGAGGAGCTGCAGCAATGTGCTGTACAACAAAAATGTAGTGTTTTTTTGAAAATTAAACCGTGTAAACCTATTGTGATATAACCTCTAAATACAATTATGAACCTGAAAATGAGCATTATATGAGCACTTTAAGGTTTAGCTCACCAGGAAGACAATGTTGGTGTTCTGGTAGAGAGCTCTGGCCACACAGATTCTCTGTCTCTGACCTCCACTCAGGTTGATGCCCTGAATCACAGCAACACAAAACAACATCAGTATAATACCGAGAAATAAGTAAAAAGGTCACTGAAAGATCCCAAATGTCCCGTCTTTGCAGAGTATTCAAAGACACCAACTTCTCAGGGTTGATTTGAAAGACACTGCAAATTAATTAAATCATGCTAAATGTGTATTAAAGCTATAGTGCGCAAAAAATGTATATGAATGAACGTCCGTTACATTCAAGTCGTGGCCAAATGAGTTGTTACAAAGCTAATTAAGACTATCAGCTCCACAAAACTCTCTCTGGATTTGTCAGTATGGCTTTGTTTACTAAATGGTGTCGTCCGGTGACATTCGTGCGCTGCAGCTCAATGATGCGTTTTACATCACTGTTGAGAAAGGACAACAGCAGCGCTTAGCTTTGGAGACTAACCCCTATTTTTCACTGGGCGTTCCGGGCGCAATATGACCGAGCAATCGCAAAAATATGGCGAGCAATCGCGGCCATTCAAGTCAATACGCCACGGCACGTCCCAGAAGCGTGCGTGAGGCGGCTCTCCGCTCGGCTAAAGATACACGGCAGGTCTATTTTCACGCGAGCCGCGGGCCATTAGGACAGCCGGGCACGAAGTGAAACAGCGAGACTATCCAGTCAATTTACCATAACACCCCCCTCTTGTTTGAATCCTCCTGTCAGCTGTGTGGTGGAGGGGGGGGGTGGGGGTGGGGGGGGGAGGGGCGATCACAGTAGGCTTGCATCATGTGGATGCAACCACAGCGTTGTCGTTACTTAGAATTCCTCATGGGGGGGTGACAGAAACAACGCACTATAGCTTTAATAATGAATGAAACATAAAAGGTGCACACCCTCTCGCCGATCTCAGTTTGGTCTCCAAATGGCAGCAGGTCAATGTCTGGCTGCAGAGAGCAGGCGTCTATCACGGTCTTGTACCTGAAAAACACAAAATATACGCCATGATCACAGATGACCTTCAGATCAGAGAAGAACTCAACGGCCCTCATTTATGAAAAGTGTGTACGACCTAAAACAGGTGTAGGACGGGCGTACGCCGATTCCTACGCAAAGCTCTGCATTTATCAATTTGAACGTGAGCGTAGGCTGCGATAAAGTTTTCGAGTCAGTGTGGACTTGCGGTGCAGCATATAATCAGTTTAACAGGAGAAGGAGAATTCATCAGTTGATCTCTTATCAGCAATGGCAGATCTGGCTCTTTTAGAAGACCTCTATGCGCCGGTACAACAGTGTACACGGTGGAGCGCTCCATTGGACTGATTAAGGGCAGATGGCTCTGTCTTGCATCAGCAGGGGGGACCCTACTATACACGGCAGAACAAGTCGGCAACATTGTTTTAGCCTGTGGGGCTCTGCACATCATCACGCAGGAAAACAGGGTGTCATAAATGTAGTGATCGTAGTGCCCCAATTGGAGCAATACGAAGGAGACAGGATATTATTCCTCGCTTTTAAAAGGTATAGTCTTATGTTTGGCAATGATATTCAATACAGGAAACATGACGATGCACAACATTTTTATGTGTATTTTGAAAGTGTGGTTAATGGTTATTTCGGCTTGTTTTTCCAGCACCTCTGCTGTCAGGAGGTCAGGGTGGCGGAGAACACGCCCCTCACAGCTGTTGCCTGGTTCTGACTTATGAAAAAAACACAAGTAAAATAAAAGATTAACTGCTTAAACTCCGCTACTGTGTTTATTTAAATATAGGTACACCATGTAGGCCTAAGAGATTGCAATATAAGCCTGTATATTACTATTAGGACTATATCATACATCAAGGATGTATAAATCAAATAAACTTCAGCTGGAGTCCGATTTACCACGGCAACACTGTTGACCGCATCAGTGAACTCTTTTCATTCCGCATTCTTTCTACAGCCTTTAATACCAGTTTTCAGGCTGCCAAATACTACACACGTTAGTGCAAATGAACCTGAGTTATCAGGGATCACTCTCCACCTCTGAAAAGTGCCCCTTCTGAGCCGGATTACGTCCATTACGTCATGTTGTAAATTGTAGCGGCGAGGCCTGAAAATGGAGAATATACTGGGGCATGACATTTAAATTACGATCGTTTCCAGACGTTGCATTTATCAATGTACGACCATTCTTACGCTGTGATTGGTGTGATACGAACGTTTCATGAATCACACGTGACGCCTGTCGTAAGATGATATCTGCGCTCATATGTGCGCTGGTTTCTACGATAGGTTGATAAATGAGGGTCTTCCTACTTCCTGCAGCACCACTGGTGTTGAGAGCAGTTGATTCTGTGAGGAGGAGGTACAGGTGACATTGTGGACTACCTTGTTTGAACTTGCTTACTCCCTATAATTTATACTTTATGAAACGCATTGATGCCCTTTTCCACAACCGTATTGTTTTAGCTAGTGTCACATAGGGCTCCTCAATTAATCACAATTTGATGGATATCATGATATGGACTAGGGCAAAATCCAAATCGTGGGGTGGGGTGGGCAACATGTGTCAAACCATTCTGAATGTATTGTGAAAGTATTGTGGTGCTGCAGCGATGCCTGGCCTACAAATCATATCGCAATCGCAATATCAGTCAAAATAATATATAATAATGTGTAGTGTCACATTTGTCTCTTGTTTGTGGGGTTTTGTCTTTGTTATTGCCTGTCTTGCTGTTTTATTATGTTTTTTTATCTAATGTAAGGTGACCTTGGGTGTTTCAAAAGGCGCCTCCAATTAAAATGTATTATTATTATTAGCTTGGAAGGTGGGCAAGAAACAATCTCAGCACTCCTGAAATTAGCTGTAATTGTGTGCTGTGTTTTGTTTGTTTTTACCTCTGTTTATTGAACGGGCTGCCAAACGTGATGTTCTCCTCCACCGTGGCGTTGAGCAGCCAGGACTTCTGGGTAGCGTAGGCCACAGAGTATCTGTTCTTGCTAGGTTGCATCATGGGAAACAGAAGGCAAGTAAGAACTACAAGTCCTGTATTCATAAAAGCTTTAAAGAGCAGGAGTACCGATCTACATACAGCTGTTTCCTTTCTCTGATATTTACTTTTTTAAGGTTGCTCATTTACTAACTATTGTTTCTTTATTGAAACAGCAATCACTGTGACTAAAGATAATCAATGAAGGTTGACGCCGAGGTGAAAGAAGCTTTCATTTTCTATTTTCCACACAAGAGCAAGACCCCATTTCCTCTTTTTGGCTAATCCATGAGCCACAGTTTCATTTTTTTTCCTTTTGTGCACAATTCATTCTTAATGTGACAAGGTGGTCAACACAAATATATAATGAGAAGGGTCGATTTTTGATAACGTCTACTGGATAATGAAGTTATAAATAACAAGTTATAAATAGCAAAATGACATGTGTGCTGGAAATGCAAAAAGAGAAAATGTCACTTCAATAGCACATTAAAATGCAAATCTGAACAATAATTGAGACTTTAGAGTGAATAAGATGCAATGATTTGTATTTTAAAGTCTATAAACGCTCTACCATTGCTATTATGTTGTTAAACTGATGCTTTATATTTTTGTTAATTTTTGATGTGCCCTCTGTGTGTCCCTTCAATGCTGGTGGACACAAGTGAACACAAGTTAATACGTTGTCATCACATCTATTTTATCTTTCCGCAATTCTACCCATCCTTTCCATCCCTAAATATTTCAGTAGTCCCACTATACTTTATGCAAATTAGCAATTTCAGGTAATGGCTGCTACTTCCATCTCTTGCTTGAGAGCTGTGCCTAAAACTATTAAGGAGGAAAGCCGTTATCAGATCAGTACTCCTGCTCTAACCAGCTTTATACATGCGACACCCACACATTGAAAGAAAAGGAGGACGAGAGGGAAGATTATGTCAAACTCCACCGCAACATGAAAAATATTTGGTCAGAAATCAGAGATCAATATGAATCATGGATTGGGTTAATGATGAGCTGCAAATCACCAACAACTGCAAAAATCACTAATAACACCAGCTACAGCAACATATATAAAAACATCAACAACACCAACAGCACCACAACAACAACAACAACAACAACAACAACAACTACTGTTGCTGGGAGTCGAAGTGTGACCCTAAAAGTATCCTAACATGTACAATGTGATCGTTATGCAAACTTATTGTTACATAGTTGTTTTGTATCCTGTTAGAACAGACTTGATGACATTTCTCTTTAACATGAAATCATGACCTTTTGTCACTTAATTAAAAAAGATGTACAGTACTACAACTTGTTAACATTATTATTCAGTCCCTCCAGAAAAACGCGGAGTTTTTTAGTGATTGTTGCGGGCAAAAATCCTTGATTATGCGGCACGTTTTCTTAAAAAATGCGATGGAATATGCGGGATATTTATGCAATTTTATGCGATGAAAATGCGGGAACTTGCAAAAACTGCAGTTTGATGAAAAAGAGAAAAAAAGTGATTCCCCCAACACAGTGTTCTCAGTAGGTGAAATTACTTCACTTCATAACGTTCCCATGGCAACAGGGGAAAATGGCTGCTCTTGTGTGAAGTAAACGCAACATTTTTCAACTTTCTGCTGAGATTTATGTGACTTTTTTGCAACGAAAATGCGGGGATTATGAAATCATGCAAGCCCCGCATATTTTGCGCGGAAATCGGCAATTTATGCGGCGAAAGTGCGGCGTATTTGAAAAAATGCGGCCCCCGCATAAATATGCGGACTTTGGCTGATTATGCATTGAATTCTGCGATCGCATAATCGCGTTTTTCTGGAGGGAGTGATTATTAAAGGTTTGAGTGTTTCCATGTACTTATTCTGCAGCGACGCAGTGCAGTGAGTCCCTGAACGAAGGCAACTTCCTGTGGTTAGTTCACACGTCTGTAATAACAGCAGGACAGTCGAGTGTCTGTTATCTAAACTGTTAGAACAGGTGAAGTGTGGATAACGATGTTGGTAGCCAACCAGTTACAAACCGGCTCGGTAGTGATAGACACACTAACGTGCTGACGGATTCTGTGTTTTTGTGTCTTTAGTTGAGCTGAGCCAGAGAATATTCGGTAAGCCCTCTGAGGTCTGAGGCCATTTTTACATATCTTCCTAAATTGGCCTTTTTAAGCTATTTGCATATAACTGACCCCCATGTGTTTCATATCAAAATGTTCAGAACAGACTCAGCTTTCCGTTTAGTGTGGCCCACATTTTATTCTAGAGCAGGGGTTCCCCAGGGGAGGCTCAGTGAATGGAAGGGATTAGTTAGATTATTAGTTATTACATAAGTTATCAATAAAAGATCTTATAGACTAACCTAAATGTGTGAAGAAATAGTTTAGAGATTACAGTATTTTGGGTAATTTTTGGTATCGTGACACCCCTACTTAGGAGGCAATTTGGCCTTTTGTGCTGGGATTAATTAGCATGGAGTTAACACACTAGTCATCATTTTGTTTTACTGAGAACTCAACTCCTGCGGTTCTTCACCACTGTTTTGGGATAAGAAAATAACAGCAGTAACAGGCAAACCAGCTTTAAATGTGACGTTTTACTTCACGGTAGATTTTATTTATGCTGATATAAAGATGGGCTCAGGTGGATTTCGCAAAGTAGAATAAATATAAACATCTGGAAAAGTAACTAATACACTTTTAAATAAAATTTGAAGTGTTACATTTGAGAAAGGGATTTGATGTGTGTGTGTGTGTGTGTGTGTGTGTGTGTGTGTGTGTGTGTGTGTGTATATGCCTAATTGTGTATAAATAAAACATCTATATAAGCAGAGCATGTTTGTTTGAGTAAGGACAATTTGACTCCCAGCACTAAAAGCACAAACCATACCGGGATCAGATGGCACAAAACTAATAATCATCTCAACACAATGAAGAAGATCTATATCACTCTAAAGGCTGATTCAGTCATTCCTGAACACATATACATAATGCTGATAAACATAGTTAAACAAACACTCTTTATAAAGTAAAGACTGAAAAAAACTAAACTATTTTGACTCTTTAATACTGTACTTCCTTCCCCCTTTGAAATGTATATTTCAACTGTTGTTTAAACTGACTACTCTTTTTTATTTTGTAAACCACTTTGAGCTGCATTTTGTGTATGAAAAGTGCCAAGTAAATAAAGTCTATTATATTGCACATCAATATATACATGTATATCCTATTATCAGTATTACAAAGCTTCAAAAAGTTACTACAAATTAAGACTAAGACTTAAGGCGTATTACAATAACATCGCCTAAGCTAAACATTATGCCCCCATCCTTGATCTTTTGTGTGCTTTTTTTGTTTTGTTTTTGTCTGTTTGGATTGGTCTAGTTTCCACCTTTTTCTTGTATCACGTCCTATGTGTTTTCATGTTGATCACTTGTACTGCACTATAAACAAGTAATTAAAAAAGGAAAGAAAAAAAAGACTTAAGAATGAACTATACTACACTTTAAGAAACCTATCAAACTGATGTGGTCTGTGTGTATGTGTCCAGGAACAACACAGCCTGGAATACTGCAGTGGAAAACAGTACTTTCTTCTGAGAGAGGCAGAGTAAAGATGAAACAAATGGAATTAAATCAGAAGACGGCAAAACGGTGAAGGAGGGATTAAAGGGTAACTTCGGAAGACACGGCGAAGAACGTCTACCTCCTGATGTCTTCGCCAGAGTCCTCTGTCTCTGACCAACTGTCAAAGTCACGCCATTGTGTCAGAATGAGTCGACTGCAATCAACTGTGTACATGTATGTGTATGAGTGGAAATATGTGATGAAAGACGGCAAAACGAGAGGGAGACAGAGACAGAGACAGCTGAGAGCAACTTTTCTGTTGAAAGAGAGAACAGAGGGAGGAAGACGGACACAAAAAAATGGAAGAGACAGACGTGTTTTCACGCCAAGCCCCAGATAGTGAAGACATGATGTTAGCCTGCCAACTGTTAATCGAATGAACCTCTCCACCCAGAGAAGACGAGCCGTGTATCGATGCGGTCATTGTCTGCCTGTGATAATTAGGTTTTGTGGCTTCTTCGACAATGTCTCATATCTTATGAGCATGACGATGTGTGTGTAATAACTATGTCCTGGGTTAAAGGATTAAGTATATTCAGGAGGCCTACAGAGTTTTGAGATGTTTAAGGTAACACCTGTAGACCTCATCGCAAATTACAAACTTATACGGTGCGCAGCTCTGGTGGCTTCCTTTTTTTTTTTTCAAATGACCAGAATATATGAAGAATGTGTAAACGTAACTAGCAAACTATATATGAACTAGGCATCCACCGAATCCAGATTTTTGGGGTTCGGCCAAATACCGAATCCACTGGTTAAGATTCTGCCGAATCCGAATACCGAGTCCTCCTCCCATCCTCAGTCCATTAACGCAGTCAACACATTAATGTATGTAATGTAGCTGAAGTTGCTGCATTCTGGCTGCTGTCTGTAGATTCCTTCATGCACAACTCGTATTCTTTCGGATGTTTCATACCAAATGTTGTAACAGCGGCCATGTTGTGTGTTGTTTATGCTCCTCGCCACCACGAGACAAATCGGCGTTGCAAATTGAACATGTAGCGTGACTTGAATGGCCTTCTTTTGACTGAAAGTACTGCCAAACAACACTTGTTCTGCTTACGAGTTCCATTTTCACTTTCTCACAGCCGACTGCATTGAACGCTCCACCTACGTAAACACCTTCCCGTAATCAACGGCGCCGTCAGTACGTCGACCAGCGTAGCGCGCGTAGTGCAAGCGTAGTGTTCGGTGGGAAAAAAAAAATCCGCGGTTCGGCAGAAACTGAACCCCGTCAAAAAGCCCAATATTCGGTTGAATCCGAAGCCGAGGCCTGGATTCGGTGCATCCAGATCCAAAAGTATCCCTTTAATGCTTTTAGTTCATCAGGAGTTGTAGAGAACTACAAGTGAGTTTGTTCTTTCCATCTGCTGTAGGACTTCTGGCACTTCACTACAGGCAATACAAGTGGTTTAAGCTACTTCAACTTGATATACATCGTTGTAAATCAGACAAAGCAGATGAATGGATCAAAAGTAAGTATGAATGTTTACAGACTGTGTAAATGATTATGTTTTAGAAAGAAGGGACCAGAGAGAAAGTACCTTATGTTCCCCTCGTGGACCGTCTCATTATCAGGCAGCCTGATATGGCAAGAAGGCAGGAGGTAAGAGAAAGAAACCACACACACACACACATACATTCATATATACATGCAGTCACATGAACAGAGCGCATATGCACACACACACACACACACACACACACACACACACACACACACACACACACACACACACACACACACACACACACACACACACACACACACACACACACACACACACACACACACACACTGCAAAGGTTAGTGTGCAGCCCTGGAGGCTACAGATTCTCTTATGATGAAGCATAGATTTCTGATAAAAATCCAAACGTCCTGTAAAAAAAAAAATGCAACAGAAGCTGATCTCCAGGAAGAAAACGTGTCTTAGCCCAAATCTAAAACTTAGCTATATGCAAAACGCTGCATGCACTTCAAAAAAAACATATACTACCTTTACAATAACAAGCTGTCAATCCTCAGAAACATTCAGTTCAGTTTCAGCCATGAAAAAAAAGACCCTAACCCTAAAATTGAAAACGAAGTTGCTAGCTAACTTACTTATTTGAGATAATAATATTTTGCTGTATTAATTAAAAAGTCCATGGAAAAGGGGCAAAGACGCACTAGGGTTGTATGACCAGAACCTGTTAATTTCTAATGTTTTCTGACACAGCAGTAATCTAAATGCACTGTCATGTGTTTAATCCAAGTTCCCACTACAGGATTCAGATCATCAGGTCATCATTCAGGTCATCAGATCACTGTGCTGTTCACACTACAACAAGTTCTGTCTAATGGGGAGTCTGGTTTTCACACTACATGACTGAGTGGCCACAGGGCCTCACCCACTACAAGATCTTTCCCTAGGAGGAATCCCTGATGAGTGTGTCTGGTCTCCAAACTACTTGTCACAAAAAACACACGCGGGAGACGACATGGGACATGACGTAGCAAGCGCTAAAACTTGTTGGCGCGTGGGCGCCCGGTTAGCTCAGTTGGGAGAGCGGGCGCCCATATATAGAGGTTTACTCCTCAATGCAGTGAGCCCGGGTTCAACTCTTTGCTGCATGTCATTCTCTCTCCCCTTCCTTTTTTTCAGCTGTCCTGTCAAAGGCATAAAATGGCCAAAAAATAATCTTAAGAAAAAAATCCGCTGGCTCGTCATTTGCATAAAGTTGAATCCAGGCAACTTCATGCATGTGAGGAGCGGCCAGTTTGGCTCGACGGCTCTCAAAAACTCACAAAAATATTTTAAACTGATCGTTGTCGATCTGAAATGAAGACTCAGCAACTGCAGCCCATTTCTCGCTTAAAATGTTTTCAGAAACTCGTTTCGGTGAACTATTTTCGTAAAATAAGAGATCCTATTCCAAACGAGCCGCCATTATGGTCTGTTTTGAAATCCGGGAGCGAACAGCCCCACGTGACGCGTTCATCCAATCAGGTGCAGCCATCTCGGTTGTCGGAGGGTGTAGCCTGTTTTCTTTGCATGTCCGTGGTCAGTGAAGAGAAATTGATATCTACTAGTGGCAAGCCCACTAGCGTGCAATGCTGGGACGCTAATATGGACACGTACCATTAGGGGGTGTTGTCTTTGGCACACATGTTCATAAAAAAGCCTGTTTCCCATAGTCTTTACTTTCTATAGAGTTTCCTCAAGGTGCAACAACAACTTTGGACCGTGTTGCAAATGCAACACGTACAGTAAAGTTCCAATTGTTACAGGCGACCCCTCCCCCCGGTTTCCGCTCAACCCGTCTGAAATCTGGAATGCATCTACAAAGGTCTTTGAACAGTTCACACATAGCAATCGAGTGCCAATTTGCGAGCGCCAAGCCAAGACCGATTTGCCTCTGATCTGCGAGTGGAAAAATCAGGGCTTAGGTCGTGTAGTGTGAACTAGGCATAACGGGGGCGTATCCCATAATATAATGAGACATCTTACTTAGAACCAGGTTTATGCAAGTAACCTCCAAGTTCCGATGTCTCGCTGTGGTATATGAGACAGCAAAAGCAGGAGACTGTCAAGTTATTAGTATGACTGCACCGGCCAGTTTTGATTATTGGGAGGGTTGTAACCCCCCCTGTAAATTACACCTATGGAAGAGGGGCATCTATGATGGTTAGAGGAAAAGGAGGGATTTTCTCGTCAAAGAGAATGACACAATGTCATGGTAAATAAATGCCTACTAATAAGTCCAGTTCAATTATATAGATATTACTGAGTGCTGAAGTGATAGTAGCAGTCGTTTTAGACGGCTCGCTGCTGTCCATCTGAATAACATTACTATCAGAGTCAATTATTCTGAGAATATTTTCCTATCTTCTCAAGTTAATATTGATTCAATGACTCTAACAAGCATAAGTCATAGTGTGCTGATGTGTGAGACAGTAGGTCATTTGACAGCTAATGTGTCTGTTGCAATGGAAACAGACAAACAAATAATAAATTATACTGATAATGACGTGATCATTTCATAATAAAAGCCTCTTTAGTATAATTCAATATCCCGACAGAATTACTGCGATGCCGGTCGGTCAGGTGACAGTTAAGTTCGGCGGTCTTTACAGATAAATTGGCTTGTCATAGAAAACAACACAATGTCAATGTAAATAAATGTCTAGTTCAGTTCAACAATATAGATATTACTGTGTCCTAAAGTGATAGCAGCAGTCATTTAAGACGGCTAGCTGCTGTCCTTCAGAATAAAATTACCAAAGGAGTCAATTATTCTGAGAATATGTTCACATCTTCTCAAGTCAATATTGATTTAATGACTGTCATAGTGTGCTTATATGTGAGACTGTAGGTACTTTGCCAGTTAATGTGTCTGTTGCAATGGAACCTGACACAAATACACAAATAATGATACTTATAATGACAAATGATGTGATCATTTTATAATAAAAGCCTATTTAGTATAATTCAATATCCTGACAGCAGTGCCATTCAACTGAGAACATAATCCTTTGAAATGGCATGAAATATGACTATACTATGACTTTAGAGATGAAAAATCCTTTCAGTGAGGAAGCTAATAGATTCAATCACCCAAACTGTCATTTAATCTTGTTCTAACCATCAGAGCAGAACAAATAAATTATTCATAAAACTGTTCTTGGACACTTGATGATGCCAATGTGCAAATAATTAGTTCCTGGCAGTATTTCTCAAACTGAGAGTCTTACACTTGTGTACAAACATGACAATAATATAAGTAATAGCATATACAGTTATTACTAAGCCTGGTCCCTTATCTAGCAATCACTTCTAATTAAACAAAATGTACTGTGTGTACCCAAAATGTATCTTTGCAAACACTGGAATAAAGAAAATGTAATTAAATACAACGCATGTTGTCATGTTGGATAAAGTGGCACAAATAAACTAGAAAGATATAAAACGATAAATAGACACACAAACAGTTTGATAGAATACTAAACAGGAGAAACAATGAGTATATGTATGTGTTATTATTAAAAAAGAAGACATGGCCAACATTGTATAGTAATGGAAACTATGACGAAAAAGGAATTCTATAGTACGTCTGAGCGGCTGGGACTGCAAACGGCAAATGTCATAGTACTTTTTAAGATAGACTGTTTGAGAAAAGGATAAAGAAGTAACTGGATAAAAAACTTAAACTCTGTACTTGTCACCATCTTCAACCATCCTTCTGGAGTGAACCAACATATCACTACCTAAAGTGCAGCTAGAACTACTGGTTTGGGTCCTAAGTAACACCAGAGCACACCCTTGCATACGTCATGACACACTGTGGTCCATAAAGTGATGTTGTGATGTCTTACTTGCTCCAGTAGACACTTCCGCCGAGGGTCTGCATCTCGCCAAGCATGGCCAGCAGCAGGGAGGACTTCCCACAACCCACCTGGCCCACAATCATTGTCAGCTGGCCTGAACACAAAGAAAAGGTGGGCAATGTTATCGCGGGTGTTGTCCTCCTGTAATATATTTATTTATAGAAATATTCATACAATATTTCTCAACTTTTGGGTTGGGTTGGATCCCTTGGGGGTCACTCGATTGGGTCGTAGATATTTAAGTCTAAGACAGCACATTCAAATTTGACTTATTAATTCAAAAGAATATATATATATTTTTAATTTACTTAAAAGCTGATGATATTGTTATTTGTACATATTGCATCCATGTTTGCAAAAACAGAATACATGATTATGTCTTATGTTATATTGTTCACACGATAACTTGACAAATGCACGTTGGCGTCGTGACAATTTTGAGACCTAAAAGTGTTGTTGCATGTCAGAAAAGTGGCGATGCTTATCAATCTGTCATAAATGAACATACAATATGCAACTTTTTCTACATTTTCATGTACATTCGGCGTTATGAGCTGGATAGACCGCCCAAACTGAAAAGTCCGCAGTGAGTCAGTGTTATGGACAGAAGGGCAGAGCAAGTTAAAATATCTGTTCTACTCTATATTTTCATCTTGTAATGACACTGTTTGCGGTATTTTTTAAGATTATTTGTTGGGCTTTTCCGCCTTCATTTTGTTAGGACAGCTAGGTGAGAAAGGGGAGAGAGAGAGAGAGAGAGAGAGAGAAAGAGAGAGAGAGAGAGAGAGAAGACATGCAAGAAATCATCACAGGTCGGACTTGAACGTCTGCATCGAGGCATAAACCTCCAAGTATATGTGCGCCTGCTCTACCAGCCCGGCCACTGGGTATTTTTTTTTTTGATTTGTAATAGAGCAGACTTAGAGTTGTTTTATAGCCCTGCCTGTTTCTAATGTTTTTATGAAATATCTGTATTGACTGCACGATCATATCACCGTATTATATACTGCCATACGATCCACAAATTAATTCTTGGCGAGCTCGCAATGAGTAACGATGCTCTACAACAACACAACGCTGACCAATCTCTGATGAAAAATAAAAGTTTAAGGTGACAAATGAACATCTGTTTTTTTACTTGACACACACAACAACAGAGCTCAAACAGAGTGCAAACACACTTCTGTCCCACCAATGACTTCACTCATTCCTTATCTCCTACATTTCATTTATCAGCACTGCATGCCTGAAGTCAACCCTAAACCTAACCCTTCCTCTAAGTCTAATAGGGCTGCAATTTAGGATTATTTTCATTGTTGATTAATATGTAGATTATTTTCTCGTTTAATCGATTAGTTGTTGAGTCTAAAATCTCAGAACATTTTGAAAAATGTGGATTAGTGTTTTCCCAAAGCCCGAGACGACGTCCTCAAATGTCTTGTTTGTAACTCAAAGATATTCAGTTTACTGTCACAGAGGAGAGAAGAAACTAGAAAATATTCACATTTAAGAAGCTGGAATCAGAGAATATCTTACTTTCATTCATAAAAAAAGCCAATTAATTGTAATTGATTATCAAAATAGTTGCTGACTAATTTAATAGTTGACATCTAATCGATTAATCTTTGAATCTCTAAAAAAAACGGTCCCTTGAAGATGCACACACACACACGCACACGCACACGCACACACACACACACACACACACACACACACACACACACACACACACACACACACACAAAATTACACTGCACCAGAACTTGGCAGAACAGCAAATCCTGTTTGTCTTAGTAGTCATGACGAGGATAGCAAGCAAGTCACTTCCCAGGGGAAGATGCGAGTGTGTGATATTCTGCACGGTCAATCTGTTGGCCGCCTCCTCAACATGACCTGGCCTCCTGAGACTTGGCATTTCAGTGACACCGCTGCAGCACTACTGGAACAGCAGGTCTGCATGTTTCATTCACCTTTGAACATTTCACCCATTAGTTTTTCAAACCTGAGAGCATGCTGCTTATAGCTAATGCATAGGCAGCAGGAGCCTGAAAATCTGATTCTGCTTCTAAAAGTACAACACAACACACACGCAATTATGTTGTTTACTGCTCTAATCCGACTATTGACGTTATTCTAAATAAAACAGTTTTTTCAGTAAGTTGTTTACATTCCATCACAAGGTCATTACACAACCTCACACCTGATCTTTTTTGTCATGCGTCTACTGTAGTGTAGCCCATATTTGAGTCATACGCTAACATTGACAATGCCTGTTTAGCAAAATTTGCCTACAAATTGTTTAAATGGACTGTGTTCATACAGCATTTTTCTAGTCCTAATGACTACTCAAAGCACAGGAGCAATTCAGGGTCTTGCCCAGGGACACTTGAACATGGGACTGCAGGGCCAGGGATCGAACCACCAACCTTCCGATTGGTAGACTGACCGCTCTACCACCTGAGCCACAGCCACCCCTTAGTTTAGAGCTAAGCTGACTCTTTTGGACAAAGACAAGACATTTACTGTATCCTCATTACTAATATTCAGAAATCAAATGCACTTTAACTGGGTATTTACATCTGCTTACAATAGTAAGCTTTTACAAATATTCTTTTCTAGACTTCATTTATGTATTATTTTGCATTTATTTATATCAACTTATCTGGATTTCTTTAGCGGATTAGGTGGTAATACTAATTGTGTTAATGATTGATAAATGTTAACTAAATTCTGATGAAGTACTGAGTCTAAGTTTGGCTGTAAGTGATGTATTGATGTCTGGTGGAAGGGTTAGTCCTACCTGTGGGGATGCAGATGTTGATGTCTGACAGCGTGGACAGGTTACTTCCCCAGGTGAAGAATCCATTACTCACCTAAACAAAAAACACAGAGAGAAATTGAAATGTCAAAATGTCTCTGCTAAAGCACAGAGGCTTTACGCAAGATTTTACTCAGGAAAGATAAAATAGATTAAAACTACTAATGCTACTCATTTTGTGGAGTCATTTATTATTTGCAGTGGATTTCTCTCTCACTGTGCAACACATGACTACGTGCTGTTTGTTGAGAGTAGAGCCACCAGAGTCAAGCAAATGACCCAGTTTATGTCCTGACCCAGAGTTCCTAGCTCTGAGTTCATTGGTGTGAACGCTGCTGTGATAACTGTATTACACAATGAAGGAGGACACACACTGTGCTCATAGTATGTGGGACTGATGACAAACGTCATCCGGTGACGCATTTTTGTGTTGATTCTAGCGGCTGCTTTGGACAAAAGCGTTAGTGTTTTTACCACACCTGCTGTCGTAAAGATCTTTTCTTTACAGTGTAGATTACTCAGTTAGCGTTACCGGGAGGTCATATAGTTGCGATGAATGTTTTGCTCGGACAGAAAATTATTTTTTCACATTCAGAGAATATGTTACAGATGCATCGTTGCATTTCAAGTGTTACAAACGAAAACTTTGGATGTCTCGTGAGCTAAACCGGGTATCACCGTCACTGTGTCACGAGCCCAAGTATTAAGTACTAAAATACCACACTGTGAAAATACTCTGTTACAAAAAGCATTGCATTGAAAATGGCACTTAAGTAAAATTATGTAAGTATCATCAGGAAAATGTAGTTAAAGTATTAAAAGTACTCAAGTTTTAAAAACTGGAAACGATCCAAACAGTTCTGTCAAATAAGTGTTTAACCGTCTAATAATTTCTTCTTTTCTGGACTTGTAGGCCGTTAAATTGTTGGGTGGCTTAATTTATAATAAAACATCAGATTTTATAAACTCCGTGTTTTGTGTGCAAAGGTCTTCATCTGTAAAGTAACTAAGGCTGTCAGACGAATGTGGTGGAGCCGAGCGACTTGTAACAGGCCTTCATATCTAGTCCCTGTTCAGTGATCTATCACCCTGCTTCCTGCTAGGACCCTGTTTACATTCCTCCCATCTGTTGCTTTTATTTGTTTATTTGATCTGACAATCCCCCAGCCTTTTCTCCACGGTTCCCTTCTCCCCATGACACAGATCCCAAAAGGCATCTTTGAGATAAAAAAAAAAAGACATCTTTGTTCCTTTGTAAGCAAATATTCAACAGGAACTTAAAACTCACATTTCAAGTTCTTGTTGGTGGTTTGGACATTAGACATTGAAATCATTATCTTGTAACATGTTTCAGGTACATCTGAAAATGTTGAAGGTCCCTGAGCAAAGGTACCTGTTGCCATCAGCATACTTAAAACAACTCATAAACAAACGTGGGAAATGAAGATCGGGGCCATGGTTACTGAGAAAAGTTTGTCAAAAGCAGGACGAGGTACAAAAACGGAAAGCAAGATCTGATCCTATCAACAACAAAAAAAAAGACAGAGGAGGGAAAGAGAATGGAAGTGGAGAGGAGATAATGTAAAATAGGGAGTCAAACGTGAAAATAAGTGACTATAAATATGGGGTTACATGTGGGGTCACTGCTGTATAATCAAAGAACAATTATCTAAAACAACATTTAAGAAGCTGCAGGAAATGGCCCTGAATAGTTATGCTCACAAGCTACTTTTAATACCACTTAGGATGAAAAACTGAGATCAGTTTCACATATGAAATAACCACAAAATGCAACAAACGATCTATTTTAAAGCCTGCACGGTCATGGTTAAATAAACAGTAGTCGGGTTCCCATTCAACTGTCAAGCTAATTTTAAGCCAACTTTTGAAATATTGCACAAAGGAAATTCGGTGCGTTTCCATCAACTGGTTTGGAGCGATTAAACGAGGCTACAGCAGAGTTTGGTCAGAAGTCCGCAATGCAGGTTACGCATGGCTGTGATCCGCCAATAAACAGAGTAGAAGAAGTAGAGGTTGCTAACCGGAAATAAAACAACTCCCCTTGGCCATCTAACCATCCACGGGAGAAAAATGGAGAGAGGTCTTTAGGAATTTGGTTTAATTGGGTTCAGTTCAGTTTATTCTTTGTCCCAAAAGGGGAATTTGTATGCAGCAGGAAGATATCACATGAAGAATATACAAAAACAAACCACACAACAATTAACACAATAAAAACAGCAGCTTCAGCCTGAGTTATAGATATATATATATATTAGGGCTGTCAATCGATTAAAAAATGTAATCAAATTAATTACAGACTTTGTGATTAATTAATCTAAATTAATCGCATACATAATTTTTGCAATGAATACACCATTTAGCGTTAGCTGTCAGCATTTTAACCGTGTTTAATCCAGCTGCTAGCTAGCGGGAGGCTAACGTTACCTGCTGTTGAGTGTAGTGTTAACCAGAGACAGTTAAAGAAACTAGCGTCACGTGCAGTGATGTTTCTGTTGCGCATTCTCTCGTCTCCCTCCTTCATTTTACAGTCGAATGGCGGCTAGAACGGCTCCGGGTGAAAGGTCAATATGGAATGGATTAATCTGCGTTATTTTTTTTTTATGCGTTATTTTTTCTCAGATTAATTAATCGAAATGAACGCGTTATTTTGACAGCCCTAATATATATTAGAGCTGGGCAATATATCATATTATATCAATATCGTGATATGAGACTAGATATCGTCTTAGATTTTGGATATCGTAATATCACGATATGGCATAAGTGTCTTTTCCTGGTTTTAAAGGCTACATTACAGTAGAGTGATGTACTTTTCTGAACACACCAGACTGTTCTAGCTGTTCTATTATTTGCCTTTACCCACTTAGTCATTATATCCACATTACTGATGATTATTTATCAAAAATCTCATTGTGTAAATATCTTGTGAAAGCACCAGTAGTCAACACTACAATATAGTTGTGGTATCGATATCGAGGTATTTGGTCAAAAATATTGTGATATTTGATTTTCTCCATACCGCCCAGCCCTACTATATATATAGTAATGTGATGTTTGTTCGTGGTAGGGCGCGATAAATACTTTTGTCTCTTTACCCGTCCACACGTACCTGTTGTTGCTACTACCAGACATGTTTTTGCGCGTTATGGGAATATCCTGGAAGACGCCAACGCCAATCAGTCGTGTGAGATAAACGTTTGAACTTATGTGACAATGCCATTTTCTTATGTAATGTAGATTTTTTTAGAGATTGATCCTGTGGTGTAAAATTGTGTTGTATGTATTTCGTACTCGTGTCTTTGTATTGTCGTCTTGTTCACTTGTATGTTGTTTGAATGTGTTTTTTTTTTTATTTTGCACCCCTGACTGCATATCAAGTTTCCCATTTGGGATAATAAAGTGACTGAACTGAACTCTTCACATTCCAGTTAGAGCATCACTTTTTTTCCCCACAAAGGCAAAAACCACCTCAAGCGAGCGTAAAAAAAAGGTTTCGCGCAGTTGAGGAAGTTTTATCGAATTTTGCCGTTTCTATACAGCTTTTCCAATATGTTACTTCAAAATGTAAATATAAAAGTTTACGGCAACCCGGCTTATGAACCCTTATCTAAACCTGTGGTTGGATACAAGACGTCACCCAAATCCATGTTGGGAGAAATGTAGTTGCCTAAAATTCCATGTCCATTGGAGAAAACCTTTATGGATATATTTGCATGTTGCCAATAATACACTATGTGGCAAAAGCATGTTGTCACATGTCCATATACGTTTGTGTATTTTGGGATCTGGGCCGTTTTTCCTGGTTTGGGCATCATGTGGTTCTGGTCCTAACTGTGTGGCGGCATTTGGAAGTCTATCTATCCATCTTTAATGTCGTCATCCTGATTGTCCGTACTGTCATTTCACTATGTCGCCCTATTATGTACAGATGCCATCTATTGCATGTCCGTCTGTCCAGAGAGAGGGATCCCTACTCAGTTGCTCTGAGGTTTCTTCCACTGTTTCCCAATAAAGATTTTTTTGGGGGGATTTCTTCCTTTTCTGAAGCAAGGAACTAAAGATAGCGGGTGTCGTATTCTGTACAGATTGTTAAACCCTTTGAGGCAAATTTGTGATGTCTGTGGTGGATCTTCCGCAAACATCATGTTGCGCTATGGTGAGACTTAGGGGTGGAACGGTACATGTATTCGTATTGAACCGAAACGGTACGGGCGTCTCGGTTCGGCACATGAATTTACACGGAGAATACACGGTATAAAAATAAATAAAACTTGCGTGCAAATTAATGAATATAATGCAGAATTACTGTTAGATACGCGCTTCTTTAGGGACACGGACACCTAATCTGTAGCCCCCTGGTAGCCCCCCCTTAGCTCCTCCCGAGCTTCGCCTACATGTCCAGGCGCTCCAGTCAGAGCCGATAGTCTTTCTCTATCCTCTGGGTCCAGTGAGTCCACACAAAGCAAACTAGTCCCTTCCATATACTACCAAACACGGACGTAGCTGTATCCCTTCTTGCCTCGACCATAAATGGCCTCCAGGCCCGTTTGCTTCGCTGTTAGCTCTGCCATTAGCTAGTTGTTAGCTCTGCTATTTGCTCCGTTGTTAGCTGTTAGCTCCGCTGTTAGCTGTTAGCTCCACCGTTAGCTGTTAGCTCCACCATTAGCGAGTTGTTAGCTCTGCTGTGTGCTCCGTTGTTAGCTCCGCTATTAGCTGTTAGCTCCACCGTTAGCTGTAGCGTGTGAAGCTAACGCCAAAACTTGCCACCTACTCGTCACCAGCAGCGCTTGTCTCCCATAATCACACTACTAGCTGATTGGCTTATTTTGTTTACAAGTTCCAGATGGAGTCTGGAGATGATGTGGGGTACTTATTGTTTACTGTTTACATCTTATTTATACACTTCAGGCTGTTGCAGCTAGCACAGGGGAGAGACTGTATGACACTAGCTAGGTGATACAGCCTGAGACATGCACAATAAAAAAAAATTGCCTTCTGCATTTTTGTTTTGCCTTTCCCTCCATTGTACCGAACCGAACCGTGATGTCTGAACCGAGATATGAACCGAACCGTGACTTCTGTGTACTGTTCCACCCCTAGTGAAACTAAGGAAAAGCTTACATGACAACATCAGGTCATTCATAGGTCACAGGTCAGGGTACGAGAATATTCGGCCAGTCTCTGACAACCAAACCTCTTCATGTATAACGGTTTGTCTATCTACAGATTCAGGGAATCTACGTATGCAGCTACTTGATTAGGGAATGTTTTGTCTCAGGGCTGTCTCCTTTTGGAGGTCGGTGGGCCAGCCACACGATTTAGTATCTGTGTTAACGGTGCCTGCAATATCTTTGTTTAAGGTTCAGCTAAACGTAAGGCCTCCAGCATGAGTTTAAATACACCTTCAGGAAGACAGGAACCTCAGAGAGTTGGGACGGCACCGCACAGTAACACACTGTGGTTAAACTGTACTGCCTGCTTAATTGTCTCCTCCTTTGAGTGTTAAATGAAATGCTTCTGTGTAAGTCGTAAGTCTCCCAAACCTTCTTCACGTATGTGAATGAGTTGTGCTGCTCCTGAGTATTTCCTTAACAATGTAATGTGATATTGGGCTTTATAAACAACATTGACTTGACCTTTTCCTGTTTAGTATTTCTGGAGTGGAAGAACTTGATCAGGCTGCACAGAGCCACATGTCCACATACTTTTGCCCATGTGGTGTATAAGAGAAGTGATTTTTTTTTTTATTAAATACTTAAATTGACGAGCTGATAAATCCTACCCTGGCAACAAAGACTTTGTTTAGCATGGAACACCCAACTCTCTCTCTCTCTCTCTCACTCTCTCTCCTTTTAATTAGCGGACCGCCGTCTGGTCGGTAGCGTCACTCCGCAGGGATGAGACAGGAAGGGCAGCCTTCACAGAGGGGCTGAGAAAATGCTGGACACATTCACAAGGCCCTTTAAGGGGCAACAAATTCTCGTGTGAATCCTACACATCCTGAGAAGACAAGACAGTACACACACACACACACACACACACACACACACACACACACACACACACACACACACACACACACACACACACACACAGATATACAAACACACACATGTATGATTCCATGGAACCACCAATGACCCATGGATGTACAAACAGCCAAGATATGAAACGGCTGTTGACAGAGTTAAATAGGGAGCAGCTTTATGTCAGTAGAATGAATGATCTGTACTGTCAGATCAATACCAATCCATGTTGTTTAACGAGACGTTGCTTTATATATATATCTCGTAATGAGTGTGATGGTCGGACTTCTTTGAAAGCCGACAAAAAGCGGGTAAACTAATCATGTTGGCCTGCGAATCAGGCCGATTTAGTTGCATCAAAAGGTAATGATCTTTATCATAAGGTGTTTTCATTATGTTGTCAAAGGCACCCTGTCTGGGCTCATTCATTTATCTTTTTAATCTTACAAAAAAAGATAAAAAAAAATAATAAAAAATGGCAGCAAATCATGTTCATGGTTTAAAAGCATCTAAAATAAATTGGAACACAACAGCTATGTGCTTGTCATTGTCTTCTTGAATGGCTTTTGAGTGCGTGGGAACAAAAAAAATCGGGATGACAATCAATTCAAACCAACCTGCTCCTTTTAGAAAATCTGGTATTCTTTGTTAAAATTCAGTAACACATGAAAAAGATAAGCCATGTTCCGATCTTGCTTTTACATCCTCATGTTTTCTTTCCTTTTATGTATTACCCTCTTCAATCTCCACTTCTATCAAACCCATCCCTCTGTATAGTAAACTTGTCTATCCCCCAAGGGCTTCTTAAAGTTCATCTCTAAGAGGGGCCCGAGAAGTGGCAGACAGCAGCCTTGAAAGCTGAGTTCATCGCTTCTGAATGTGCTGCCTGTAGCCGCCTCTGTCAGCGTCCGACGTAGAAAAGCCTCTTGGACGTGAATCAGTCTGACATCAAGACCAAGTTTTTATAGAGCTGGTTCTGATCTCTCGTGTCCTAAATTTAGGGCTTCAACTAACGATTATTTTCAAAGTTGATTAATCTGTCGATTTTTTCTCGATTAATCGATTAGTTGTTTGACCTATAAAAATGTCAATTTGACGTCCTCAAATGTCTTGGTTTGTCCACAACTCAAAGATATTCAGTTTACTGTCACAAAGGAGAGAAGAAACTAGAACATATTCACATTTAAGAAGCTGAAATCAGAGAAATCTATTTTTTTTTTTTTATAAAAAAAAATGACTCAAAGTGATTAATCGATTATCAAAATAGTTGGAGATTAATTTAATAGTTGACAACTAATCGATTCATCGATTCATCGTTGCACCTCTACCAAAATTATTTTCTAAACACTTAAAACAAAGACGTCTAAAAGGGCCGTCCACACCTAGAACAATATAACGATATCTATAAATATATAGTTTTAAAAATCGTTCTAACCCAAGTGGATGGTGGCGTCCACACGACAACTATAACGACGACGACAGTGGCGAACGATATCGCTGGGATCACTTTCAGAGCGGTTTGATGAACGATAGAAACACCGACAGCCAATCAAATCCATCTGAGCTTACAACATGCCACGGCGGAGAGAGACACTGCAGAGAGAGATTTCTTTCACAGAGGTGGTCGGTGGCGTGACCGTCACGTGATTGTTTCCCCCTTGTTGGGGCGGCGACCCTAGATCTGTGTATTTTTGGTATTTTTAAACATTAGCATTTCTCACGTCACAGAAACCACTAAGAGTGAATCTTGTGTTTTGGACGTTATCATCACACTGTCGGTGTTTTTGTTCCCTGTGCTCTGCACAGATCTGACACCCGCCAGCCCCCCCCTCATCCCTGGCTCTATGGAGCTCTGAGCGCCGCTGTTTCCTGGAGAAGACATCGGTGAACAGTATCGGCGCCGGGCAGACAGTTGATTAAAAATGTACCTGAACTCACGAATAGTTAGGATATTACTACAGACATTCCTGTAATCTTACATTGCAACGTCTGCTGTATCAGTGTATAATGAATTATTATCTGCTGGAGCGTGCAGTGCGTGCTTGACGTCGCTGTTTTGCAGAAGGTTATCGTTCAGCAGTGTGGATGCTCACATCTTTATAGTTATAGTTATCGTTCTTGGTGTGGATGGCCCTTAAAACCTTATAAATTATTTCTCTAACCTTGGACACTGGTAGTTACGTTCTTGGGGTCTTTGACAGTTCATACTCTTTTTCTGTCCTTAGCCCCGAGCAACCACTTCCCCAACACGTGAACTTTGACCCTGACCTTTACAGCCACATCCTCCGTCTCCGTGGGTCTCATCTGTCGCCGGGTCGGCTGCTCGTAGTTGTCCATCTGGTAGCGCATTGGCTGCTTCCTGTTGATTGCTTTGGTCTTGAGGGGGATATGAGAAAGAGACAGATTTGAAGTTAGCATTCAAATAAACTTAAGACTCTCCTGCATCCGCTTCAGTTCCTTGGGGAGAAGAAGTAGTGCGGGGCTCCCTCCGATATAAGCCTGAAGGATGATGTTGCCCCAAAGGGTTCAATCCCCACTGCGAGGACATTATCCTGTTCTACTCATCCAGACACGCCACACATACACACACACTGTACATGGAGCTCTCTGTCCCGTTATCTTCGTTGTGTGTCAGCTCTACATTTGTTGAATAAGTAGCAAGGCTAAAGGCTATGTTGTGTACATTCATGTCACTTGCCACATTATCGCACCCATGAAGCATAGGGCTGCACGATATGAGGAAAATATGCAATCCGGTCAAAACGAGTGACATCTGGCGGAATTCCCGGCGGCATCAGAGCAATCCTGGAAGTGAAACGTCGTGGATATAGACTACCTTGTCAATGACCAAAATGCTGGTCATGGGGACAATGTCATCTGAAAGGGGAGCTAGATAAAAGATCAGTGAGGTAACAAAATCAACAGTAATCATGGAGACAATGAATAACACTGTGATACAAGAGAGGCAAAAATGTGATTTATTAAACACAACAGGGGTTCAACCTGCAGTACATCAAATCTTCTACATTTGCAGTTCGTAACACCTCGTCTCTACTTGCTCTAACATGGAAATGCCTTCTAGAATACAGAAAGTGGTGCTTTTTCTATTTCCACTTGATTTGGGGATAAATAGGTGAAATGGGTACTGATAGCTGTGTCTATGAAAACATTAGGTTACAGAAAGTCTCATTGCTTGCTGCACTGTTTGATTGATTGATTGATTTTGTAATATTACGGAGAGCACAGTCCAATAACAACACAGCAGTGGCCACTTAGCTCCCAGATATCCTGGTTAAATCTTTAAAAATTAGAGTCTTGAAATTACCACTTTGAGTTTGTAATGGCTAATAAAGGAAACATAAAGCAGCCGCAAATGAAGCTTTCACGTTGAGAAGAAGTAATAAAATAATGAAAATGACAACCAGAAAGACCGAGGCCAATATTACTTCTTTGCATTTAAGCATACTAAATAATGAATACATTTCTGTATCCCTCTCTCCCAACCGGTCACACCCACCAAGAGCCAGGGTCTGTACGAGGTTTCTGCCTGTTAAAAGGAAGTTTTCCCTCGCCGCTGTCACACCAAACGCATGCTCTTGTGGAAACTGTTGGGTCTCTGTAAATTATAGAGTGTGGTCTAGCCCTACTCTACCGGTAACGTTTCCCAAGGTAACTTCCGTTAGGATTTTACACTATGAATACAACTGAATTTAAATAAATAATCCATTATAAATATGTTGTGTTTTGTCATTATGCCTTGAATTTGTAAACCAACAAACCTCTACAGAGTTCTGTGAGTCACGCGGCTCTGTGGTCTGACTGTCCACTTCAGAAACAGTATCAATTCCTCTGAAACATAACAGCCGCCATGTGACTCAGTCGGCAGAAACCTCAGACAGCCACAACGTTAACAAAGTCAGGGCTGCAGTTCACTGGGTGGCACCGCTGCCTCAGAAACATAACAATTAGTCCTGAGAAAATAACATGACATCTACTATGAGTAAAGTAACATGGCGCAGGTGCGTTTAGGGCGTGTCCAAATCCACTTTTGCTAGTTTGAGGGCTGAAAAAAGTGTCTGTGCGCCGGGCGCATGGTTCAAAAGAATTGTCCTCCGTGTCTTCATTAATCAGAGGTGTGTTTCGGGCGTAACATGCAATAAACCAATCAGAGAGTCATCTCCCATTCCCTTTAAAAGCCAGGCGCGTTTGGACCTTGGAGCATTGCTGTTATGATGGAGGATTTACACCGTAATCTTTTTATTTGTAATCTTCTGCATGTGTGTGTGCTGCTGTGCGTCCCTGTGTGTGTAACAAGCATAGTGTGCACGTGCTGTGCACGAGCCTCGGAGCATTTTACTAATTCACTGTTAAAATAACAATGAAATGCTGCGCTATTGACTTTAGACCAGGTTTTTGTTGGTCAATGGCATGATCACTTCCCGCTGCTTCAAGATAGCAACACGCCCAGAATGCACCTGAACACACCTCCCTGTAAGACCAGCACGCCCAGAATGCACCTGAACACACCTCCCTGTAAGACCAGCACGCCCATGGGCACAAAGATGGGCGCAGGTGTATTTGCTATTTAAACGACGTTTTGAGAGGTGCACGTCAGGCTACAGCGTGATTTATGCTTCTGCGTTAATCGACGCCGTGGCTACGTACGTAGGTACGTGGAGACACAGACCCTACGCTGGACCCTACGCCAGACCCTACGCCAGATCCTACGCCATAGCCTACGCCATAGCCTGACGTGCACCTCTCAAAAATGTACCTGCACGTCGCTCAGCCGTGGCTTGGTAGCGTCGCATTTCCCCCTACTCATTTCCAGGTTCTCCTTCTCCATAAAAAACATTAAATCAAGGAGAGGGTTAACTTTTCCTGCTACATGCTAGCTAATAATGTCACTCTCTCACTCGCTCTACCACACACTCCCCACACACACACACCCCGGCCTTGCTATTCTCTTGAAGAGATCAACGCACACGCCAACGCACAAGTATAAACTTCAGGCCACCCACATAGGCTACGGCAAAAGCTCTGCGTGGAGCCTCCGCAGAACCATAAATCACGCTTACGGCGTAGGGTCGGTATCTCCATGTACCTAGGTACGTACAGCGTCGATTTAACGCAAAAGCATAAATTGGCCTTAATGTTTGTCCACGTCCTGGATGTAGGAGGGACCTGAGCCATTGGCAGCACGGTAGGCAAGTACCAGTGACTTATATATGTGTTATGGAATCTCTTTCTTGACTTGATTGTCTTGACTGCGCCATCAGAAACAACATATTATCTTTTTTTAAACGCTGTTTGGCTTTCATTTTTTCTCATTTCTCAAAATCCACTTATACAAATGAACTTGATGCCATGCTGCCAGTCACAGGAGTCGTGCGTCATTGTACATCACTGTCTAAATACTGTACGTGAAGATCCCTTGGAGGAGCTGCTCATTGCTCATTAGGCCCTCGCTCCAGCAGGAGGCGGCGGCGGCAGGGCTGACGTTATACAACGTCCCTTAACACCCTGTTAAAGCAACCTGTCCTCCAAAGCCGAAAGGACACAAGTTACCTGGAGTAAGATGGAAGGAATGTGTGCCGTGTCGTCTGGCACACCTCATTGATCCAAACCCCTGTCCACGAGGAAACTCTGGCTGTTAAATTCAGCACATTAAAGCACTTTCTTGGCACCCTCAGTGTGCTTTTGTTAACACCATCTGTTTTTAATACAAGATAAATGTTTGGATTTTGTTTGCAGTTTGAAGCTCTTCATTGCTTAGAAGTCATTTAATGTGACGTCTGTAAACTCATGTTCCTCAGACCTAAATTGAAGACAGTCTTTGCAGCAGGTTCAACAACTGACGTCAGGTCACAGATTATAATAAATGCGTGTGTTCTGCTTTTTGAAACAAAGTCTGACTTCCTGTCTGCAGACGAACAGATGCAGATTTTTAACAAACGTTCCCATTCCACGTCCCTTCTGTAGCCTCTAGGGCACTGGATTATTATACATTTCAAGAGAATTGGCCTTTTTGACTTCCTGACTCATTTTCATGGTTTATGATTCCATTTAAATCACCACAGTTTTCCTGTAAAATCCTGCCTGGCTATGAAATGAAACTAATGGTACATTTTCCCTGGTAATGCTCAGTTTAGTTGAATAATATGATTTCATTAACACTTACCACCCCCAGGTGTTTCTTTCCTGCTTCCATGGAAACAGACGGGTCTCCATTTCTCCAGCTGTCGTCTCCAATTTCGTCACTCTGAAGAAACTCGCTGAGCTTCTGGACACTGTGAAAACACACAGACACACACACACACACACACACACACACACACACACACACACACACACACACACACACACACACACACACACCATGAGTAAGTGTGATTGCGACGATACCAATAGCAGTAATCTCTCAGGAGTTTAGAGTTTCTTTTCACTGCTGTCAGGTTTCCTCCATGTTCCATTAATAAGATTTACCACAGGAACCATATCTAGTTTGTAGCACCGCATCTCCAGGATGGCTTCCATGTTTGTTAGAAGCATGTTGCGTGCTTATTGGCTCAATGACGCTGATGAGATTTACTCCTTAGGTATTGAAATTGGGTACTGAATGACGTTAGTCTGACTATCACCAGACCAAGCTCAATAGAGGTAAGATTGAGCATCGGTCTGGGGAGTCTGCTCTGTATCTTCTCTGCACAAGAGGCGTGATCAACGGGCATTAGTTCAAATGACTGTACGCAATTGGATAGCCCTTCAACCAATCAGACCAATGATCTGGGTGACGTAGCAGCGACAGCGGCATCAACAGGTAGCTGCGCTTCGGTGGCTGCCATGTTGAATGTAAACAAGAAGCTGCTTGGTCGCTTCTCTATCGTCATCGTGTTAAACCCGCCAATAGCGCGTCAGGTTTGTGATTGGTTCCCGCAAAATTGGGAACGGAAGCAGGAGAGACAAACGTACAGGTTTCCAGACCGAGCTGCAGGGAGAAATCAAATCGCCGGCAGAGTGGGCGGGGTTTACCCAGTCTAGAATGACGTGGCATCTTTCTACTTTAGAGGCTATTTGGTTGGTGCCTAAACAGTATTGAATGCGGCACCCTCCCTCATTGAGAATGAATTCGACATAAAGCACAGTAGAAGAACCACTTTTTCTCAGACACTCACCTAACCATCGCCTTGACAGCAAATCTGACCACAGTGGAGAGCAGGAAGAGAGGGGTGACCAGGATGTGGAACAACGCCAGAGCTGCGAAGGCATCCGAAGGAGTGGGGCCGGTTTCATTGAAGAAGTGATACATCACAAACGTCTACAAGACAACATTTTGAGTTCAGTAACCCTAACTGATTTTTGGCGAAGGTCAATTTTGGTGGATTGGTCAGGTCAGTTTTGAACTGACCAATCATATTATAGTTAAAGAAAGCAACAACAAAAGCAAATAGAATAATTTAAAGGACTTAAATTCGTAAATGATTGTCTTGGTAAAATTGTGGTGAAAGCGTCTTACCGCAAGAACGGCAGCAATGGGAATAGCAGCATTCATGAAGACTGCACAGAGAGAGAAAGCAGCTTTCATTTTACTGTGCTAAGCAAAGCAGAAACCAGTCAAGTGTGGGGACAAGATACATGAAAGAACACACTTGGTGATTGTTCACTAAGATAAGATAGAGTGTTTTTTTTTAGCAATCCTGATAAAGAAAAAAGGAATCTACTTGACTGCAATCACACGCAAATGACATCATTCAAACTCAGGTCATAGATTTAGTTTCTGTCCTACTAGACATTGATGTGTACAAGGCGAAGGTCTTGAGGCTGGTGAGCTCTTTGCCTCGGGTGTCCTCCACGCTGTCGCAGAAGATATTCTCCCAGGCATACAGCTTCAGCAGCTTGATGCCCTTCAGGATCTCTGTGGTCTTTTTCAGACGATCCGTAGAGTGTTCCTGAACGAGAGACGGGGGACAAAAAGCTGTGTTAACCTGTCCCATAATCAACTCACATTACTAGACATTGTATTTTAACTTTTTACCATCTTATTAACCTGTGCTGTATTAACGCTTCCCTCCTGAGTGATGTAGCCTATTTCTTTTTTTTTATTACTTTTTGTTACTAGCCTGGAAATCCAGACCCAAATCCGAAAGATTAAGGGTCTGGCACTGAGTAATGAACTCAAGGCCAACTCGAGGGGCGGCACCAAGCATGCATTTGAAAATCTCACCGCACGCAACTGGATAACACTACGACCAATCACAACAATACACGGGGTTCAATTCAAATTGTGCTCTCGCGAGAACTCTGGATTTCCAGGGTAGCCTGTTACTGCTTTGCATGGTTGAACGGGTCTGTGTTGCTTGCCTGTGTTTTGATGTTTGCATGGCTTCTTATACTGAATGGGGATACTGTTGATGTGTAACTGTGCTAATGTCTTGCTGCTTCCTGTAGCTCTGCATGGCTTACTGAGAAAGCTTAATGTGTTGATCTAGCTGTCTGTATGGCGTCTTGTTGACTTCTGTCTGTATAGTTTAACCTGTACTAATTTTTTGCTGTTTCTTGTTGCTCTGGTCTAAAATCATCTGGCCAAAGGACTACAGTTGAAAATTAGCTGGCAGGCTAACACTGGCACATTTACAGACATGTTGATCAATGTGTGTTGTCCTTTATAAAATAAAGAATAAGAATAAGACATAATTGTTACCAACTGCTGTAAAATAATAGATTAACATCAAGACGTTTTGTGATCCCCGCCCCCCCCCCACACACACACACACACACACAGAAAAAAGAAAACCTGCAAAGAAATCTGGAGGAAACAAATGATAAATGTATACTGCTTACTAGTGTGCTTTTTTGTGTGTCTGCCAGCTTTGTAGCTATTCGGTACTGGACTGGTGCCAGCAGAACTATGACAGATGCTCCAACCAAGGCACTGCAGCCCATAAAATAGTAGAGCATGATCACTCCCATCACGATCTGCAAATTAAACACAAAAAGAGACGGGATAAGTCTTCGCTGAAACATCACTATAGAAGATTAAATATGGCCAGGAAAGGCAATTGAGGTCTAGTTTAACCTACCTGTACAGGCATGGCCCACAGGTTGGGGCAGAGGAAGAGGAACCACATCAGCTGGTTGGTCTCTATAGCGACCAGGTTGTTGATCTGCCCCAGCGTCATCTCCCCCATGGACATGTTGGAGGTGGACAGACGCAGGATTTTGTTGTAAATCATCGCCTAGTTAATGAAACAGACACACGTAAACAATTACACTTAATGAAAAGGCAATATACATGTATATCTGTCACGATGGATAGAATACCGCATTCCCGTCCTATGAGTATCGGAAATTTATTTATCTTTCGGTGCCAAGTTTCAGTTCCAAAAGCGTCTGAGCGCGTAAGCGCAAGCTTATCTGTCCTCTCTGCACACACACACACACACACACACACACACACACACACACACACACACACACACACACACGCAGAGGTGCAGACGGAGTAAACTCGAGCAAACTACGTCGTCTCTGCAGTTTTGTTGAAGTCACAGTGAGTCACAGCAATGCCGGTAAAGTGGTTTCAAGTGTGGTTACAGATTTTCAAAACTTCACGCAGACAGCGTTTGCTGCGATATGATATTAATGGCGAGGCGAAAGCGGCCATGGTGCTGTTGACGTTTCACTTCCTCTGAGACAAGCAGGCACAACAGTGGTTTCTGTGCCCTGGTGACTGACTGACAGGCTGAGGTTGTAAGGCAAGGCAACTTTATTTCTACAGCAGCTTTCAGCAACAAGGCAATTCAATTCCATTCCTTTGCACTTAAGTTAGTTCTCCATTAGTTCAATGTTGACAACAGGGCAGTCACCAAGTGTATTGTTAAAGGTTTGTGTCATTATGCAGTTTGCACTAAAAAGTCTTTGTTGTTTACTAGTGCTGTCAGTTAAATGCGTTATTAACGGCGTTAACGCAAACCCATTTTAACCGCGTACATTTTTTATCGCGAGATTAATGCTCTTTTTGGCCTAGGAAACTTTGTAGTTTTTTCACATGCTGTTGCAACAACTAGTAACGTTAGAAAAACTACAACACCACACCGGATCTAGCTAGACCGGAAACTAAACAAAGGGCACGCCGCCAACACTTGTTTGGGCTTGCGAGCCGGCCAGAGAGTAGCAGGCTAACGTTACGTTTTGAGTGGATGGCGAGCACGAGATGCCGAAATGACACGGCTTGCACACGAGTCTTCGTCTCATGAAGAGGAGGACAGTATTGAGCAATATCTGGAGCGCTACAAGGTTGTCATGGATGACTGTCCCCAGGAATGGTGGTCCACACATGAAGGGGCACACAGTGAAATGGCCCGCCTTGCACGCAAGTATTAGCAACACCAACCACATCAGTACCTTCTGAAAGGTTGTTTTCACTGTCTGAGCATGTTGTACAAAAGAACCGAGCTTCTCTGTTGTCTGAAAATGTCAGCAGGATTGTCTGTTTGAGTAACTGGCTCAAAGCAAAGAAGTAGTAGGCTTACCTTTTATTGGTAACCGTTACTGTTCATTCTTTCTGAAATAAGAGGCTGGGGTGATGAGCCTCTGGTAAATAAAGAGCAGTAGCCTGACTGCTATGTTCAAAGCAAACTTGAGAAAAAGAAAGTATTAAGCCATGGTTTAACTGCACTATAGGCTGAGTAGAATAGATAAAAATGTGCGATTAATTGCGATTCATTTTGAGTTAATCCTGAGTATCTGAATGCCCCCCCCCCCCCCCCCATCCAAAAGCACAACCAGTGTTATTAATGTTCCTGAGTGAGCAGTGTTACCAGATTTCTTTTAATTTTGATAACTGTTTTGATTCACAATTAAGGTGGAAAATGAAAGTTTTGTGTTTAATGTATTTTTGTTGATGCTGAAATGGATTTTAAAACATACCGTATCGAAAAAAGAATCTGAGTATGACCACGTCAGGCTAATAAAAAAGGGGAGTTCATGTATATTGGACTCTTTGAATTTGTTGATAAAACCATGTGTAGCGATATATAATAATATTGAGGAGGTGAAGCATCGTGATGCATTGGGATATCAAATCGAATCGAATCGATGACAGGATAATCATAATCAAATCGAACCGTGAGAGCAGTGAAGATTCACACCCCTCCTGAGTGTGGAAACAAAAGTTACATTTCCATGATGTTTCACTCACCAGCAGGGCTCCGCGCAGGTTGATGCCCGTTTCTATGGTGACGTAGTACGAGGCCTGCAGGAAGGTCCTCTGGAGGACTAAAGCCAGGAAGAGAAGCACAGCCAGGACTGAGGTGTTCTGCAGCAGCTCAGTGGTAGACATGAAGTACACGCCTAAATATGTATCCTACAACAGAGCAGACACACACACACACACACACACACACACACACACACACACACACACACACACACACACACACACACACACAAAGAGAGATACATTAACATCTAGTTCTTCTTAACCCTCCTGTTGTCCTCGACTCTAATTTGACCCATTTTCAAAAAGTTTCTATATCAGAAATTTGGGTTACTTTCAACCAAATAAAAAAAAAAAAGTAAGTAACGTGATAAAAGAACGTTGAAAAAAGTGACAAAAATTTTAGTGAAAGCTTTTAAAACATCGAAGGAAAAAAAAAATCACAAAAACGTGAAAAAGTGCAGAAATAAATCGACAAAAACGTCAGGAAATTTAGGACATGTTAGGCCTTTATTTGACAGGACAGCGTAGACATGAAAGGGGAGAGACATGCAGCAAAGGGCTGCAGGTCGGATTCGAACCTGCAGCCGCTGCGGCGAGCACAGAGCCTCTATACATCGGGCGCACGCTCTCTACCAGGTGAGCTACCCAAGCAGCCCAAATTTTGACCCCAAAAAAACTAAAAGTTGCAAGGTTAACGGGAGGACAACACGAGGGTTAAAGGTTGCACGCAGGCCAAACAAAACATAAAAAATCGGTACAGCCCTTGAATTTTCTATGCTTTTTTGCATCAATGTGATGAAGAACATTGGTTTGTATGAGGTTTAATTTACTGGACTATCCAAAAAAGACATTCATGTGTTTGGTTATTTAACAGTTTATGTATTGATAATTTTCAGGAAATATTGCGAGGTAAACATACATACATACATACATACTGTATAGCCCACTCCTAGCACAGTGAATGAATATGTATGGTTTTTCATACACATACAGTACATACCAGTGTATGAATAAAACATAAAGATGGAAACACACACACGCGCACACACACACACTTAGCAAAAAGCTAAGTCTGATGCTCAGCAGACCTCTCCTCTGTATTAAAGTGTGAGGTGAGTGGGGAACTTTCCATGTCACTCAGAAATGCAGCCCAGCTCCGCTCTGCTCTCTATCGCAGCTGTCCATTATACCCACTTTAATAGGCAGGCAGGCACGGACCCGGCAACATCTCACCTTCAACGTCAACTCTAACAACATCCAGCCAAATGGACTGAATGAAAATATACTTCCATCACAGAAGCATCTGCTCTGCCTCTCCGACCAATTCTGTCTGTATTATGACCTTTTGGTCATAATAGGCTGAGATGGATTTAAGAGGAGTCGATGTCTCTGATCAGCTCTGCCAGCGTCCCTTTCTTCGCCAGCCGGGTCGTCTGTAAAAGTGTCTGCGTTCTCTCTGTCTGCTGCACCCTCTACATTGTGCTGTCATGGGAAGATACTATTGTTTTGTGTTATTGTGGAAACGTTACAGGTTTGATCCAGCTGATATTGATTTATAACACTGGCACAGATCCTGAGACGTGGAATGAAGTCAATATTTTGTGCATATATTAAATGAAGTGCTGGGACAATTGGTCGATTCACTGACTTGTCCATCAACAAAAAAAAATAATTCTGATCGTTCATTGAAATTATTTGATAAGAAAAAGTGACACATTGTTTTTCCAGGTTTAAAGAAGTGAGGATTTTTCAGCTTTTCTCCTGGTCAATAATTAAATATCTAAAACTAACTACTTGATTCCTACTGCTTCCTGAAAGATAGCCTACAAAACACTATTACAATCTTAAAATGGCAATTTATTTTTGGCATCATTGGGCAAAAATTCCATAATAATCTTGCAGCACATTGTAATTTAAGTAATCTGAGAATAAACTAGACTCGTGCACCTCCTCTTGGCTTTGTATTTAGGCTTTATGGGATCTAGCCATGACTTTGGTCAATCACAGGTTGTTTCAGAGAGATAGAGCGTTCCTATTGGCTCTTCTCAATGCATTGCCCTGCGATGGAGAGCTGCAGGCTGAGGTCTCACTCTACTTTGAATTTGGTTTTTTTTATTGCTTTCTACCCACTGCAGCTTTAGTGTGGGTAAACCGATGTAAAGTATGAGCTATAAACACTCAAATTAAAGCTCATCTTCTCATACAAACTAGTTCAAAACAATAGTAAAGCTGAAAGAACAATTTTGTATAAATACAGCATCTTCTCCTAGAGGTTTGACCCTGACAGCTGACATCTAAAATCACTGCTCTGACTCGAACACAGGTTTAGAAATGAACGAACCCGGCATCATAGGAGAGTCACAACCGAACAGCCTGGGATTAACACAGACTGGGAGTGAGATGACAGTGTGAAAGTTAAGCGTCATTCATTTCCCTTCAGAGAAATCACTTTGGAAATGTAAACCCATGTTTGGGCTGATGTTACTAAAGCCGTCAACGGGACCAAAGTCCGGTTTAAGTGTTTACATAAGATCATTGTATTAAATGTTGAGTGCATATTAGTGCATCATTGTGGGTCGTCCACACTTCACACACATGCACACACACACACACACACACAGGCACAAATTGTGTCACTGTGTGTCAGTGGTGCTGGGTGGTCCAGCCAACCAATAAATGACTCACTCTCCAGTGTGACTTCAGCAAGGCGTGGGTCGCAGTCATCATGTCACCACCAGTGCGTGTGTGACTGCATGTCTAAGTGTGTGAACAACGCTGTAACTGACGTGATGATATGATTTTAACGCCGTGATGTGCAAGTCCTGAAAAGGTACACGCTAAGAACTTCCTCACCTTTCAAAATGTCCCCACTTTCTGTGTCAAGGTCTAAAACGCAAACTGGTACTCGCAGAGATAGAAGCACAAGAACACACACACACACACACACACACACACACACACACACACACACACACACACACACACACACACACACACACACACACACACACACACACACACACGTCACAGGACAGAGACACCAGGACCAAACGCCCTAACAAAACTAATTCCCGTAATGCTAAATATTTCTTTCAGCTGTGTAAATAGCTACTGTTAGCATAAGAAAATATTTATAAATTATACAAATATAAGTTTTCATCCATTCGCACATCGTTCACTACACTTTCAAACACTTTCGAGGCCACACTAGAGCTGGGCTATATGGAGAAAATCAAATATCCCAATATTTTTGACCAAATACCTCAATATCGATATTGTGGCGATATTGTAGGGTTGACAATTGGTGCCTTCACAAAATATGCACACAATGAGATTTTTGATAAATAATCATCAGTTATGTTGATATAATAACTATGTGGGTAAAGGAAAAGAATGGAACAGCTAGAACAGTCTGGTGTGTTCAGAAAAGTACATCACTTTACTGTAATGCAGTCTTTAAAACCAGGAAAAGACAACACTTGTGTCATATCAGGATATTACGATATCCAAAATTTAAGACGATATATAGCCTCATATATCGATATCGATATAATATCGATATATTGCCCAGCCCTAGGCCACACCCATTTAGGAGAAAGGACGCGTGTACCATTTCACACCATTGGCGCAGCATGTAATGCGACCATCTTTAGTAATAGAGAATCTTTGCACAGGCTCATACATACACCCTTGATCTTGTTCAGCGGTGTGCCGCTGTCAGTCTTGTTCAGGTACTTTACGATGCCAGAGATGCAGAGCGGCCCGGCGAAGCTCAGCAGGTCAGCCAGGTAGCGCAAGGTGCTGCTGAGCAGGATGGGACGACCAAACGCTCGATACATAGAGCGCCAGATTGACGGGGCACGGTTCGGATCCTCCGCTGTCTGCGTGGAGTGAGAGTTTAGGGAGGGAAGATAGATGCATTTTACATTTGAACAGTTTGGAAAACCGCATCGCATTTGTGTGAAATCAGGTTAGGACGTCCGTCCGCTCACCCTCTGATCCTCATAGGCGTCTTTGAGCCGAAGGTAGTTGGTGAGGGCCCTCATGGCGATGGGCAGCTTGCCGATCTTCTTCAGCTCTATGGGCCTCTTATGGGCTCCAATGATGAGAGGATTCATCCACCAGTATGTTGCCTTAAAATGTGCCAAGAATTTGTACTATTTACTACTGCCACTCTGTGCTCCAGTAACATCAGATATTGGGTATGAGTCCTAAACATAGAGCTTTTCGGTGGCCAAAATATGTGAAATGGGTAAATCTTTACTTGCATTTCAGACTATTTCTATTTGAAAAATAGAAAAAGAAAATTATATCTACCTTATTATTTTTATTTTTTTATTGTATTTTTGTCGTGTGTGTGTGTGTATGTGTCTGTGGGACCTGTCTTGAATGAGGACCAGCAATGTGCGGAGTGGGTGGGTAAATGGGGGCAGGGGTGGGCAGATGGTAGGGTGGGTTGGGGGAAGGGAGGGGGGTTGGTAGGGGTGAGTCGGTATAATCAATAATAAGTATTGAGGGAAGCATAGTATTTATTTCCCATTGTTGTTGTTTCACCCTTATTTGATGTATTTCCTTGTACCTAATCATGATGACCCACAGAAATTAATAATAATAATAAAAAAAATCGAAAACAAATATATATCTACCTTGGACAGCAGGTTGACAAACGGCTGCAGAAAGCGAACTCCCAAATCCTGTAAATCCTCCGGTGGTTTCACCTTTTGAGGGTTGGCAAAGAACACGTATTTCTACCGGGAGAAATACGTGAGAAACAAAAACAAAAAAGACATGTTAGAATAAAAATATTGAAATAAATCTAAACAATACTGATGCCACACACACATTAAACAAATAAACAGACAAAAGATGAGAAGTAGAAAAAAACTAAGAAAAAAAGGTTTCCAGTCACCATTCATCATTTTTGGAAAAAAAGTACATTTCTAATAAAAAATATTAAAAAAGAATATATGCTTTTTTTGTTCCACCCTAATTTCTGGATTAAACACCTTACTTACTGATGAAACATGATTACTCACTCTGACTCTGATGACATTGATCTCCACGGCCATCAGCAGTCCGTACAGGAGGACTAGCAGCGCGGTGATGCAGAACCGCAGGTGCTGTGGTCCAACTTCGTACTCTGCAAACTTCCACAGCTTAATGGACTTTGTAATGAACGCCAACACCCAGTAGATGAACAGGACTGTGCGGAAGTAGAAATGATGTAGTGCGATAAAAATGGACAGTTATATTGCTGCTTTTTCATGTTGATTGATGTTGACTGAGTGTGTATTGTTAAAATACATATTTCATGAGCCAATGCAAGGGCTGCAAATCCTTCGTAAACATCCCCCTTGGTATCCTCTCTGGTGTGCCTCTACTGTAGCCACTTTTAGTTCCAGCATTAATGTAAACTATAAATAAAAGGGGAACTCCACTAATTTAACACATCAAAGTGTGTTTTCATGTCATAAAAGGTATATAGCAGTATAGTATATAGTATTAGTAGTATAGTATAAAGCCTTTAGAGTCTCCAGAGGAAGCTGTGCAAAGTCTGATAAATGTGCTTAAAATGTGGTTCATGCTTCTTGCCATCAGTGCCGTCGGCGCGGTCGGCGCGGTGTGGACGGCGATATGACGCAAGCGCGGCCTGGCAGACATTTTATCGGAATACAGCACAGAAAATCTGTTTAGAAATACAGGAAATATTGGATAGGATAGAACTACACAATGTAATTCTGTTAAATAAAATTTCACATTAATAGTTCATTTTACTCATTTTCATTTAAAAAGCAAAATGTATACCTGAATACAATACACATTTTCTATAAGCTCAGTCTGCCACTTTCTTAAAAAAACAATTCCAGTGCTGGTTCCATGGTATCCGAATTTTGGACACTCGCCATGGAAACATCAATTGGTCATGTGACAAGGGCTGGGAAGATTGGCAGAACAGGCAGCCCAGTGACAGAACTCTGATCCAATGGAAATCACAAATGTCAGATTGACAGCACTCGACTAGCCAATGGATGGGACCAGTGGCACCCCGTGCCCCCCTTCTAGCAGTGGTGTAGTCTACGTGATACGCAGGTATACGTGGTATACTCACTAAGAAAGCTCCAGGATTTCCATATACCCACTTATAAATGCTCAAAGACACACAACAACATACTTTCCATTATATTTTTGATATATTTTGAATTGGCATGTGTTATTTTCTTCTTCACACAAATAAATAAAGGTATTTCCACCGTAAATTGGTGCATAAAAGTGTATCCGAATACAGGAAATGAAGTCGTTGATGCTCAAACTTCATTGGGGGAGGACACCCAGACCCCCCACTATGATGATATGCCCCCTCCCCCCCCCTGGCAGATTATGGCCAATATATATATATATATACAGTACAGTATACCCACTACAATACATTAGACTACACTGCTGCCTTCTAGCCCAGCCCCGACCCCGCTGACCCCAACAAGCATGAGACCTGATGTCACTCTAGGGTTCCCTTCCAGTGGAGAAACCATCTGCTCATCTCTGCATTCCAACTGACGGTCGCCGAGTTGCATTGTGGGTAATGTGGGTGCCAGGTTTTGACAGGGAAGAAAAAGATGATATCTCTGGTTTGATTTCCTTTTTTTGTGTGAGTCCAACAATAGTCTGGGGGGGTGCAATGCTAAATCACTGGAGTCCAAAGCTGGGAATGATGTACTGATTTGTACAGGATAGATAAAAGTGTAAGCAAAAATGAAAGATGAGGATTAACCCCAGAGTGTTGAGTCTTACCAAGCAGCAGTTTGGGGAAGTTGGATGTCTCTATGTTGTGGTAGTAAACCACCGATGTTGTGGCTGCTATGAAACCCATGAAGGCCGGTATGAAGAGATGGAGGTGGTTGGTCTGCATCCCTCTACAGCAAGAGGCAAATACAAAATATAATTAGTACATTTAAAAAACTCGATAATTTGAGACAAAATTACCATTTCACTTACATCACTGGTGAATGGGACACAAAACTAGTAATTTGTGTGATAATGTGATAAGATATCTTTCTGAGGTCTCACTTGTTGGAGACGATGCCCTCTGCAAACTCGCAGACATGGACAAACAGCAGAGAGAAGGTGAGGATCCATCTCATGTTGTGGCCGGGGAAATGGAGCCATGTGTTATGGTGGATCTGGACTTTGGAGCTCTGACTTCCCCAACCTGACAGACAGGCAGATAGAAAGAGAGACACAAAGAGTGAAGCTCGATATGATCAATCTAAATATGCCTTTTCTGAAAAATGTGACCTGTATGAAAAAGGGAAACGGGAGGGAAAGGAAGACCAGTAAAAAAAAGAGAAGGTGGTAGGCAGCAAATCACTCACGTTTGACCAAGTTGGAACCATCAAGGTTTTGGTGGTTTTGCTTAAAAATCGACTTAGCTGCATACGTCAAGCGCTTTTTTGACAGCCGACCAATGACAAGCAGAGTAGTGAGACCTGTGATTTTCATAACATCAAGAAAAAATGGAGTCAGGGCACAGCGAGTTATATGATATGACCGCGTGCTCCCTGTTCAGGGAATGACGGTTGGGGGAACTCGCTTTGTTTTATCTAACGTTAGTCAGTCCCTCCAGAAAAACGCTGAGTTTTTTTGTGATTGTTGCGGGCAAAAATCCTTGATTATGCGGCACGTTTTCTTAAAAAATGCGATGGAATATGCGGGATATTTATGCCATTTTATGCGATGAAAATGCGGGAACTTGCAAAAATTGCGGTTTGATGAAAAAGAGAAAAGAAGTGATTCCCCCAACACATGTTCTCAGTAGGTGAAATTACGTCACTTCATAACGTTCCCATGGCAACAGGGGGAAATGGTTGCTCTTGTGTGAAGTAAACGCAACATTTTTCAACTTTCTGCTGAGATATATGTGACTTTTTTGCAACGAAAATGCTGGGATTATGAAATCATGTAAGCCCCGCATATTTTGCGCGGAAATCGGCAATTAATGCGGCAAAAGTGCGGCGTATTTGAAAAAATGCGGCCCCCGCATTAATATGCGGACTTTGGCTGATTATGTATTGAATTCTGCGATCGCATAATCGCGTTTTTCTGGAGGGAGTGGTTAGTAGCAGCGCTCCCTCTCTCTGTTCTTTCTCTAGCTCACTCCACCGCTTTGTTTTATCTAACGTTAGCACTGCTCCACATAGCGCACTAGGACACTGTACCAGTAGCTGTTATTTAGAAATTTAGTTTTTTTGTTGTTTTTTTGTTCTACACTATGACCCACCCAGACCTCTCAGGTGGTCTGGGACAGGTCTGCGTTCTGTCCCCCCAGAGTCAGAACTAAACAGGGGGAAGCAGCATTTAGTTTTTATGCTCAACAACAAACTCCCAGAAAACTACACGTCCGCCATCCAACTCTTGAAAAGACAATTATTGATGGAAAAGAGGTGGAATTTGTCGAGTCGTACAAGTACTTGGGAATCATTATTGATAACAAGTTGACCTTTGATCTGAACACAGACATGCTAAATAAGAAAAGTCAGCAACGTCTCTTCTGTCTGAGAAAGTTAGCTAAGTTTCAAGTAGACAGATCCATGATGACATTGTTTTATAAATCTTTTATTGAGTCCGTTTTTACTTTTTCATGTATTTGCTGGTATGCTTCTCTTACCTTAAAACAGAAAAACACATTAGCAATGGTAAATAAAGTTAGCAGCAAAATTATCGGGACTCAACAGGTACAACTGATTGAGCTGTACAATAGACAAGTACTGAAAAAGGCGGAATCCATCATGTCTTGCAGTTCTCACCCTCTGCATGCTGCCCTCTGGTTCCCGCCTTAGTCAGCCATACGCCAAAACAAATAGATATAAATTCTCCTTTGTACCCTCTGCTATCTCTATGCTTAACTCTGTAAAAAAACAGGTAACATCTGCACATAAGGTATACTGAATTTTTAATGTTAGTGGTACGAATTTATCTATTAGTCTGATCTTGAATTTTAAATTTCAATGATGTTGATGTTTTGTTGTAATGTATTGTATGTTAACTACTGCAGCAAAACGAATTGACCCTCGGGGACAAATAAAGGTCTTGAACTTGAACTTGAACAACTCTCACTTCTTTTAAATCAAGGCTGAAGACCTTTCTTTTTGATGTTGCCTTTCTTTTAATAATTGTTAATTTCTTATACTGCACTGTAAGTTGTATTCTCGTATTTTATCTGTTTTTTCATTTTGTAATCGTTTCTAATTGCTCTTTAATGTTTTATGTAAAGCACTTTGAATTGCCCTGTTGCTGAAATGTGCTGTACAAATAAAGCTGCCTTGCCTTCTACATTTTAGATGTTTGTTATTTGTTTATAAATGTTGTATATATTAAAATCGTTCAAAATAAAGATTTCATTCATTCAACAAAAGACACTCTAGGCTGCTTTTTGGAACCATAACGCTGCCGGCTCCTTTTTCTTTTACTACAAAAGCGTCCTAATCAACTTTTTCTAGTCAAACAAAGACAACAAAACAACAAACAGTTCCAGATTATTTATTTTTTTATGTTAATCAAACAATCCGTTCTAAATGCAATATAAACTTGAAGTCTCGATGCTTTAGCAACTCTCATGAGCTCAGAACCACAAGGCTTTATTAGTTTCTTAAGAGGTTAGTTTCTGCTCTTAACTAAATTGACCGCAGCCATTTCAGAGGCTCGGGGGACACAGACCATAAAAACCTAGAACCAGGAAGCTTCAATTAGTGAGTCCCTGAAGAGGCTGAGGGCTTCTGAACTATTCCCATCAACTACTGTACACACACACACACACACACACACACACACACACACACACACACACACACAAACCTTCCTTTTTCCCACCTTCTTTCCTTTACTCCTCTTTTTTTCCTCTCATATCCTTCCTCCCTTTTTAACCTTTATATTATTCTTCTGAATATACATGGTTATTTGTTTTTATTGGGAAAGAATTAACAAAAAAAAACTGAGAGAAAAAGCTGCTAACATCAACACTCAATATTCATAATATTACTGTTTTTTGTTTATATTCAGTTTGTTTTTTTGCTGCTCAATGTTCACACTGGTGACAAGAAAATGACTTAAAGTGTGAGTGTGTGTGTGTGTGTGTGTGTGTGTGTGTGTGTGTGTGTGTGTGTGTGTGTGTGTGTGTGTGTGTGTGTGTGTGTGTGTGTGTGTGTGTGTGTAAGAGGGAAAGTTAATCACTAACACATCTGCTCTGCCAGCCAGATGACATGACATGGAGAACAGATTACTGTAAACAGCTCAGTGGGGAACCCAACACATGTCAAGTCCTTATGTCAGACAGGCCTCCACAGTGATGGTTGCCCGGTTGCCCTTGGCAACCAGATTGAGTCAATTGTCAACCGTTTGGTGGCCTCTGGTTGCCCCCTTTGGCAACCATCTGTTCAATATTTGTGTTTATTTGGTTACAGTTTAAACACGTAGCTACGTTTGTGCGCAACACAACATTTCAGCTGTTGTGCGACCGCTTTCCACACACGTGCGTTTGCCGTGAAAGGATACAGGCAATGCTATGTTCTGTTCACGTTAACGCCGCGTGTTAAAATCCGATGCTAATATGGCACCGGTGCCCGGTATCTACCGGACAGAATAGCAACGCGGATTTCGGTGCCTCATTACGGTGCCACCTAAATGTCTGCACTGCTCTCTGATGCTCCGAAACAGACGTTAAAAGGTAACAGAAGCATTGCTGCATGTCACGCTAGTAAACACTAATAGCATGTTTTTATTTTTTTTAAAATGCTTAGTTTTAGTTTAGTTTTCATTAGTTTTAGTCTTTTTTTTGTAATATGGGTTATTTGTTGGGGGGATTCAAAAAGGTCAGAAAAAGTATTGTGTAATAATAACTCAACAAAAACATAATACAATTTTAGAAATATGTATTCACAATGTATTCAACAATAACACCAGTACATAAAATGTAGCCTATATATGGTCATAAATATGTAAACAGTCTACACAAGACGCCACAGTAAGTGCAAAATGTGTAAGTGACGTGTTCCAGGAAACAAAAACCATAATAGCCAACAGACTAAAGAAGACAGACATAAACAGGTGTTTTGAACTGTGGTTTCAGTAAAGTGGTGAACTTTTTGAAGTCAATCGACTCGCACAGTTGTGTAGACATCCCAGTATAATCCATATAATCCATATCCATATCCTATACGTCTACGGGAAATGTCATGGTCGGAAAGATATAACGTTATTTGCGCTATGAAAGACATTGACAAAGACAATAACTAAGGACATTTACTCGATAATTTTATTTTATTTTAGTTAGTTTTGCAAACAGACATCACAGTTTTAGTTTAGTTATCGTTTTCTTGTAATGCCTCATTTTTATTTTTATTTCAGTTAACAACAATGTTTTTTCCCCACCTAGTTTTCGTTATTTCTTTCGTTTTCGTTAACGATTATAACCTTGGTGTCAATCTCTCTGTCCGTAGGTCGTAGGTCGGTCTCTCCCTCCGTGTGCCTGATCGCGTGTCTCGCTGTGAGAAGTCAAAAATCACCATGAATCTGGGTGTTTTATTTTGAAATGTTTCATTTTTGTAAAGTATCCGGCTGCACCGTGGTCTTCTTGTATGTGATTACCTGCCTGGCTTGACACATTCGCTCGCGTCTCGTGCAACAAATAGAGGTGACGGCGAAACGATCGTTGCAGCGTGCGGGCCGACGCGCCCGCTGCGCACCCGGTATGAAACGACAGATTGGATAACATGGGCGCCGAAATAAAAATAGCTGTGATACACAGCTTACGCGCCCGGTGTGTTTTCACTGTTATGGTTTATGATGAAGTGAAAGGTTACTCGGGTGTAGGCATGTAGGAGGTATGTTTAAGGTTTGGGTACACCATTCAGGTCAATACAATGTCCTCACAAATGACCAGTGGAACTATGTTTGTGTTTGAAACAAATGCTGCATTCAATGTCACACAGAAATAAATGTTGACACAGCCAAAAAAGTTCTGTCCATGTGGTATGTGTGTGTGTGTGTGTGTGTGTGTGTGTGTGTGTGTGTGTGTGTGTGTGTGTGTGTGTCAACTTCCATCACCTACCAATAAAGAGGATGGGGAAGGTGATGAAGAGCAGGAAGACATGGGGAACCAAGTTGAGGGCGTCCACGAAGCAGCCATTGTTCAGCACGCCTTCGTTCACGCTGTAGGAATTGGTGCCGTTGTCGCTGCCGCAAAACGACAAGGCCATGCCACCACCCAACTGCTCCACACAAGCCTTGAGTCGATCTGTAAAAACAAACGAAACACAAAGAATGCCAAAATCAGTGAATATAAACTGCATTGTGCGTTATAGGCCTGCACAATATTGTTTTTTTTTATTGTCATTGGAAATTGCAGTGCTCATACCCGCCTTAATGCCCATAAAAAGATAGCAAGCATAAATACAATACAAATAGACCATGAATACAGTACAGAAATTATAAAAATGTACGTTTAAAGTGCTTGTTGTGCTGTCTGATAGCCTGAGGTATAAAAGAGAGAGTATACCGCTCAGTTCGTGTCACAGAAGGCCTTAGCCTACCACTACGTTCCATAACCCTACCTCTGTTTATTTATCGCTAGTAATATTGTTATCGCGATATTCAACAACATTATCGCATATTTTTTCCTCACATCGTGCAGCCCTAGTGTGTTATATAATCTTAAGGGTTACCATGAAGCCTTTAACAGTTAGCTGCCTGGGTCACTAGGGGGGCTGTGGCTTGACCTTTGGAGGCTTGGTGAGACATTTTCTTGGCATGTCACACATTCAAGTGCACTAACACTCACACAGAAACACAACTGCAGGCCAATGTCAGTTATGAGAGCTATTTCAGGGGCAATGCCTGGCCAAATGCCCCCTGGCATACTGTGCATTACTATTAAATTAAGGTCTGGCACTTCCAAACAAACACTCCTGGATAGGAGCAAAAAACTGGGTTGAAAGAAAACACCACATTTTTAAATGAAGTTAACTATTCACACAATACAGTAACGTGAGCTATATATATATATATATATATATAGGGCTCTCAAGTGTCACGCATTGAGCGTGACAGTCACTCATTTCGGTCTTTTGTCACGCACTCCCGCCACACATTGTATTTCTCACGCAGAAAAACTATTTATAATATATTTAATATGCCGCAGCAACCAAAATTTCTCTGGCCGCGCCTCTCTCACTATGGGACCGGCAGGAATCAAGCGAGTCTCCCCTGGAGGTCTTAGTCGAGCCTGACACTTATCAGCCAATCAAAGAAGAAGAAAGGGGATACACCAGACGCGGCGTCAGCTGATTTTGCCGAGGCTTCAGCTCGAATGTTTGGAGTGTAGCCCTGAATGTATTTTGAAAAGTTGACTGACAAATATGAAACGTGGCTTAGTGTCCACTCTCGCTGTAAAAAGCTGCAGCTTCAGGTTTATCGATGCGCTCTGCTGTCGACATGCTGCGGCAGATGTGACGCGTTTGAGCTCCGTTAATTCTGCCGTATAGTTTCTGTTCTCCACCTCCGACGTAGAGCAGCGTTCAGCCACTCTTGTCTGTCTTCAAAACTTGAGAGCCCTGTAATATATATATTAGCTGGGTACATGGTTAAAAACCTAATTTGCTCTTACCAGCGTATCGCCGTGTTTATTTTGTCGATATCAAATCCCTGCCATTCAGTCCCAAAACGTGCCAGTTGGATATTAAATGCTGTAAAAATATTCTTTGTAAGTCTTTAGAATCATTCCCCGAAAGAACCAAGCAGGCCCGCCTTGTTGCACAATCCACATTCTCTTCAAAACATTTGGTATCTTTAGCAAATAGCTTGCTAGCTCGAAGTTTGTTGTTATTTCCCGAAACGAACGCTGCCAGATTATCAGGTAAATGAATTGTAGTGGATCCAGACTACTGTTAAATGAATGGAAGTGTTGGAACATGTTGGAAGTGTCATTAAAAGTTTTCATTAAGGCCCCTGTTTACACGAGAACGCTCACGGGTGAAAACGTAAAAATATTTTATCAGATGTGCCGTTCGTTTAGACGGCGACGGTGTTTTTGGGGCTTAAAAACGCAAAAAAAAAGTGAAACCACCCTCCAGAGTGGAAATCTTAAAAACGGTCCACCGTCGCGTTCCCGTCTGAAGGGTAAAAACGCAAAAGTCTGCAGCCTCTACTGTTGTGGTGGCTGGCGACCCACCCCATATTTTATTACATAAATCAAAATATAGAGTGATTCCTCGCCCATGGCCACTCCGCCGTTGGGTATCCAAAGCCTGCCTATACTTGGTCAGCTTTGATGATATCTGACCTTTACAGATAGCGTCTTTCTCGTGTGGCTATGACGTCCCTCCAGGTACAGGATACTGCTGAAGAAATTCGGTCCATATGTCTATATATATTTTGACTGGCAGGACTCCCAGTCCACCTCCTCGTCTGTCCAGACAAAATTGTCAGCTTTTGCTTCGCCATGTTTTGGTTTGGCGCTACTGGGGAGAGAAGTAGAAGGAAGGTTCTACGCAGGCGCGCAGACACACACTTTTGCGTCACTATATGCATGCAGATTTCCCCCCCAAAACGCTCATCTAAACGCGGAATAAAAAGTGATAACGCAACGGCACTTTTGCGTTTTCTCTTCAGATCGTTTCAGTCTAAACATAGCCTAAGTCATGACTTAAGTTTCAGGAGACTCTAGTTGTTTCTTTTTTTTACTGTTTAGAGTTTAGTTAGTTACTGTTATCTTTCATACAACGTGCTTAAAAGTTTTTAAAATATTACTCAATAATGTTACAAGTGCAGTAGTCTGGATCAGTACAAGGCAAGGCAAGGCAGGCAAGGCAGCTTTATTTGTATAGCACTTTTCAGCAACAGGGCAATTCAAAGTGCTTTACATGAAGACAATCAAAATACAAGAATAAAAGTTACAGTGCAGTATAAGAAATGAAACATTAAAGAGCAGTTTAAAACAGTTAAAAATATAAAAGCAGATAAAATAAGCAACGAAAGTATAAGAAATGGATAGTTATTTAACCAAAAGCAACATCAAAAAGAAAGGTCTTCAGCCTTGATTTAAAAGAACTGAGAGTTGCAATTTTCTGGAAGTTGGTTCCAGATATGTGGAGCATAGAAACTAAATGCTGCTTCTCCCTGTTTAGTTCTGACCCTGGGGACAGAAAGCAGACCTGTCCCAGACGATCTGAGAGGTCTGGGTGGTACTTCTCCAGGATAATTGCCTTCACTTTATGCTCTCTGTGTTTTGCCGTTCTCAAACTCTGTTCGTCACGGGAAACAACAACAAACTTTGAGCTAGCAAGCTACACACTGAAAAAGGCAAGTTTTGAAGAATATTTTGATTGTGCAATAAGACAGGCCTGCTTGGTTCTTTTTGGAAATTATTATATTGTAAAGACTACAAAGAATATATTTACTATCTAACTGGGACATTTTGGGACTAATTGGTGGGGCACTACTTCTGTATTGTGCGGCCCATGGAGCAGGCGCACTAGAGACCTCCGCCGGCCGAGCCGGCTACTTCCAGGTTTGCGCTCCGCTAATTTGAATGGGGATAAAATGATTAAATCATGTCGCTCTTCTAGACGTTCCAAATGTTATCGGATCGAATGGATCAATGGGATGGATGGGGGTGGTCACGCTCAAAAAAATGTATTCACTAATTAACAGACATCTCTTTCACAACGTAAAGCCCAGTTCAGATCAAAGAACCGCAGCAAGACGAGTGGAAACCTGCAGCTACTTGCAACGCACCGGTCTGCAGCGCGGGTCTTCATTTCAAACCGAAAAACAAAGATGGCCACCCAAAGCTGCATCTGGCGGGCATCTTTGTTTAAAAACAAGAGGCGCACCTTTTTCTGAGTTCCAAATGGCAAATTATTTATTTTTACTTTTAGTATGTACCTACTGCAGCTGCCTTTACAAAGTATGTACTGTTGCATGTAGTATGCATATTACTTACTTACTACTTCTTCATAGCATTGCGTCTTGAACTTTGACCCTCTTGCTCATATATGGTACGCAAAAGATTGTGGGTCATAATAGCCAGAAAAGTATGCCGGCTTGCATACTGCAGCATACATGAAGTTGCACATCCTGATAGTATTCTTGTACTGCATTTGACATACTATACTAAACAGTATGTTAGACTGGGTGTTGGAACCAGGGCTTGTATTTTGGTGCCTCGCTGTGGAGATATGATAACTATTTGGGACAAACTGGGCAAACAGGCAACTTTATGTCAAACATTCAACATCAGCACCAAACTACAGGTCCTGTTCTCCACGATGAGAAAACTACACATTTCCTGAGTCTGACTTCCAATTTCTGTCCATTGCTTTGAAATGTTTAGGTTGTTTTTTTTTTTTTTACCATATAATTAATTGGGCTCACTGACATAGCAAAGACCATAATGAAAGTGCAGTTGGCTAATTAGCCAGGACAGTTGACACCCTAAATAACTAGCCTAAAATATCAAGCAATTTTAAATCTTGCTGACGTAGAAGTAAATAAACCACAGCTTTTACCAAAAACCCCACACGTAGACTAACGTTACTACAGCCCCGTTTATCAAACAACATTAGCTTTAAATTAAATACAGCTTCAAAAGACGTCAAAAAGCTCATTTTCACACGTTACGTTACGTCAATTAAGCTGTCTTAATTTAAATACGAAAGTGTCTTACCTCGAAGAAAAGTAGCTAAATATCCTTACTGACACCGTTTCATTCCAGACGTCTTGATTTTTAAAAAGAAAGAAAACAAACAGAAGAAAGAAAGAAGAGGAAAAGAAACACAATACAGCGAGAGTTGGACAGTAAAAAGTTGATTATTTTTAGCCCCCGCACAGCATCAGCTGCTCTGCATGTTACTGCTGCCTGTCTCCGCCAACGGTGTCAAGTTAACCCGAATACGACGCTGGGCTTCCGGTAGGGTCTTTCAAAATAAAGCAATCAATATCTAACGTTAAAATGATAACGGATTTGTTTTATTTACAGATTAGGAATAATACATAATAAGTATTGTTGGTGTAACTGCTATGAAATAGTCCAAGGTCTTTAAGAAATACAAAAACATTACAAAATTATCATTTCACTAGCAAGGCCAACTTAACCCACTAGCAAGTTAAAAGAGATGCTGTTCCATACTGCAAATGTATAAAGTAATTTCCTTTTAATGAATCAATGAAACCATTAACTAATTGCCCTACAGGGGACCTGAGTGCTTTGGGCCCCCCGAGGGTCAGGGTAGTTTACCCATTTTGAAAACCGCCTTGGCTGTTTTTGACCTGTTGTGCACATCAATTCAATCAACGATTTGCACATCCTTATTGCATGAGCTTGTGTTGTCCTTGTTTTTATATAGCCTATATTCCAACATATGAGAGTATAATATTATTAAGATTAATTTCCATATTTGTCGTTTATGTTAGGTTGTGTTTTTCCCATAGACTGTAAAATAAGGTTATTATACAATCTTTGTATGTGGTTTACTCTCATCTTCACCTTACGTATCCCCAATTCAATTATTCCACTTTACATTTTTCTTTGTTAGATTTTTGTCTTTTTGCTTGTTTTTGTTTTCTGCTTGATGTGCATCAATTTCTCCAAAGAGAACAATTAGGTTTCCTTTTTCCCTCGTGATGAAAAGCTGTTTTATTTTGAAGGGTCGAACTTTGTAAATTCCAGCATAAGTATACTTCACTTTAGTGAACTTGATGCTACGTTCCCCCCTATCAGATTTCCAAACTTGAAGCAGTTTAGCGGTGAGAAGGGACTTCATTATGGGCGTCTGCATCAGCCAAATGACATGTCAGTTACACACACAGTTTATGAACCTCCAACTGAAGTTATATCACCTCATTGGCTACAGTTTTGACATATTGGCATATTAGTCTTCTTACATTTGCAGATATACGAACTTGATTTACATCGCTACAACCTAAAAAACAGCGAGCAGGTGTTTAGATATTTAAAACCGGAACATTTGTTTTCCATCAGTTTTGCTGAGTTTCCATGAACATAAATTTCTTTTAGCATTAAAATAACAAATAAAAACACATTAAATGACAGAAGCCTAACATGATAAAATAGCCTAAAGGGACCAAATTCAACTGTAATATTATCAATCTTTAATAAAACATTGCTTAAATATTTAAAAAGCCCCACATTTCCAAGTAAATACATAGTCATGCCCCCCCTCCCCCCACCTTTTAACCACCATATTATACCTAAATGTAATATTTAGTAGGCTATCAAATGTATGATCTGATTTTCACTGGATGCATCCAATGCAGTTTGCATGAAATGACCGTAGGCTGAATTTAAAACCTCACTGATTCTGAGAGGATTCATGTTTAATGCTTTATTGGCATTCAAATGTTGAAGACCTTGAATCCGGTCAGCAGCGCTCTGAAGCAACACGACCCCGCTTATTGCTGTCGACTGAATTGACATTCAAATGTAAGCTGCTGAATTAAGAACAGCAAGATGCAATTCATGCACGCTGATAACACAGAAATATTAACGAAGCAATAATAAACCAAATCTGGTGTCTTTTACGTGTCGTGCAGCATTACCTACAATGTGTTTCAGTCATCCCTCCTACGATAACCAAACCTCCATTCAACAATCAATCAATTTAAAGTTTTATGGGTTTAGACATATTTAATTACGGTAAACAATGAGTTTAATGTGAGTTTCTGGATCAGTGGGACTCACTCTTATATTCGGCATGCATAAAAGCATGTAGTATAATTTATTTATTTCATTCTTTTTCAAACTTTTTGAACTGTCCCGTCTGCAATTCCCTCAGCGCCCTTCCACCATAAGTACCCTACTACTCAATGAGCAGGAAGAAAGACCAGCGTGAATCAAGCAATATTTCATTTTGTTAGTGGATTATATGAATGCCGAAATTAAGATGTGTCTGCTATTGCTTTAGATATTATGTTCACTTGTATTTTTTAAAAACAGATTTCGGTTGAGAAGTAGAGTGACTTTAAACTGTAGGATTAGTCAATGTAGTTTGGTATGTGCTATGTCTTTCACATTGAGATAACGCGCAAGTATCTCTGTAAACCGAAGACATCGTGTTACACCAGGCTGAGGATGGTGACATCTGGTTGTGAATAACAGAAGGATGAAATAGGAAAGCCTTCGCCAACACTTACCCGGCCTCTGACGCAGGTTCGTGGGGCTCGCACTGGGGTCAAAGCGTCCCTTTCCCGGATCTTAATTCCCGTGTGCGTACGTCTTATAATATTGCGGTTTTTACTGAAGGCACTGGGACAGGAAATGCCTAGGCTATAGGCTGCATTCACTGTCGTGTCCGCTCAGATAGGTACGTCCAAGCTGCACGGCAGAAACACACACTGACAAATGTGGGAGCTTTTCTCCACTGAAATGTCTCATAATGACATGACAACATCATGGGCAAATGTAGGTCAAATCAAATCCGAATTTAAGCATAACACAAATGAGTCGGCAGTCTAGTGTCAAATGTGCTGTTTTTAAGCTTGCAGCCACTGTAAAAGGAGCGTGTTGACATCTACAACCATGTGCACCATCACTGATGGTTATTGAGGGTCTGAACCAGGGGCGATTCTAGACCCTTTTTAGGGGGGCTCAAGCCCTAAAAATGATAATATTGTTATAATTATTATTATATTATAATAATCAAAAAATGTTTAGTGCTTCAAGTTAGAGTTTGTGAACTTGTCTGTTAGTGAAAGAGGACAAACAATTACAGGTTCAAAGAAACAGGTGTAATATCCTGTGTCGCTGTTGGTATGCACCTGTAACCCATTCAAGGAAAGTTGTATTTTTTTATTTATTTACTGTTTACACCTCATTATCATTTAATTTGATTCTGGTAGTCCATAAAGGGACTTTTGTAGATTTATTTCACATTTTCAATATTTGACATTTATCCTCTGTTATAATAATAAATAAATATATTCATTGTTATCCAGTGAAATTACTGATTTAGCAGAGGGAGGTTAACACTTTTGCAAGGCACTGTATCCGTGTCAGATTCTCATTAGGGGCTGAGCCCCCCCCTTTAAAGGTCTGATCCTATATAATCGCCCCTGGTCTGAACTAAGGGCTTCCTATGGGGGAAAGCCTTGAGTAGGTTTACTATTATTAGCCTACAGGTTGGGTTTATTAGAAGAAGAAAAAACATAAAATATGAAAACAAGTCTGTTGAACACATCACCTGCCCAGGTCACACAAATATATAGGCATATACATCTGTAAAAACAAGGTGATACAAACGAGGTCCTCTTAAATTTAACATCATTAGTTTTTAAATTTGGCTGCAATTATCCTAAACAAATGCCATCTATCCATTACCATGGTCAGTTTGTCCACCTGTGCTGCATTTTATTTTGAAATGTGCTACATTGTTATACAGCACAGAACAGGAAGAGAGCGCTGTTTTCCTCAAAACCAAAAAGAAACCCTTTGACAGAGAAGCAACAACCTTTTTATGAAAAGAGCAAATAAGCTTTAAAATAACGTAAAAATATATATATTTCTTGTGTCCCCTTCTAATTGTGTCATTATGGTCTTTTATTCTAAGCCACGACAGGAATCCCTACTCTTGGTTTTGTCTCGTCTTCTGACAAATCCTCTTGAAATAGGAGTTGATCCATCGTATGGAGTTTGCTTTGTTGCAACTATGTGCTTCATCACTCAGTCATTGGTTTTCTTAAAATAAAACATATATGTATCATAAATGATACATTTATACCTGAGAAAGATGTCTCTTCAAGTCACAATAATTATCTTACAAACCATCGAAATGACTGTAACTTGTGACCCCATATATAGGGTTAGGACATGCAATCTTTATTTTGTGTTTTTGTTTTTATTTACGCACAATTTAACATTGGTTATGGATCTTGGATGTGGAGCATGGGACTCCACTTGCTGACCTCCCAGCAGAGAGAGAGAGAGAGAGAGAGAGAGAGAGAGAGAGAGAGAGAGAGAGAGAGAGAGAGAGAGAGTGAGTATGTGTGTGTGTGTGTGTGTGTTTACATCACAGCTAGGGGATAGTGTAAGGAGATTCCCACTAGTGTTTCCCAAGAAACTCTTAAAGGAAGAACTTGACCTCTGTCCCCTACACATACACTCAAAACACACACACACACACACACACACACACACACACACACACACACACACACACACACACACACACACACACACACACACACACACACACACACACACACACACACACACACAGTGCTATACCCCCATAAGCTGTAATCTTCCCCAGGGTCTGGAAAATACTCCCACTCACCCTCTCTTCCTCTACACACTCAGACACACTCACGTAGAACAAAAATAATGGAAAAAAATCAGACAGCTGTTCAACTTTCACCTTTGGCTTTTATATCACCAGAGGAGGAAGTAGCACTTTGGGATCCATCGTCACAGGAAGACCCACAGTGACACCCAGGGAGCCAGATGACGGAGGGAGGGAAGACGGAGATAACTATAATAAAAAAAAGTTTTAAACGGGCAGAAATGATCTGGACTGATGAAACTCCTGTGATACAGTTTGAATTCACCTTGTTTTCCAACTACTGGCTGCGAAAGAGGTTCTGATTGCATTGAATATATGTTAAAGCCCAACGGATACATCAGCACTTCTGATATTAAATGAACCTTTGTGCCCATACATCCGTTTTCTTTAAGTGTTTATGTGTCCTGCATCCATGTGGTGTGTGTGTGTGTGTGTGTGTGTGTGTGTGTGTGTGTGTGTGTGTGTGTGTGTGTGTGTGTTTGTGTGTGTGTACTCACAGCGTGAGAAAGCTCTGTCCTGAGGGAAGTGTATGACCGACGCCCCACAACAGGAAGTGGGGACCATTCCTCCCTCCAGAACACACAAACACACTCGAAGCTTAAACCTAAAATCAAGTGTGAACCCTCAAACGGCCCTTTAAAGATCTGAGGAGCAGACTAAATGTTTCCTCCAGAGATAAATAAAGTATCTGTCTGTCTGTCTGTCTGTCTGTATATCTATCTATCTATCTATCTATCTATCTATCTATCTATCTATCTATCTATCTATCTATCTATCTATCTTAATCAACACTAATCACAAAGACAGCTAGGCTGATGGGAATGTTATACATTTTGTAGGTATTTGGTCATAAAACAAAGGACTGGACCAACTGAAATGTTGACCTGAAGTGTCAGAGGATCACTACAGAGATTACAATTCATCCTGAGGGAGACGTGAACGTCTGAACCAAATTTCATGAAAATCCATCCTCCCTAAAATCACTGGTGGTCACACTGACCGACAGGCCGACATTGCCATCCCTAGAGCCTCGTCATGACTAGAAAAGCTTGTCCACGTTCCAACATGTCCTTACCTTCGTCAAATACCCTCACTCCTCCCGCTCCCAGAAAATAAATATCACAGTTATTAACAAATGTTCTCGATTTATTTACACCCCATTAAATGTCCTCGTGTTCCAAAAATATACTTACTTTAAGAAACGCTCATTATCGGACAAAAAAATCCTTCCTCTCCAATCACGTTTTTCATTTTCCTCACTCTGTAGGTCTACAAGTTAAATGGGTCGACCTCTCAAAGATAGAAGTACAAAAGCACACACACACACACACACACACACACACACACACACACACACACACACACACACACACACACACACACACACACACACACACACACACACACACACACACACACACACACACACACGCTGTTAGTCTGCACTGCCACCTTTTGGGGATTTTTTCTCTGGGTAAGATCTTCACCACCAGCTGAGAGATAACAGAACATTCTTCTCTTTGACACGTTAAGGTTATCAGACAGACAGCGGAGATAACAGGTTATTACACATTCAAAACTTTTTTTACTGTCAATTTCACACATGATAACAGTGCTATGTTATCCCTGTCTGAAGTGTCCTCACACAAAAAAAAAACACTTTGACCACCAGAGGGCAGCCTTGCCTCAATTTTAGTTAAGTAGTCATTAACTCTTAAAGCTCTGAGTAAAAGAAATACATGCAAATGAAATACTTATTTATTTATTTTTAATCGATGGAGGGACAGACCACATTCATGAACATCAGTAAAAAAAATACAAGATGTAAACATGCCATGAGGAATCTCTCTGTTAGATTGTGACAATAGTGACTGTGATGAGTGTCTGTAATAAAACTGAATATCTGGGTCACTACACTACAGATCAGTTATCTGATGATGAGGATATATACAGGCAGCGTCGCATATTATATGCCCAAGCTAACAAGCTGGTAAGAAAATTCCACATGAGCACGGATGACATCAAAATTAGTCTATTTAAAGCATATTGCACTCCTTTGTATACTGCTCCCTTATGGACTAAGTTTAAAAAGACAAGCATGCAGAAGCTTAAGGTTGCTTATAATGACTGTATGAAGATACTGCTCAACAAACCCAGGTACTCTAGTGCTAGTCACCTGTTTTGTAACGCAGGGGTCAGCACCTTCCAGGCATTGAGGAGTCTGATCTACACCTGAACGTCTCCCAGAACAGCATTGTTATGCTGCTGGTAAATCCTAGGTTTAGTGCCATACGATACCAATCATCACTATGGAAACACTGGTCTTTTATAGAAATGCAGTGGGATAAGTGATGATGACCGTCTGCTGTCGCACGACTAAACTGGACTGAGTGAGCACTCTGCAGCCACAGCGTCTTTGGTGGCGAAGAACACTGAACATGCCCAGGAAGAGAAGAAGTTCTGCAATACCCTACAGAGCCAAATAATCATGATAAAATGGCTCCATCTGGTGGAAAATAGTAAAAACTACAATTTTAAAGCTCTAGAGCAGGGGTCTTCAATGTTTTTTAAGCCAAGGACCCCTTAACTACAAGTGATATGGAGCAGGGACCCCCTACTACATATATTGTGTATATATATATATATATATATATATATATATATATATATATATATATGTATTCATGGATTTATCTAACTCTGGGGATACGGTGAATAAGACAAAGTCCCAATAAGTCGGCGTGTTCCTTTAAGTAACATTTTCCATGCATGACTTTTACCGTAACAGTGTGGTATTCAGTGGTAGAATGTAACTAAGTACATTTACTCAGTTACTGCTCTTAAGTACAAATGTTGAGCTACTTGTACTTTTCTTGGCTAATGGCAGAGCAATGCATGATGGGACGCCGCACTGGCTCCTGGTCGCTCTGGCCATTTGACACGTGCTGAAGAGGAAGAAGAGGACAGGCAGGTTTTTTTTTACTGTAGTGTGTTTGCAGTCTTGACACACTGAAGCAGATGTGTTCCTGTGCCGCAGCCTACTGTCTAAAATGGTTTCTATCACCTCTCCAGATGTATAAATACAATAAATGATGAAGGGAAGTTCAGCTGTCTGGCTTCCTGTCTGTATCGCAGGTGAAGTGGATAGATGTTTCATTTCTGATAAATGCCAGGACTCTGTTTCCTTCCTCTTTCAGATGAATCCAAACTGCTCTTTAATTACAGGAATAAAAACTCTGAAGTACATAAAGTTCAACTTTCAGCATCTACAAAACTCCACAGGATCCAGTCTCGCAGTTTCCTCAAGTTGTCAGTAAAGTTTACTATGATATATTACATATTTACTATATAGTATAAGCAGTTCAAATGTTTGCAATCTCATGGCAGGAAGCTTGATTGTGTTGAGTCTGATGTCAGAGAGGACTGAATGCTTGACTGAATGCTCTTTGATGCTTTTAGCTTGTGGAAAGTCTTTACAAATAGATGTTATTTAGTTTTGTACATGGAGAACAAAATGCTGTACAATGATTCAACCAGACTGACAACTGAAAGAGACGGAGATCCATCATCAATCAATCAGCAGCCATTTGGTAAAATAAACTGGAGGCTTAGCATCAAAATAGGAAAAGGTTCTTGTTTCAGTGTCAAGTGCAGAATAATGCAGCCTAAAACAAGCTGGAATTAACCTTTAGCTAAGCTTTGGAGGAGGGTCTGGCAAAGGGAGACAAAGTGCACAATATCAGTAGAAAACTGCACTTTAAAATGTAGCTGTTTTTATATTCAATTCAATGTTCAAGTCGTTCAATTAAAAAATGTTGGAAATTATTTCCTTTCATTTGTTTTACAATTTAAATTCAACAAGCAAGTTCTATTTTTGCAGAATACTGAGCAGCCGAAATGCAGAGCTGTTTATTTATCCCATCAGAAAAAGTTGGGACAGTATGGAAAACACAAATAAAAAAAGAAAGTAGTGATTTCTAAATGTACTTTGACTTGTATTTCATTGCAGACAATGTGAACACAAAATATTTCATGTTTTGTCTGGTTAACCTAATTTCATTTGTAAATATACATCCTTTCCTGTCATTCAGACCTGCAACACATTCCAAAAAAGGTTGAGACAGGAGCAATTTAGGGCTAGTAATCAGGTAAATTGGTTAAATAATGATGTGATTTGAAACAGGTGATGTCAACAGGTGATTGTAATTATGATTTGATACAAAAGCAGCATCCAAGAAAGGTCTAGTCCTTTAGGAGCAAAGATGGGCCGAGGATCGCCAGTTTCACAACAAATACGTGAGAAAATTATTGAAATGTTTAAAAACAATGTTCCTCAAAGAAAGATAGGAAGACATTTGCTTATTTCACCTTCAACAGTGCATAACATAATTAAAAGATTCAAGGAATGTGGAGGATTTTCAGTGCGTAAAGGACAAGGGCACAAGCCTAAGCTGAACAACCGTGATCTCCGATCCCTCAGGCAGCACTGAATCGTCATTCATCTATAAGCGATATCACCACATGGGCTCAGGACTACTTTGGCAAACCTTTACGTAGTTACATCCACAAATGCTAGTTAAAACTGTACTGTGCCAAAAGGAAGCCCTATGTTAACAGTGTCCAGAAGCGCCATCTGGGATTGACCATCACACAGTGGAAACGTGTACTGTGGTCAGATGAATCAGTATTTCAGGTATTTTTTGGGAGAAATGGACGCCGTGTGCTCCAGACCAAAGAAGAAAAGGATCATCCAGACTGTTACCAGCAACAAGTCCAAAAGCCAGGGTCTGTCATGGTATGGGGTTGTGTCAGTGCCCTTGGCAAAGGTAACTTGCACTTCTGTGACGGCACCATTAATGCTGAAAAGTACATAGAGATTTTGGAGCACAATATGCTGCCCTCAAGAAAACATCTTTTCCAGGGACGTCCATGCATATTTCAACAAGATAATGCAAAACCACATTCTGCACACATTACAAAGTCCTGGCTGCGGAGGAAGAGGATACGGGTACTTGACTGGCCTGCCTGCAGTCCCGACCTGTCTCCAATAGAGAATGTGTGGCGCACACAACGAAGACCCCGTACTGTTGCCCACCTTAAGACTTGTTTGCAGCAAAAATGGGACAAAATTACACCTGAAACACTTCATCACTTGGTGTCTTCAGTCTCTAAACGTCTTTTAAGTGTTGTGAAAAGGAATGGCAACATTACAAAGTGGTAAATGCTTTTGAAATGTGTTGCAAGAACCAAAATAGGAATTTTATTTTTTTGAAAAAGAAAACAATAAAAATCATGAGGAACACATTACATTATGTGCTGTTGTATTGTCTGCAATGAAATACAAGTCAAAGTACATTTAGAAATCACTACCTTCTTTTTTTATTTGTGTTTTCCATACTGTCCCAACTTTTTCTGATTTTGGGTTGTAATATCGGTATGGCGATATTCAACGTTATCGCATATTGCATATTCTCCTCATAGCATGCAGCCCTAATTTAGAATACAACAGCACTATTTGGCTTCAATAATGATCACTTACGCTTTTCGGGACTGGGAAACTTCTTCAACTCTCAAGTTCCAACAGTATTCTCCCATCATGCAACACTGTGGGGACAGCCACCAAATGGAAGTTCGAATGAACTTTGATTTTATTCTTCTACTTTTGGGGCCAAACTATTTCAAATGTAATTAAAACATCTGGTGTCTGAATTGTTATCATTAAAGGAAAAAGAAAAACATCAATTGATAACTTTTCAATGGTGTGTAGAGAAAACTGTGTGTCAATCACTGCTCAGGTACACACATTCATTCTCCCTTGTGGGGGGAGGAGCTTAGGAGACCGTTTTGGGCTTTAGCGGAAAGGGGGGAGGGACTGAGAAGTTGTTGATGTTAAAATTTTTTGGCTAAGTCCTGGATCTTCACAATCCTACCTACGGCACCTTTGAATGGTGCTAATTTGTAAAAGCATAAACAAACACACGCTAAGAAAACGGGGCTATTAACAGATTCCATGGCAACTTCTTGTTTCTCCCAAAGCATTATGGGAACTGTAGTTTCAGGAATTCAGGTCACAATTATGCCTGAAGTCGAAGACAAAACTAGGAGTGACAAAAGTCCATTCATATCAATATTTTTAGGTCTAGATTTTAAACAATAAAAGTATTGGATACCATGTGAAAAGGAAAGTCAAGTTATATTCCCACAGTTAAACACGGGCTACTGCCATAACCCGACTCTTCTTATTGATAACTATCATCCCACCTCCTCCCTATGTAATAAAGATTTTGGTATTGCTGACTTCACTTAAAACACTGTTTATTTCAGTGGTGGAAAGTAACTAAGTACATTTACTCAAGTACTTCACAAATGTGAAGACTTGCTGCTTTTCCTTTTAATAATGTTAATGTAGGCTATAATCTAATAGTGTTGAGGTTTGGACTGTTGGGTGAAAAAAACATTTATAACTACTTTTTACAAACCAATCAACTGACGAATGGAGATAATGTAATCAACAGATGTATCCATAAGGAAAATAATCATTAGTTAATAGTTCAAAATGAGCTCCAGCTCAACCAACCACAACAGTAAAATCCTGCTTCTACATCAATGCATGGTGATAATAATCTATTTTATATATTATATAATAGTATAGCTATTAATACATGTAAGTACAATTTGCTGGTAATATTTACAGCTACTTTAATTTAAACATAAAACATGTAATGTTCTGCCACTAGGGGTCTCTACATCAAAACAATAACAGACGAGGTGAGTGTTTGGTGAGGTCGTAAAGTAGCGTGGGATCATGGGAGCTGTTGTCGTCATTGCAGTCAGCTTCTCCCAGTCAGGGAACAAAGCATAATGGACTGTCACACACACAGACCAGTGAGGACACACAACATCCAAAAGATAAAAATAAATAAGTACATAAACAAATGAAAAGAAATACAGAGAGAGAGACTGACGTTGAGTGGAGCAGTCTAGAAGGAACTCAGTCCTCCTCCAAGTCGCTGACACTATCTTTTGATCAGCTTTTTTCTCTAAGAATTTAAGATCCAGACAGCCGGTGACTTCATCTGGTAAAAAAACAACAATATCTAAAAAGTACGTCTTAAAATTTGTGGCTTAAAACTGGATAATAAGTCAGTTTATGACAGCTTCTGGCAGAGAACAACCACAGCGCTGGCGCATGCACAAAGGGGATATGACCCATCGACAGACTGTTACCTTGAATAAAATGACAGATTTCTCTGGGTTTGAACATTGTTGGAAACATTTGGGATAAGTACACAACCCAACTAAATATATAACATAGGTCTAGTCATTTTTAGACATTTTAATCTTAAAATGTTACACATTATATCTTATCTATAAGTATTATTTTCAATGCATGACTTTAACTGTAACAGTGTGGTATTAATGCTTTTCTTGAGTTAAGGTTGTAACAGTTTGACACCTGCCTGTCTAAATGTCCATAGTCTCGCTTCGCCAGACCCTCCTCCACAGCAATGCGGAGGAGGGTCTGAGGAGGGTCTGGCAAGTCAACACAGCATTCTGGGATGGGAGGAAAACATGCTCTTGTTTATTGGCATTTCTTAAACCCTTGTGACGTCTTCCTGTCAAACACGAAAAAACACTTTTTATTGTCCCTATCTCAATGTTTTTGTTGGTTTTTAATACATTTTTTAACGCTTTTGGTCTCTTGTGTGTTTTGGTCACGCTTTTTCTGATGTTTGTATCCCTTTTTTTGGACATTTTGTTGCTTTTGCCGGCATTTTTGACGCTTTGTTCTGGTGTTTTTTAAGTTTCTTTTGTCGTTTTTGCCTGCTTTTTTTCCAACATATTTTGACGCTTTTCCCAAAGTTGTAGCTGCTTATTTGGATGTCCCATATTTTATATATATATATATATATATATATATATATATATATATATATATATATATATATATATATATATATATATATAAAAAAAAAAAATTTGAAAACGGGTCATGTTTTTTAAAGATAATTTTTTGGGCTTTTCCGCCTTTCATTTTTGACAGGACAGCTAGGTGAGAAAGGGGGGGAAGACATTCAGGGAATTTGTCACAGCTCAGATTCGAACCATGGACCTCTGCGTCGAGGCATAAACCTCTCAGTGTGTGAGCCTGCTCTACCACTGAACCAACCCGGCCACAAAACAGGTCAAACCGTGAGGGTTAAACCCATCGCAATCGTCTTGGGTGGTGCTAAGCGCTGGATGGATGAAGCCACCCGGTGCTGCTGCAAAACAGTCTCCGGAAGGAACTGGTTTTGGTGGAACATGTGTACGTTCAAAAGTTGTTTTGGTTGTGCAATAGAAAACTCAGACTGGACAGATAGTCTAGCTAGCTGTTTGGATTTACCCTGCAGAGATCTGAGGAGCAGTTAACCAGAGTCCTCACAAATCCACCGCAGTTTAGAATTACAACACAAAGAAAAAGAGGAAGGTAACGGACATCCGGCCGAAAAGAGTAACTCCAGTGGAATTTCTGGCAGCAACGGACCAATCCCTGAAGCACACCCGTCGCTATGGGCGGGCCATAGAGGGCCGGGCCCGCCCCCAAAAATGCTTGTGCCCCCCCACTTGAGGCACAGATCTCTTAAAAAATTACTTTGATTTTATATTATCATAGTTGCTAATTTTGTGTTGCATTAATGTTGCATTCTTTATCATTAAAACATAAAAAATATAAAGAAACAATGGTGTGATTTTGTTTGATTGATGGGAATCTACACTGCAACAGCCTATCACGGCCTTACTAAAAAGAAAGTTAGGCTACGTACGTGACGTAGCCTACGTCAGTGTAGCCGCTCAACAGTTACCACACATTTTTGAAAGCTGGATGAGTTTTCGCCGGCTTATTTGCTTCAGTTCGTCATGGATATCCATAGTGGTTGAAAAGCTCACCAACAGTCTCCTCTGCCAAATTGGATATGACACCAACGCCTCCTGATGTTGTAGCCTAGTTGGAGAAGGACCCTGGATGACAGTCTGAGCCTGATGCTAGTAGCTCCGTGGAGCCCGACCCTGGGCCTCGCAGGACCTGCAGGTCAAGTGCAACCGCGACTGGGACAGCATTTGGGCCACGACTGCCTGTTGAATCAGTGGGTGTGAGTGACCTCGGTACGGACAACCCCAAACAGGTTGTGTTGAGGAAATATCCAGTCAAAATGTTTGGTTAAAAAAAACGATCATTTTTTTCTCGCTGGTATTTGAACAGGGACTGGCTTGAATACTCGGTGGAAAAGGACTCCGCATTTTGTTATGCCTGCAGGAAATTCAGATCTTAAGGGAGTTAATGATTGGAAACATGCAATAGAAACAGGCAAGGGCTTAATAAGCTGTACTGACAGGAGGGACTGGAGAAAGCGCTGCCTCCACTCAAAGTACCGGTAGGTTCAAAGTTGGTGTGTGTGTGTGTGTGTGTGTGTGTGTGTGTGTGTGTGTGTGTGTGTGTGTGTGTGTGTGTGTGTGTGTGTGTGTGTGTGTGTGTGTGTGTGTGTGTGTGTGTGTGTGTGTGTGTGTGTGTGTGTGTGTGTGTGTGTGTGTGTGTGTGTGTGTGTGTGTGTGTGTGTGTGTGTGTGTGTGTGTGTGTGTGTGTGTGTGTGTGTGTGTGTGTGTGTGTGTGTGTGTGTGTGTGTCATGGCAATGCATATATCCCTCTGTTGACTGCTTAAAAATGTAATGTTTGAGAGATGCTTCTGGTGTTACATCTAATACGTTGTATAGTCAAGTGTTTTATGGATATTCATAACATTGCTTCAGTGTAATGTGGTGTAGGCTATAGGCTGCCTGGTCATATTGCTGTTGGTTATGTTTAACGCGTAAGTATGCGATTATATGCAAATTGATTATTATAAATATACGTAGGCCTACTGTAGGCTAATAATAATTGTGCCCTCCCATGCATTTCATATGCCCCCCTTAAGACTGAGGTCTGGCGACGGGTCTGCCCTGAAGTGGAACATCGTGGATTTAGAGTAAAATGCCCATAAACAGCATGAAGTCCTAATAGCATCCTCTGGAGCCTGCAATGTTAAACGGCATTGCGAGAAAAAAAATGGATGTTTACACTGCGTACAATGGGGAGTGATGGATGGAAATGTTCTATCTGAGTGACTGTGGGGAGCAGCTGAAGTGTCTGTCATTGTTCTTCATCATTATCACTATGTAAGGGTATTTACAGGTTATGGAAACACACAGTGTCTGCTGAGAAGCCAGCTGAGAGCAGGAACACACACACACACACACACACACACACACACACACACACACACACACACACAGTCCATCCCCTTTAGTTATTTTTAGTCTAAAGTCAACACAGCGCTGAGCTTAATGACTCCACTGAATTCCTTTTCGGTTCTATTTTATATATCCAACAAGCTCTACTGGCACGATGTTTCACCTGTTGCTATAACATATACATGTATGAAATGACAATATAACAAATAATGAAGTCAGGTCAGCCTGTCGACTTTTCCCACTTTTTGTATTTATCAGATGAACGGCGCCCACCCTCCCTTCATTCCTGGAGCTCCACCAGCCAAAGGAGGAGGAAAAAGCTCCTCTCTTGTTTCCTCTCCTTGTTTTTTCTGTTTCCTCGTTTCCTCTCTTGTTTCATCTCTGTGTTTCCTCCTTTCCTCTTTTGTTTCATTTTCTCACTTGTTTTTTTACACCTTGTTTCCTCTTCTCACTTGTTTCCTCTCCTTGTTTCTACTCCATGTTTCCTCTCCTGTCTTCTCATTTCCTCTCCTTTCCACTCGTTTCCTCTCCTTTCCTCTTGTTTCCTCTTGTTTCCTCCTCCTTATACTCCTCGTTTTCTCTCTCTCCTCTATTGTTTCCTCTCTTATTTCCTCTACTTGTTTCCTCTACTCTGTTGTTTCCTCTCTTATATCCTCTTCTTGTTTCCTCTCTATCCCCTGTTGTCCTCTCTTATCCTATATCCTCTCTTGTTTCCTCTCCTTGTTTCTACTCCTTGCTTTCCTCTCTCTCCTCTGTTGTTTCCTGTCTTGTTTCCTCTCCTTGTTTCCTCTCCTCAGACGAGAAGCTTTGGCAACTGTAAGATGCTCTAAATAAAAGGAGTCAGTTGAGGAGACCAGTAACAGCTGGAGGAAGTAGTCAATGAGGAGACGCCTTGTTGAGTCTGCTGCTGATTGCAAAATGGCTGCTGGGCTGTTTAACCTGTTTCTGTTCTGTTAAGTACTTTATTTATTTATACACTTTTTAGAAACTGTTATTATAAAGTATCACGGATATCCACCCCTCCTTAACACTTGTTGCTTCTTTCATCTTCATCATACTTTCCCTTTCTTTGTTGTCCCTCTTTCTTGCTTCCCTCCCTTCTTCCTGTTTTTCTTCCTTCGCTTCATATCTACTTCTCAATCACTCCTCTTCCTTTTCTGTCAATTAGGTCTAGATTTAATTGTTACCCGGAGTAACCTCTTCTCCTCCCCGCCTCTCTTGTTTCCTCTCCCCTCCTTGTTTCCTCTCCTCTCTTGTTTCCTCTCCTCTCTTGTTTCCTCTCCTCCCTTGTTTCCTCTCCCCTCTCCTCACTTGTTTTGTCTCCTCTCCTCTCGTTTCCTCTCCTCTCTTGGTTCCTCTCCTCCCTTATTTCCTCTCCCCTCTCCTCTCCTCTCTTGTTTCTGCTCCTCTCTTGGTTCCTCTCCACTCTCGTTTCCTCTCCTCTCTCTCTTCTCCAGCTGATTTTCCAAACTTGGTCATGTTCTTCGCACTGCAGCCAAACACTCCTGAGCTTTAAACAACATCCATCTCTCTCTCACACACACACACACACACACACACACACACACACACACACACACACACACACACACACACACACACACACACACACACACGGCTCTGGTCTTTACTGTGTTGTTATTTTAGCTCGGCTCTCTCAGACAGCAGTCATGGCTCGCTGCAGGAGTTACTTACGAGGATTAGCCATCTGTGTCACTGTGCTGCTACTGGTAAGCTAACAGCTAACTGCTAACAGCATGTTTGTGTTTGAATGTGATGTGATGATGATGAGCAGCTGGAAACTTGGAGATTGATTGGATAAGGAACTGTTGTAGGTTTTTGGTTTAACTTTTATTTAGCCTAACGCAGCTCTGTCTTTTCATTTTTATTGCAATGGATCTATAGCTAAATATAGCAGTGAAACATTTTTGTAAAATACAAAAATGTGAAGATTTTTTGCTGAAGGGAAAAATTTAATTCTAAATATCAATTAAATGTTATTGATAAGGGCATTCTTCTGACACATTTTATTGATAACTAACTTCACACAACACAAAAAATAGTCTTAATGCACAAACAGAATTATCTTTAACACTAGTAAAAGTAGTTGATAATATTAACAAATGCCAAATTTAGATGCCAATAAACTTAGGGTTTGGTCGCATTAGTCTTGCTTTGCCAGACCTTCCTCCAAAGCGCTGTGGAGGAGGGTCTGGCTAGTACACACAGAGACTGAAGGAACATGTCTCATCTTTATGTAAGAAGTCCTTTGCCTCAATTGTTTCTCAAAATAACTCGTGGGGTTCCTCAAAAATAGATTTTAGGGCCTCTACTTTTTAATATATGTATGCTAATGACAGACAGCTTTACGTAACTGCATCTGCTGATGGCTCACGACAAACAGATGCTCTTTTTATATGCATTTTAGATTTGAGTGCAGAAAGTGAAGGCATTTTTAAACCTCTTATTATATTTTGGCTATTTATAAACATATTTTATTTAATATATAAACATATTTGATTTAATATATATATATATATATATATATATTATATATCATATTTGTATTTGTATATTATTTATAACGTTCCCTCTCTTATTGCCTTTTACTGTTTTTATAATTTCTATGTTAGTGCTCATTAGTCTCTTGTTTAACTGTTTATGTTTGTGTGATCTAATTATTAGCTTGACAGTCAAGTGCATGATTATGATTTTTATGTATTAGTTTATTTGCAAAGGTCAAGAACAGAGAAACATTTGGAAAAGCAGTGTCCAATGTAGCCTACTGTACACTATAGCTAAATCAAATTCCCAACACAGTAAAGCACTTTAAATTGCATAAAAGCTATAGTGCACAACAATTTTATATGAATGAACGTCCGTTACATTCAAGCCATTGTCAGAGGAGTTGATACAAAACTAATTAGGCCTATCACAAAAATCCACAAAATATGATTTAGTACTATACAGAGATTGTCCAGCAGAGAGAGCTGACACATTTGTTTTTGTTAAACTAGAATATAACATTACATAATACGGTATGTGCTTAGTTGTGTAATTAGTGGTTAGTGTTTGTTTAGGTGGATCATTTCCAAACATTTCCCCTTCACTGTTTCCTCTCCTCCATCCACTTATTCCCTTTTCACAATAATAATAACATAGTCAAAGTGAGTATCAAACATAGGAATGGAATTGTAATGTAAAGGTATTGCTGTATATTGTTATAAGTTATTGTAAGACCTGAAAAATGGTATGCTGTATTTGCATATCTATTTGTTTTGTAATAATATGATATTGTGAAGTAGGGGCAGAACATAATAAGCTTTATGCTGCCGCCTGCTCCTACTTGAACTAATCCTTTTTTCATGTTGTGGTTTTAATTTGTTTTTCAAATTATAATCTAGTAAAATCATCACAATGTTTTATCAATATTATTATAACTACCTGGTAAACAGCTTTTCAATTCTGATATTTTCAATTTTAGTAACAAACAAACACTGGAAATATTCCATGATGGAGATTTCTGTCTACTGCATGGCTTCTGTTTTCCTGCTTCCTGTTTTGACTCCTGTGTTGTTGTTTACTTCATATCATCTGATTACAGTAATTAGTTCAACCCGACAGTAAGACTTTCACTTCTCTTTTGGAAAGTCTAGATGTTTCTGTTACATGCTAGAGTTTGTTTTATGTATGCATTAGATTTGTTTTAGTTTTATTAAATGTCATATGTTTGTCTTCACATGTTCACTATGGATTGTGTCTGTGTTTTGTTGTTTGTTTTGCAGATATTTCGGTTATGTGTTTGACGTTCATCATCACAGCATAACATCATAGTATTTTTAGTCACTGTTGTTGCATCATTTACCTTCATACACTTTTACTTACCATTTCACAACCTGTTTACACCGTTGTATTTATACGTTTTACCTCAGCATAAACATTAACTACATTTCTGTTTACACAAATATATTTGTATTTTATATATGTTAGGGCCATATTTCAAACTTCTGCATTATTTTAGGTCTTAGATTCTCATTTTCACTTGCATGTTTTTCACTTAAATATTTAATACGCATTGTTGGACGGAGCCTGGGATCTAACATGTTTTTTGCCAACTTCTCTGTAACTGTTATGACAATAAATAACTTGAAACTTCAAGCTAAAAGTAGGCGTACAATAGTTGTAACAACTGATAAAGTTAAGATAAATCCTTGTTGCAAGAACATACAGTATATAGAAGACAATATTTCCTTAAAGCTGATGCTGGAGTCTGGAAACTTTAAACGGAGGAAACTGAGGAAAATGATGATGTTTACTTTTTTTCTGTTTGTGAAAGTTTTTAAACTGACTGAGACAGACGACGTCAGAGCTCCCAGCTGATGGGAGTCTGATGAGCGTCTCTCCAAAGGGAAAACAACAGTTTCACAGGAATGTTGCTGCTGTTAAAGAGTCCCTCGCTCTGTGAAACCTCCACACACACGCACGCACACACACACACACACACACACACACACACACACACACACACACACACACACACACACACACACACACACACACACACACACACACACACACACACACACACACACACACACAGCAGTTTAATCTAACTTTATTATGTCTCCGCAGGTGTCTGGTGTGGTGATGATAGGTGTCGGATTTTCCTCCATCGAAGGCAATACACTGGTTGCGCAGGTATGTATATGTGTGTGTGTGTGTGTGTGTGTGTGTGTGTGTGTGTGTGTGTGTGTGTGTGTTTATCCCCAGCTAATAAAATTCAAGTTTTACTGCCGTGTGCCGCCTGTTGGTCTGTTGTTTGAGCACCATTTTTCATTCCAAAAACCAGATGTAACATAATTATCTTAATGGAGATGGAAAAAAGTGACAAACTGGTTGAATGAACAGTTAAACACATAAGAGACACACTTAAATAAATAAATAGGCTATAAATAAGCATTGTAATCTCGTTAAATTGAGTTAGTTAGAAAAAAAGTAGACAAAGTTTCTGAATAAGAAAAACAATAACTCAATTTAGGTCCATTTCCACTTTATTAAATCATTGCAATATTTAATAAAATAATACATATTTTATTGTATTTGGGTGCAGCCTGGACATTTAATTATGAAATATGAAACATTTGATATCAATAGATAATAATTATGATCTAAAAAAATAAAAATATTAGATAAATTATAAGTCATAATTTATACAATTATAATACAGTAAGTAAATATTAGATACATTATAATACTGGTAATTATAGTATACATGTATACACAATTATAATACAAACAAATACATATTAGATACATAATAATAATTGTAATGTATATAACAAAATAAATATTTCATTTGAAATATTTTGTTTAAAATAATACAATGATTTGGCATTTTAATATAATAATAATAATAATAATAATAATAATAATAATAATAATAATAAATTGAATTTATATAGCGCTTTTCATGGACTCAAAGTCGCTTGGATAGTAATATAGACAATTTATATATGTTTCTCCAGAATATTTACAGATTAATTTTGCTCTGCTGTTTTTTTTTTAACCCTTGTGTTGGTCGACTATGCAACTTTTTCTTTTTCTGGGTCAAAATTTGAAATAAAAACTTTTTTTCCCCAACGTTGACTTATTTTTGACATTTCTGTCACTTTTCCTCATGTTTTGGAAGCTTTCCAGGCATTTTTGTCACTTTTTCTTTTTTACATGTTTTTGTCACTTTTTGGATGTTTTTGTTGATTTTTTGTTGTTGTTTCCTCCCCACATTTTTAAAGCTTTTTCTGATATTTTGGTCACTTTTTTGTCCTTGTATCAGTTCTTTTTTTAGATGCTATAAAATTGAATAAAACACCCAAATTAAATGAAAGTAGTGAACTGATAATTTATTTTACCTGTGAGGAGCGTTGTATGGAACCATCCACGTTATTTATTTTTTAACAATTTGGTTGAAAAAACCCTCCAAATTTCTGATATAGAAATTTTTTGAAAATGAGTCAAATTTGACCCGAGGACAACAGGAGGCTTATCTACCGTTCTGACTTTATCGATGAAACAGAGTCTCTTTATATATCCATTGATTCTTGAATGTTAGCTATTTTAGCTTTTTTTAATCTCTGCTGCAGGCCAGAGGCTACATTAGCTGCTAATTAGCACACCACATCTCTGACACAATTTCTTGCAGAACTGCATTGTGGGTAATGGCAAATGTATGTAGCAAGAAAAGACAGTGTGTGGAATAAAAAAGATGATATCTCTGGCTTTACTGCATCAATTTTGGTGCTTTATAAAAAGAACTGTTCATCATGTATCCATGAAACTTTCCTGGTTAAATCTTCAGTATAAAGTATTCACAACGGTGCTAGATAATCTACGTTTTTATAAAATAATATCTTCAAATTGAAGGGAAGAAGTTAACTACTTCTCCCAGGGTGCATTTTGATAAATCACAGAGCGTTGAATTATCTCTATTGTCTATTGAAAAAAAAGCAATAAATTCTATTCTAATTTCTGATTCAGTGCCTCTCTCTCCCTCCCAGTTGTTTGACCAGCTGTCCAGTAGTGACGGCTTACTGGTCCTACAGGTGTTCGGTCCAATCACTGTGGTTTTGTCAGTTCTGGGCATCTGTGCTGCGTCTTTGGACCTTAAACCTCTACTGCTGGCGGTGAGACACACACACACACACACACACACACACACACACAGAGACACACGCACAGAGACACACACACGCACAGAGACACACACACACACGCACAGAGACACACACACACACACACACACACACACACACACACACACACACACACACACACACACACACACACACACACACACACACACACACACACACACACACACACACAGCTAACCTGTGATTATCTCCTCCAGTTTTCCGCTCTGATATTCGTGGAGTTTGTGGCTATGATGGTTGTTGCCTCACCGCTGGTTCAGGTTCAAGCTCAGGTAACTCTACCTGTCTGTGTCTCTGTCACCTTTTTATACTGCACAATCCACCGTTAGCTCCCACTGCTGCGCCCTAGAGGCTGCCGTGCTCATCATAGCCCACATCACTTGCCTTTGACCATATTTGTCAGGCTGTTCTCATGAACCATTCGTACATATTGCTACAAAAAGTAAAGCACTGTAATTCCAGGTATTTATTACTGTATGCACCACATTGGATGCTGCTGTATAAGAGATTACTCTTGGAGGTGTAGGGAGGTTGAGGTGGATGGGTGTTTGTCTCCCAGGTAAAAACACAAGACTTTCACCCAGGGGCATAGCACACCATTCTGGGCCCTCTAGAAAGGCATTCTCTATGGGCCCCTCCCAGCATCCACAGCTATTCATTCTAGCATATTTTTGGCTGGGTACTCAGTCTCATTCGACACCCCTGTTTTCACCCAGAAAACTGGCATTCGTGGGAGTCACTGTTTAATTCTTCTGTATCTGTGTTCTGCAGATGGGCGGCGCAGTGGACGAGGTGTTTCTCAACGTAACTCCCCTCCACAGAGCAGAGAGTTACATCCAGACTGAACTAAACAAACTCCAGGCCTCCGTAAGAGACAAAAACAAAGAAATACAGGAAATAAAGCAATGCAGAAGTTGTACTTAAGTAAAAGTAGCAATACTTTATTTAAGTAAAATGTACAAAAGTAGTAGCATCAAAAAAAGTAGCATGAAATTGAAGTACTCGAGTAGAGTACAATTACCTCAAAATTGTACTTAAAAGAATACGCCACCGTTTGTTGAAATAGGGCTTATCACGTCTCCTCTAGATGTAGATAGGTGGGCAAACGCATTTTTTGTCTCAGTCCGGCGGAGCCGCCGTTAGCTTAGCTTAGCATAGTGAATGGAATCCTTTGTTGCCGTTAGCATGTCGTGAGTAAAAGTGAGCCAACAACAACAAAAAACAACCTAATTACTTCTTGTGGCCTGTGTATTCACAGCGAGTATAAATAGCAACGCAAAATAAGACTAGAGGATTTCCTAGGCATATATTGATCTGGGACTATATTGGGTGGAAGAAGGCTACAGCCGATGCACTTTTACTTGGCGCAGAGATCACACAGCAACTCTGTGTGAGTAGAGGTCTAATATGGGTGGATCTATCCCGTAAAATAACCATGCATCATGTTTACAGTAATCACTTACTCTGTGAACAGCTGTTTATTGGGGCCATTCAGCGTTTTTCCCAATTGACTTTATCGCACCGGAAAACCCTCGGTAGCTGCGACACAACTGCGGGCAGCACGCTCATCTTGATCTGACACGTTGAGCCTGGACCGCCGGTACCTTGTCCCACTCGCCACATCACAGACACTCCATTTCACTCGGCATATGTTGGCATATTCCCGCACACTCACACCACCAGATCGTGTTGGCTCTAATCCTCACGTCCTCGGGCTGTTGAACAGTTTTTTTATTTTTTTTATTTTTTTTTTTACATTCAATATTTGGTATGCCTGTTTTTGACTCAATGTCATTAATGATGTTATGCCGTTACCATGGTTATGTTAGTGCGCCCTGCGAGAGTGCGAGCGAGGAAGAAGTGTAACAATGTAAGCTACAAGAGAACGCGACCGATTTCACAAACACTGGACTACAAAGACTTTATTGCAAAGTTTGCGGGCAAGAAGGCAAGGGAAGTGACTTTCACTTTATTCAACATGATAAGTTGGATGCTATCAAGCTATAGAAAGAATATAAAGTGACACGCAGCTGAGCTGCCATGCCGTAGGTCAGACGGCCTGTTATTCTGACTGCTAAATAGTCTGTTATCTCTCTTAACACCAAAATACATATACAACTATCTCTGTGGCAATGTCTTTCATCCTTTCTATTTTAGCACATATTTCAGCAACATGGACAGATGGCGTACATCCACATTTAACACACACACACACACACACACACACACACACACACACACACACACACAATGACTATATAGCTGTCTGAATAATGGCAGTCCCCGTGCTGGTTAACAGTGACTCTTGCGCGTGCATCGCGGTGTATGTCAATGAGCAAGGCCTCACACGTTAAGTTCGCACAGGGCCTCGCACCCCCTCTGTGACGGCTCTGTTATAAATATTTATAGAACTGTTCATCTACATTTTCACAATTCTCTACAACACTTCACACAGATAAACTCCCGATAAACCACATGCTCTTTCTGTCTCTGTGTCTCTCTCTTTCACACATCACATACTGTAAACTATCAGCCGAGAAAAACTAAACATTAGAAAAGATACACAAAGTTGCAGAATCGTTTATCACATTTGACAGTGGTTAGTCTCGCTTTGCCAGACCGTCCTCCACAGCGCTGCTGAGGAGGGTCTGGCTAGTCCACAAAGCATTTCGGGATGGGAGGAAAACGTGCTCTAGTTTATTGGCATTTCTTTAAACCAAATCACAATCATCTTAGGCGGTGCTAAGTGATGCAATAACTGTGCCGCTGCAAAAATAGCCTCTGGGTTTTGGTGGAACATGTGTACGTTCAAAAGTTGTTTTAGTCGTGCCACAGAAAACTCAGATTGGACAGATAGTCTAGCTAGCTGTCTGGATTTACCCTGCAGAGATCTGAGGAGCAGTTAACCAGAGTCCTCAGAAATCCACCAGAGGTTAGAACGCCAACACAAAGAAAGAGGAAGGTAACGGACATCCGGCCAAAAATGAAAGACATCCGGCAGCACCTGAACAAACCCCTAAATTAATCATCGTCGATATAGACTAGACCAGTGGTTATTATTGTATTTTGTTTGGATGAGTCTTAACTCCAGTTTCAGATGTCTAAAATCTTAGTTTTATCCCTTGTGTTGTCCTCGGATCAAATTTGACAGTTTTTTTATATCAGAAATATAAAGGGTTTCTTTTAACCTATTGCCCAAAATAACATGGATGTACGTGGTTCAACATAATTCGCAGATCAAATTAATGATTACATCCATTTAAGTTTGGGTGTTTTATTCAATTTAATAGCATTTGAAAAAAACTGTTAAAATGGTTTTAAAACAGTATCCTGACTCAAATTTGACATACTGTACCCTCTGATCTTAACTAGTTAGTCAAAATAATTAAGAATTTCTGCTTTTTTTTTCATCAAAAAATAGGTAATATGTCATATAAATTAGGTTTATTGACCATGGATAAAAAAACAAATTATCTAAAGAAGCAAAAAAATCGTTTAAAAGAAGCACCATGAAAAAAGTTTGTTTAATTTTGACCCGGAAAGACAAGTTCACGGTCGATGTGAAGACAACACAAGGGTGAAATATTCCAAGATGATAATTGATTTTTCAAAATTTGCTGAATGAATTAATGGACCAGTCAGAAGATAACTTGACTTGTGTGTTTCTCAGGACTCTTGTTGTGGGTTGAGGAGTTTCGAGGACTGGGAGAATCAACTTCCTGTCACCTGTTTCTGCACACCGCCCGCCTCTGACCTGCAGCCAAGGTGAGACAGCAAAACACGAACAACTCAAACAGCTTTCGAGCTTCGTTTGCCAGTTTGTTGCCATTTACAAACCAACTGCAGAGTTAAAACGGGTTTTGAGCTTCTAGACAGATTTCTCAATGTTAAAATGAGTTTGAGATATCTCAAATAATGTATGGATTTCTAGAGGAGTGTGAAGTCACTTAAAGAGCTTTTGAGCTTCTAGAGACGTCTGCAAGTTTGGTGTTGTTTTTTTGTTTAAATAGTTTTAAGTTTTAGAAGAATTCATGCAATGATTTTATGATTTTCTAGACACGTTTAAAAGGCAGTACATTACAGAAAGTACATTTCTTGAAAAGAGTTTCACTCTGTTACACCTGAGAAGGGTCTGGTGTCAACCAGGCTAACAGTCGCACCACCCTGCAACAAATCGCTGGTTCGTGTTATTTTGGTCTGAATGTGGCTCAAGTTTTTATTCTTTTTCTTGTCTTTGTCTCACAGCTCTCAGTCTGCTAACTCCAGCTCAGAGGGGCGCTGTGTGATGGTGGGCCCCGACTTTTACCCTCCAACCCAACAGCTCACAGAGAAACTATGGGTTCACTCCGAGGTAACTGAACCACCTTTCTGAACCATGCTTTCTTCTTTCTTTCTTCCTCTCTTCAACTACTTCTGCTTTGTTTCTGAAATTCCTTTTTTTCTTCTATTCCCATTTCTGCCTTCTGTTATTTTTCCATTTTTCTTCCCTTTGACACCTGTTTGGTGCTTAATTTCCCACTTCAACAGCAGTCTTCATGCTTCTTCCTGTACTACTACTACTACTACTACTACTACTACTACTCATAAAATCAACCATTGTAGGGGCTGCAACTAACGATTCTTTCCATTGTCTATTCATCTGCCGATCATTTTCTGGATTAATCGATTAGTTGTTTGGTCTAGAAAATGTCAGAAAATGGTGAGAAATGTTGATCAGTGTTTTGTCAAACCCCAAGATGACGTCTTGTTTCGTCCACAACTCAAAGATATTTAGTTTGCTATCACAGAAGAGTGAAGAAACTAGAGCATAATCACATTTAAGGAGCTGTAATCAGAGAAGTTAGCATGAACAATAACTCAAATTGATGGATTATCATAAAAAGTTGGCGATTAATTCAATAGTTGACAACTGTGATGGAAACCACCTAATGTATCATCTAGTGGAACCTTGTAAACTTTAGATGGATTTATGGAGTGAATATGTAACCCAAGTATGCCTCAAATGAATGCTGTGTTCATATGGGGGAAACCCTACAATGTCTTGTGATGGAAGGACAGTAATTTACTGTGATGAATGGACGATGGGGATAGCTTAGTTTAGCCATGTTCAGGCCTCTGTCTGACCTTCCACAGCGACATATCTGCCTGACCTCCGGCCGGGCCACACGAGGGGCCTCAAGTGCCTTAGGCATTAAGAAATATCATTCAGATTCATAAAAACTTTATTTTCTGTTCTGACAGAAAATTGTCTTGGACAACCCGTTCTCACTCCCAACTTGTAAAATACTGACGCTCAGCGCCAACAGAAATCAGCCTATAGCATCTGTGTGCAACACACCGGGCATAGCAGCGGCTCGGCTTAGAGTTCCAACGGTAGCGAGTAGTATGAAAGACCTAAAATCCGCGCGAGGAGATGGATGGGTCAAACAAAATAGGACTTTCACCCAGGAGACCGGGGTCCGTGTCCCGTTCTTGTCCCGCGTGTCACTGAAACGTACATTTTGTAACCGCACCCACCATCTTCTCCTAAACCTGACTGTCTAATTCTTGTGCCGCATGTCAGTTAAGCATACATCCTGACCCAGTGTCAAAAAAGTGACACCAAGAGTCCCGACCAAGCACGTCTAAATAAGACGCTAAAGGAGACTTTTTGTGTTAATAACAAACACCAAATGCACCTGACCAAGCGTCGCTTCTTGACCCGATGGGAGTGAGAGTGTGTCGTCTTAGACATGGCTCAACATTGGACAGTAAAGAAACAATATGTAAAAAATGGACTAAAATGACTTAGACCTAGAATTTACACGGGATACGCAATACAATATATGTGTGCAAAGTGGCATAGTGTCAGTGTGTGGGTCATTACTTTATATTTAGGATGTTAATGGCAGTGGGAATGAAGGAGAGTAAGTCTTTTCCTTGGCTAGAGGGACTTTATAGCGGCGGCCTGATGGCAGTGACTAAACGGGAGTTATGCAGTGGCTGAGTGGGATCTTTTGTAATGTGATTGGCTTTCCTTTCAACAACTTGGGTGCGAAGTGCTGATAATGGTAGATAACTCGCTTGATGAATGATCTTGGAAAGCTTCAAGTGTACATTTGTGCTTCTTCGTTTATGGGGCATGATTATCTTAGGTTGCAAAGGATTCCCTTTGACTTAGTGGTAAACTAGGTTACATAACCAGACCATCCTTTATGATATGTCCTATTCATCCTATTTATTGTAAACGACATATAAGTCTGTGCCTGCATTCAGTTTGTGGGTCAACACCTGTACTGTGCTGCGTGTCTCTGCAGGACTTGATTCCATAAATGCGTGTATGAAATAAAACCAGATCTGGTACAAATTTTTCTCAAACCCTTTATTAAAGTTTTCTCTGTTCAGATGTCCACCACAACAACTAATCGATTAACCAATTAATCTTTGCAGCGCTGCACATTTTGTCCTTAAAACTACCTTTTACATTTGTCGTGGTGTGTATCTGGACAAACTGATGTTGATTTGCACTTTGGAATCCAGTTTAGGACCCTGTTGATTGCCTTAATGGTCAGACACCATCTTATATCTCAGATATTATTCAAAGGCACTCAGCCCCGAGGTCTTCTAGACCTGAGGACAAACCTCTCCTTTATGTCCCCCGATCTCGACTCAAACTAAAAGGTGACAGAGCCTTTGTAGTTGCTGCTTTACGACTGTGGAACCAGCTGCCTTTAGATGTCACTGTGCTTTTCAGCACACTAATCGCTCATTCTGTTATGTCTATAATTCAGTATTTCTAAATTGCTGCTTGTTGTTGGGATGCTTTTCTGTATGTGTGTTTTGTTTCTACTTTTAATTTTTATTTCAATGTTTTATACAGCACCTTGGTGATCTTTGTCTTTGGTTAGTTTAAGCTGTGCTTAAATGTGCTCTAGAAATAAACTTTACTTACTTAATATTCAAACCCAACTTTCAATTGAAATAGACTAATCCAGCGTGGATGCGTCTCTTTAACTTATCTTAACATTGACCCCCCCTGTGAGGTCGGATATATATGTTTTTATTGATGTTGACCTTTGACCTGCAGCCCTGTGGTCCAATCCTGAAGAGCTACCTGAGCTTCCCCATCAAACTCAGGATAGGAATCATTTCAGCCTTCGCCACCATTACGGTACAATATTGCACAACGTTTCACTTCTCAATTTTCACTAGCCATCTCACATGCACACTCTTGGATTGATGGCACCCCTTCATTCCTCCATCCTCTTAAAATAATCTGTCTGGCTGTCACTAAACTAGTCTGGACCCAGTTTCTTATGTCCATCCCACTTAGGATTGACCCATCTCCTAGAACAAAAATGAATGGAACCAGGCAGTCCCTCCAGAAAAACGCGGAGTTTTTTTGTGATTGTTGCGGGCAAAAATCCTTGATTATGCGGTACGTTTTCTTAAAAAATGCGATGGAATATGCGGGATATTTATGCCATTTTATGCGATGAAAATGCGGGAACTTGCAAAAATTGCGGGAACTTGCAAAAATTGCGGGAACTTGCAAAAACTGCGGTTTGATGAAAAAGAGAAAAGAAGTGATTCCCCCAACACCGTGTTCTCAGTAGGTGAAATTACGTCACTTCATAACGTTCCCATGGCAACAGGGGAAAATGGCTGCTCTTGTGTGAAGGAAACGCAACATTTTTCAACTTTCTGCTGAGATATATGTGACTCTTTTGCAACGAAAATGCGGGGATTATGAAATCATGCAAGCCCCGCATATTTTGCGCGGAAATCGGCAATTAATGCGGCGAAAGTGCGGCGTATTTGAAAAAATGCGGCCCCCGCATTAATATGCGGACTTTGGCTGATTATGCGTTGAATTCTGCGATCGCATAATCGCGTTTTTCTGGAGGGACTGACCAGGGGTCCCTGCAATCTGTCATAGGTTATCATGTAACCCTGGTCCAACATTCCTGGACCTTATCACAGGACCATAAGACATGAAGTAATTGGCCGACCTCTGTCCTACATCGTCTGTATCTTTATGTTGTATGATATTTTTAAAACCCCAAAGATGATGTACTTCTAAGAATGTGTTGGAGCATTGATGGACATGTGTTGTAGATGGCGGCGATTGCTCTGTGTCTGACGTTGGGTCTGGAGGAATATTGGAAGACGCCTCCGGTGGAAACTACAGTGGATGACTTCAACAGAGTGAAATATAAACCCAAACCCTCCCTCACCTGACCTCCGACCTCTGACCCCTCACCCATGACCGAGGCCTCAGTTCAAACTGCTGGTGATGATCGCAAGAGTTCAATGAAACTGCATCATCCACTCTTTCGGGATCTGAATATTGTTTATATATAATTTATAGTTACACAGAATGCCAGTTTTAAGAAGAGACAAAACCGTTCCTATCTCTGTTTATGTGATTATATTTGGCTGGGTGAAAAAAAACTTTAATCTAAATAAAGAAGGAATGGCAGCTGGTTTGGATGAAATGTTTGGCTTTCAACTTTAAAAAAGAAAAAGAAAAAGTGTGTTCTAAATAAAGTTTATTTTATCAGTGACATTTACGTTTGTGTTTGTCTTCAGTTGTAGTTTCCTCCAGCAGCCACAAGATGGCAGTAATGCTATCTATAACTCACGCAGCAAGTCAGAATTTTGTTGGACACTAAGCCTCTTAGACTATGTCCGTTTTTCAGAGGCCGAATAAATGAAATAAAAAATAATATTTCACATACAATAATAGAACATTACTGCTGTTGTGAAGTGACACAAACCTTTTAGTAACAAGTATGGTTCACAAACAACTTTTGCTCTGCCATTTGAGGGACACTGCATGTAAATAAACTTTATTTTTACAACAAGTTAATGAGGAGCACTTGAGTTTGTGTATCTGGCTGCATTCCAGGTTCCTAAATTGCATCCCTGGACCCTCCACTTGCCTCCCTTCCTTCCTTGTCACTCTCCCATGCTTTATCCCTGGGACGGACTAAAACGCAAGGAAATCATGCGAGGAGAGGGAAACCATAGGGAGGGGAAACAAGGACATTTTTACAGCGATGAGACGTCCTTTCTACTGAATTGTCAAGTGAATTTGATGGACGTACGAGTGGAGTTAGCAATGGCTTTTAGCTGCAAGGCTTCCTGGGTCCGTTTCAGAAAGCAGGTTTAGTGGAAACTGAGTTAGTTAACCCTGAGTAACTTAACCTCAGAGTCAGTTACTAAGGTAACTGAGCCTGTGAACCTAACCTGGTCGGGAGCAGGTTTTCTTCAAGAAACCTCGAGTTTCTCTCAGTCTCCTCCCTCTGACACAGCGCTCTTCATTTCCTCATTCATTTATTCAGTCTCTATCAGGTGCATTTTAGCGCAGTTTGTTATCTGCATGAATTAAAAAAAACAGTGTTGGTTAATTAACCGTGTTAGGCAGACTATAAAATGTTTTTTTCTCAAAACATGACATTTCCTTTTGTCGACGATCCCGTTGATGAAGATGCTGTATTACTTGGCAGGGAGTTAAACATACGTTGGGAGATGATATATTGAGGCCCCGACGCATTTTCATTTCCAGATACTTCCTATTTGAGCGGTATTGTTTTTCTTCCCAGTCTATGGGATACATAGCCTACATAACCTTATCGGTCCTGATGTCCCTAATGTCACCCACCGTCAGGGGCGTCGGACTGGGGGGACAAAGGGGACTGAGTACCCAGGGCCCTCATGTGAGGAGGGCCCAAAAAGATGCTAGAATGAATAGCTGTGGATGTGGGGCCCATGAAAATGCCTTTCTACAGGGCCCAGAATGTTGTGCTACACCCTGTTTGTACTGTTTTAATTTTAAACATACATGTGGCACAGTGAATCCTTAAGAATAACTGTATCTACCTATATTACCTATAGGCTAGTTTGCTAATAATATGTTGGGATTATTTTTTTTTTAGGACATTTCTAATTTTTGAAAAACACTTAACCATAATTTGGATGCCCCCCTGGATTGACTCTGAGGACCCCCTAGGAGTCACGGACCCCCTGTTGAAGACCCCTGATTTAAACACAAAAGGCTCCTACATTTTAATTTTAGTAGGGCTCTAGCAATCTACACAATACACCCACACACACACACACACACACACACGGAACTTAGGCTGGAATTTCCTGCACTGGGTGTTGCTATACATTGCTATAACATCATGTTTCAGGCTGTTGCTTCTAAATTCAAGGCCTTTCCCATTGTGTCATGATCTGCTCAATGAATGGCAATGTGTCACCCAAACTCTCTTTATGATTCTGCATTTCTGTAATCTGTCTGAGCATGCCCAGCTGCTGTAGTGCATTCAAACACTGTTTGATGTTATGGGAAGAGTCACCACTTTCCCACCTCATGACCCAATGTTTGTGTGTGTTTGTTTCCATTAAAAACCACAATGGAGTCATGAAAATATTGTAGATACTGTAAGAATATGGGCTATGCTAGATAAATCATTAAATTGGTTCATTTAAATTCTGTGGAGGCTGCGGCACGTGTTGCATTACGATCCATTATGCAACATTCATACTTTTTTCGACCCGATCTTGCTAATGCAATGCACTTACAGTCCAACTTGTAAGTTTGGGGAAACGACTTCTTGAACATTTGACGTTATGTCAACAAAACATTATGACAGCATCCATCCATCCATCCATATCATTATGACAGTATGAGATGTTAAATATTCATCAGCACAGGGTCGTCACTCAGGGCAAACACACTTTTTTAGTGCTGCTGTTGGTGGAAAGCTGAATTTGAACTACATTTTTATTTATATTTAGTTATATTTTATATTTTGCAGACATGCTACTGCAGGACGGAAGTCTGGAAGGGTTGGGCCGCTTGCCATGATTAAAACAAAAGATATCGTGGGTTCAGACTAATAATAGCCCAACAGGACAGACATTGGCCCTGACAATAAATCCATTTTATCCTGTGTAGTGTACAAACGACACTGACGCCGTCCCATAAAGTTACATAAAATTGAAAACTGTCTTTCCAATCAACAACTGTCTTCCCACCAAATGTTGAACATGCTGATGAGAATTTTGCTCCAGTCAAGTTCTTGCACAACTAACTAGCAGTCTTGTGTAAAACAAGGACATTTTAACAGCGATGAGACGTCCTTTCTACTGAATTTTCAAGTGAATTTGATGGACATATGAGTGTAGTCAGCAACGGCTTTTTGCTGCAAGGCTTCCTCCCTCTGACACAGCGCTCTTCATTTCCTCATTCATTTATTCAGTCTCTATCAGATGCATTTTAGCGCAGTTTGTTATCTGCATGAATTAAAAAAACAGTGTTGGTTAATTAACCGTGGTAGGCAGACTATAAAATGTTTTTTTCTCAAAACATGACATTTCCTTTTGTCGACGATCCCGTTGATGAAGATGCTGTATTACTTCGCAGGGAGTTTAACATACGTTGGGAGATGATATATTGAGGCCCCGACGCATTTTCATTTCCAGATACTTCCTATTTGAGCGGTATTGTTTTTCTTCCCAGTCTATGAGATATGTAGCCTACATAACCTTATCGGTCCTGATATCACTAATGTCACCCACCGTCAGGGGCGTCGGACTGGGGGGACAAAGGGGACTGAGTATCCAGGCCCTCATGTGAGGAGGGCCCAAAAAGATGCTAGAATGAATAGCTGTGGATGTGGGGGTGGGGCCCATGAAAATGCCTTTCTACAGGGCCCAGAATGTTGTGCTACACCCCTGCCCATCGTGGACATACTCTACATCCCAGCAGATTATTTGTGTTGCATAACGTTTTTTTTGCAAACGGCAGTTTTCTTTACAACATTGGTGATGCGGAGGATATTAGTAAAGCCACTGTATAGCAAAGTGCCGTCAGATGGATGTGACTCACTCTGAAACGTTTTTTTTTTTTAAACGTTTTTGTAGTGTTCCTTGTACACAAACCAGTAAAAAGGAGTTCCACAGTATTGCAGGTGAATGATGTAAACCCTTTGAAATAAAATATGAATTATAATTCTGCTGCAGCCTCAGAATGGGATTAGAAGGCCTAGGACTTTTTCGCTCACAGGATTGCACCTAAATGAAATACATTATAGGTTCTATACCATTTCACCAGTAATATTATACTTATGATTAAATATGAAATTAATACACTATATTAGAGCTTACGCATTTACTCTTGCAGCAATTTTCTCCCACGCAAATTCTCTCTCTTGCAGCAGCCGCTGTGTTGCTTGAAATATATAGTATTTCTGCCGACCAGTTTGTTGTTGTCACCATGGTGAATCGTAGTATCATGGCTCCATTCATGCTGCCTTTTTATAGTGCTGGTGCACGCGCTTAACTCTGAGTGAACCTACACTGAGTTGATTGAACAAACTCAAATCAGCTGTTCTGGAACCGAAAACTCGGAGTTTCCCCAGGAAGACTGATTTTGTTTATCTTCGGTCATAGCTCGTCTGACATCACTCCTAGAGCCCCGCTCATTGGGGCAGGAATAAGAGCTTTGAGATTGCCTTCACAAAGGAGGTCCAGATCAACTTACGGTACAGCCGAAGAGCAAGGAACCACCAAATAAGTGAAGTGAGATCCAGCCCATCTCATTGGGAGAGAAGGCTCAGGTTCAGCCTGGCCTTCAAGTCCTCTGGAGGACCTGCATGTGTAGGCTACATCCTTTTGGAGGATGCAGCCCCTGCATTTACAGTGAAGACACAGTATCCCTTTAAACCAGTTTTTATTAGCCATGGACCCCTTAACTGGAAGAGAGACGGATCAGGGACCCCCTACTACATATATTGTATAAAATGAAGTTGCATATTAAACTGGGCTTACAGTAAAGTGTGGGGTGGCCTAAAGCCTTTTTTGCATAGAATATTAAGCTATTCAGATACTTGTTGGAATTATCTTACAAATTAAAATGTGGCACAGTGAATCCTTAAGAATAACTGTATCTGTGGATGGCTCTTACCTATAGGCTAGTTTGCTAATAATATGTTGGGATTATTTTGTTTTAGGACATTTCTAATTTTTGAAAAACACTTAACCATAATTTGGATGCCCTCCTGGATTAACTCTGAGGACCCCCTAGGAGTCACGGACCCCTTTTTGAAGACCCCTGATTTAAACACAAAAGGCTCCTACATTTTAATTTTAGTAGGGCTCTAGCAATCTACACAATACACCCACACACACACACACCCCCACACACGAAACTTAGGCTGGAATTTCCTGCACTGGGTGTTGCTATACATTGCTATAACATCCTGTTTCAGGCTGTGGTTTCTAAATTCAAGGCCTTTCCCATTGTGTCATGATCTGCTCAATGAATGGCAATGTGTCACCCAAACTCTCTTTATGATTCTGCATTTCTGTAATCTGTCTGAGCATGCCCAGCTGCTGGAGGGCATTCAAACACTGTTTGATGTTCTGGGAAGAGTCACCACTTTCCCACCTCATGACCCAATGTTTGTGTGTGTTTGTTTCCATTAAAAACCACAATGGAGTCATGAAAATATTGTAGATACTGTAAGAATATGGGCTATGCTAGATAAATCATTAAATTGGTTCATTTAAATTCTGTGGAGGCTGCGGCACGTGTTGCATTACGATCCATTATGCAACATTCATACTTTTTTCGACCCGATCTTGCTAATGCAATGCACTTACAGTCCAACTTGTAAATTTGGGGAAACGACTTCTTGAACATTTGACGTTATGTCAACAAAACATTATGACAGCATCCATCCATCCATCCATATCATTATGACAGTATGAGATGTTAAATATTCATCAGCACAGGGTCGTCACTCAGGGCAAACACACTTTTTTAGTGCTGCTGTTGGTGGAAAGCTGAATTTGAACTACATTTTTATTTATATTTAGTTATATTTTATATTTTGCAGACATGCTACTGCAGGACGGAAGTCTGGAAGGGTTGGGCCGCTTGCCATGATTAAAACAAAAGATATCGTGGGTTCAGACTAATAATAGCCCAACAGGACAGACATTGGCCCTGACAATAAATCCATTTTATCCTGTGTAGTGTACAACCGACACTGCATCTGTCACGCCTCACGCCGTCCCATAAAGTTACATAAAATTGAAAACTGTCTTCCCACCAAATGTTGAACATGCTGATGAGATTTTTGCTCCAGTCAAGTTCTTGCACAACTAACTAGCAGTCTTGTGTAAAGTACTTGAAAGCAGTACTTGAGTAAAAGAACAAGTATCTTACCAGAAAATGACTTTGGTTGAAGTTAAGGTCACCTTTCAGAATATGCCTTGAGTAAAAGTCTTAAAAGGTCCAATGTGTGGGAATTCAATCAACTCTCTCGCGCCACGCAGTTCAATGTACATATTACATCTACGGTAGCCTCCACGCATCAAAAAGCCGGTAACTCTTTGCTCTTTTCAATATCCTTTTTCTTTTTTTGGGTGAAGAAGAAGACTCCTTTTCCTGAAATTTGGATTTTGAATATGTGTGGTCCTCCATGTTTCCTTCTTCAAACTTGCCGGGGCCGGGAAGCGACGATACCCGTTAGCAGCATTAGCAGCACCTGTGAGTTTATCATGTGACAGTGAAAATGTGAAAGGCGGAGCAGTATGTCCTGTATGTCCCTTACCGGCTAACGTATTTCAAGATGGCGCATGAATATGGAGCGTCTACCCCAGTTCATGCAAATGTAAAAATTTCAAGCCAATAGGAATACTTGGAATTGATGATGTTGGTCAATATACATGAAAAAGGGACAAGTTTGTAAACAGGCAACACAGATTTTGATCATGAACAACTAAACACGTTACACACTGGACCTTTAAAGTATCTGGTATATATATAGTAAAAGTTTCCAGAAATATAAATAAAGAAGTGAAGTACAGATATGTGAACATTCTACTTAAGTACAGTAACAAAGTACAAATACTTTGTTACATTACAACACTGCTAACTAGTAAGGCTGGTAAAACAAAAGCTAGTAAAGTATCTCTGCACGCTGTAGCTTTAGGATTTTCCAGGGAAAAACATCCCCCATACAAAAGTAGTTTAGTTAAGTTTATTATTGCGGACACTCCCCTTTAATTAACTGTAAAGTAAAAGGAGCAGCTTTCGCCTTTACAGCTAATGTCTAGCTGTAGTCCCCGGCCTTTTGTCAATAGGCATCCTAAAAATAAAATAGCTAAAAAGGTGGACAGATTCTGCTGCGGCTGTAAGCAGTCAAACAAAGTGCTGCCACGAGGGACTAAACACAATGGTTAGCACTGTGGCCTCACAGCAAGAAGGTTCTGGGTTTGAATCCAGGTCATTCCGGGCCTTTCTGTGTGGAGTTTGTATGTTCTCCCCATGTTTGCGTGGGTTTCCTCCGGGTGCTCCGGTCTCCCCCACCATAAAAAAACTAAGTACAAATGTACTAGATTCTCCAGTCAGTGCCCTTGATCAAGGCACTGGCTCAAATCTGGAGTTGGTCCCCGGCCGCTGTGATTGGCTGCCCACTGCTCCCTTGAGGGATGGGCTAAATGCAGAGAATGAATTTTGCTACATGATTGTAACAATAAAGTACCTTTACCTTACACACTGTGATGCGCTCGAGATTGTTTAGTTCCTCGCGGCAGCACTTTGTTGGACTGCTTGCAACATTAGTCAACAGAAAGTGTGTCGCTCCCAGGCTCACCCCCTCTCTGTCAAAGCCCAAAAACCCAGGTGAACAGGTGAAGCAAACAAATATGTTATCACTTCCGCTCAAACCGCACCGTACTGCAAACCGTACTGCAAACGCCCACCACCTACAATATAATAATCAATAAATAATATAAATGAGACCATAAACAACATACAGTTTGTGGATCCATCATTCCTTTAGTATTTATCTGAATCTCTAGATCATCATCTGTCATCCTTAATTTAATAAAGCATCCATGATCATTTCCTCACAGTGTCAACTGTCTTTTTCATTTTATTTTAACTTTATTCCGCTTATGTTAACTATTATTGTAATCAGCCTTGTCTCGCAGTGCGTTCTAGGGCCAACATTTTGGATTGAAGACCAAAAACCTAAGCCTGGCTCCGCCCTATGTACTTCCGCTCAATTTTCATTTTCCTTACTACTTTCAGTACTACGTCTGGGTTTGCGGTATATTCGCAGGTTTTCTCTGGTCAATCTTTACTGGACCAATCAGCGAACAGAGGGAGTGGCTGAGAACGATGACGTTGAGGTCGTGCGCTAGTTTGAGTTGTAGCTCCGTAATGGCGGCCGAGAAAGATGCGAGAGAAGCCATTCGGTCAGTTGTGGCAACGCTGCCGAATATCCAGAAGTTAAAGCCCAAGCAAGAACAATCTCTGCTGAGTTCTGTTGGTGGCCGTGATGTCGTGGTCCTCCTCCCCACGGGGTTCGGGAACAGTTTGATTTTCCAGCTCGCTCCGTTAGCGGTGAAGGAGTTGGCTAACGCTAGCGATGCTAAGCTGACGTCACGTCCAAACGTTAGCGATTGGTTACGGCAGATCCAGAGTGACTCTGGGCAGATCCAATAGTTTTAAACTTCAACAGAGTACCCGCCTTCAAGGAAGTTAACACTTGTCAATGGAGAGTGGCCAGACTCTCTGGACTAATGAGATGTACAAGAGTCTGGTAGGACCAGGCTACAAAAACCTCTCTCAAAAAGTCAACTTTCATCTGGGACAGCCCCAAATCATACAACGTTCAAGGGGCCTTTGATATGGGAAAGATTCTGTTTGTTTCAGGTTCTTACAAAGAATCAAATGCACATATATGGCTGAAATATAAATCAATAACTTTATTTCAGAATGTGCATTTACGTTTCCATTTAAACCTGGCATTTCAATAAAATCTGTACGAGGAAAAACGCATGTTTCTGCACGTAGAACACTTTGGGATCACATTGTAATTGGATCAGCTGGACCAGATCCTCTCTTTTATTCTAATAAAACATTTTGCAGCCATGGAAGAGTTTTAACTCTGCAGGTAAAGACTTGCAAGATTTCATTAATCTGGGCTCGTCTTTGACAGCAGTTAAAGGTTAACAAATTGTACGAGAAAATGCCACAAACACAAGACCTTTATATGTGTGTGGGTAGATGCTGCACATTGCCCTTTAAGAGGAATTAAAATGACTCAACCGCTCGTCCCGACATGTTGAACAAATTAAAGTTGTCATCCTTTATAAACTCAAACCTGTTGAGATTTCTTTTCTTCATTCAACCTCATTTGCAATGTCAGAGTCCAATTACAAAGAAACCACAAAACGACACAGGAAAGAATACACCCTCATAAGAAAGATAGAAAGACAACAAAACTTTCTTAATTGAAAAAAAAATGATTTGATAAATAAATTAGGATAATACAGATGCAAAAGAAAGTACAATTGGGGAAAGCAAGTACAAGTAGAAGTTTGCAGGTTTAAAACCAGATTTCCAAATTGTCCAAAAGGCACAAGTGAGTTGATTTTAAGGAAGTGTTTGTAATTTGTTTCCGGAGTCAGGCGCACTGAAGGTAAAAGCAGTTTTTCCAAGTTCAGACTGAGCTGGTGGAACATGAAGCAAAAGCCAGTCAGCAGAGTGAGTCTCATTTAGGAACTGTATGAAAATGATTAACCAGCAATAAGGCTCAACTGTGAGTATGTTTACATGCACACCAATATTCCACTATTATTCCGAATATGACAATATTCCAAATATGATACAGGTTGGATATTCCGAATAAGTCCTTTTTCTGAATATAGCATTTTCCGATTAAGACACGTGGGTCATGATGGTGTTATTCAGTTTTAGGAGCATTCTTTGACCATGTATACAGCGCATTCGGAATCTGCGTCTCAATCTGAGTTTTAATCACAGTTTACGGCCTCGTGCCTGTTTACGGCTTACGGTCAGCTCTGTGTGTTGCTATGGTTACTCTACACAAACCAACCAGCCAACAGCAAGGCTGCAGACCCGATAAGGAGAAACACAGCAACTTTTAAACATTATCAAAGACTTGGATATCAACAGGTTTTTGGGTATGAGCCGACCTTTTCAAGAAGTTGGGTAAAGGAATGAAAGATGGATGGTGTGTTTGCACGGTCCAAAAAGTCCACCACCGCTGGTAAACTTTGAAAAAAAAATCTTATTTTTTACGGCTGCATGTGAATGGGAATATTAGTGGGATATTCACTTTTATTAGCCATGTAAACAGCTTAGTTGGAAGATAGTCTTTTTTAGAATAAGGGCAGAAACCGGAATATTATGTGCATGTAAACGTAGTCAGTGTGGTTATGGAAGTAAAAACTCCATCAATTTTCTCCATAAGGATTTCGATTATCAGCCATAATGTCTAAACCATCCGACGTAGACTGACCACGAGCTATGAGGTTGTGTAATCTGAAGCTGTAAAAGCCAGAAGTCTGCTGACGGTTCTCCCAGAGTCGACGCTGACGGTTCTCCCAGAGTCGACGCTGACGGTTCTCCCAGAGTCGACGCTGACTGTTCTCCCAGAGTCGACGCTGGTCTCCAGCGCCTCAGAGACTCCGCCGTTGGTCAGCGCCCCAGAGGCTTTGCCCTTGGTCAGCGCCCCAGAGACTTTGCCCTTGGTCAGCGCCCCAGAGACTTTGTTGGCCTCTGGTGACCCAGTAACATTGTGGGGTTTCCACACCCCAGAGACTTGGTCACTGGTCAGCATCCCAGAGACTTTGCTGGTCTCCAGCGTCCCTGAGACTTTACCGACCTCCGACTCCCCAGTGGCCTTGCTGGATTGCAGCTCTCCAGAGATTTTGCCATTGTTCAGCGCTTCTGAAACTGCCACAGAGACTTTACCGTTGGTCAGCTCTTCTGAGACTTTGCCGTTGGTCAACGCCCCAGAGACTGCCCTGGAGACTTTGCCGGCCTCCGGGTCCCCAGAGTCCCGGCCGTGTAGCGCCCCCCCTGAGTTCCTAGAGTCCCGGCCGTGTGACGGCCCCCCCCTGAGTTCCTAGAGTCCCGGCCGTGTGACGGCCCCCCCTGAGTTCCTAGAGTCCCGGCCGTGTGACGGCCCCCCCCTGAGTTCCTAGAGTCCCGGCCGTGTGACGGCCCCCCCTGAGTTCCTAGAGTCCCGGCCGTGTGACGGCCCCCCCTGAGTTCCTAGAGCCCCGTGTTTTGTCGGCGGTCCGGCCGACTCCTGCCCCCCGTGTCCGTGTCCTGTTATGGTTTTGGGGGTTTTGTCTTATTTTGGTAGTCTGTTTTGTATTTAGTTCTGTTTCCTGTTTTATTTTGAATTCTGTTTCCTTCATGGTCTTGTCTAGTTTTACTTCCTGTCTTGTGTTTTCCCGCCTGTCTGATTGTTCTGCCCCACCCTGATGTGTCTCACCTGTTGTATCACCTGTCCCTTGTTTGCTCGTTACCTTCAATTCAATTCAATTCAATTTTATTTATAGTATCAAATCATAACAGGAGTTATCTCAAGACACTTTACAGATAGAGTAGGTCTAGACCACACTATAATTTACAAAAAACCCAACAAGTCCCCCCAAGAGCAAGCACTAGTGCAACAGTGGCAAGGAAAAACTCCCTTTTAGGAAGAAACCTCGGACAGACCCAGGCTCTTGGTAGGAGGTGTCTGCTGGCCGTTGGGGTGCATCACAGTATAGTAAATAAATAGTGTTTAGAAAAAGTGGGTGTAGTAGTGCAGGGAGCAGCACGGCATAGCAGGGTATTTCTCAGCAGAACCACGGCAACAGCTGGAACCAAGATTTTGGTGCCATCCTAATCCCAGGATTTCATCCTGGGTGAAAAAGAAACAGAAAGACTCCGGGGAGCAAGCTCCCCAGAGCTAGGTTAGTAACAAGCATTTCTAGGACAGAGAAGCAGGTGGGCCGGGCTTGGCAGATACTACAACTCCTCACTCCCTAACCATAAGCTTTATCAAAGAGGAGAGTTTTAAGTTTACTCTTAAATGTGGTGACAGTATCTGCCTCCCGGACCCAGACTGGGAGCTGGTTCCACAGGAGTGGAGCCTGATAGCTAAAGGCTCTGGCTCCCATTCTACTTTTAGAGACTCTAGGAACCACTAGTAACTCAGCATTCTGGGAGCGCAGTGCTCTAGTGGGACAGTAAGGTACTATGAGCTCTTTGAGATACGATGGTGCTTGACCATTTAGAGCTTTGTAGGTCAGGAGGAGGATTTTAAATTCAATCCTGGATTTTACAGGGAGCCAATGCAGAGAAGCTAATACGGGAGTAATATGATCTGTTTTCTTAGTTCTTGTCAGTACACGAGCTGCAGCATTCTGGATCAGCTGGAGAGTCTTAAGTGACTTGTTTGAGCATCCTGATAGTAAGGAATTACAATAGTCCAGCCTGGAAGTAACGAAGGCATGGACTAGTTTTTCAGCATCATTCTGAGACAGGATGTTCCTTATTTTGGCAATGTTACGAAGATGAAAAAAGGCTGTTCTTGAGGTTTGTTTTAAGTGGGCATTAAAGGATATATCCTGGTCAAAAATAACTCCTAGATTTCTGACAGTAGTGCTGGAGGCCAGGGCAATACCATCCAAGGTAGCTATATCTTTGGATATTGAGGATCGGAGGTGTTTAGTACCCAGCACAATCACCTCAGTTTTGCTTGAGTTTAGCATCAGAAAGTTGTAGGTCATCCATGATTTTATATCTGTAATACATGCTTGAAGTTTAGCTAATTGACTGATTTCATCTGGTTTGATTGATAAGTATAATTGGGTGTCATCTGCATAACAGTGAAAGTTTATTGAGTGTTTCCTAATAATATTACCTAGAGGAAGCATATATAAGGAGAATAGAATTGGTCCAAGCACTGAGCCTTGTGGAACGCCATGGTTAACTTTAGCGTACTTGGAGGATTTGTCATTAACATTAACAAATTGAGATCGATCAGAGAAATAGGACTTAAACCAGCTCAGTGCGATTTCTGTAATACCAACTAAGTGTTCCAGTCTCTGTAACAGGATGGTATGGTCAATAGTGTCAAAGGCAGCACTAAGATCTAGTAAGACAAGTATGGAAACAAGTCCTTTGTCTGAAGCAATTAGAAGGTCGTTAGTAATTTTCACCAGTGCCGTCTCTGTGCTATGATGCTTTCTAAATCCTGACTGAAAGTCCTCAAATACACTATTGCTATGTAGGAAATCACATAACTGATTAGCAACTACCTTCTCAAGGATTTTGGAGAGGAAGGGAAGATTAGATATTGGTCTATAGTTAGCCAAGACCTCAGGATCGAGGGTGGGTTTTTTCAGAATAGGTTTAATCACAGCTACTTTAAATGACTGTGGTACATAACCTGTTAATAAGGACATATTAATCATATCTAATAATGAAATGTTAACCAGTGGTAGCGCTTCTTTAAGTAACCTCGTTGGGATGGGGTCTAAGAGACAGGTAGATGGCTTAGCTGAAGAGACTCTTAGCATTAATTGTTGAAGGTTTATAGGGTAAAAGCAGTCTAAGTATATGTCAGGTCTTGTTGTTCCTTCTAGCAGTCCTGCATTTGAAAGTGAACTGTTAGAAGTTGAGGGCAAGAGGTGATTAATTTTATCTCTAATTGTTATAATTTTATCATCAAAGAAGCTCATGAAGTCGTCACTACTCAGAGCTATAGGAATAGATGGCTCAGTAGAGCTGTGACTGTCTGTCAGCCTGGCTACAGTGCTGAAAAGAAACCTTGGGTTGTTCTTATTTTCTTCTATTATTGATGAGTAATAGTCTGATCTGGCATTTCTGAGGGCCTTCCTATAGGTTTTCAGACTGTCTTGCCAATCTAAACGAGATTCTTCCAGTTTGGTGGAACGCCATTTACTTTCCAGTTTTCGCGAGATTTGTTTTAGTTTGCGAGTTTGGGAGTTATACCAAGGTGCTAGTTTCCTTTGCTTCCTCGTCTTCTTTTTGAGGGGAGCAACAGAGTCTAAAGTCGTCCGTAGGCAGGCCGTAGCACTGTCTACAAAATTATCAATTTGGGAAGGACTGAAGTTAACAAAAAGGTCCTCTGTTATATTAAAGCATGACATTGAGTTAAATGCTGTTGGAATATCTTCCTTAAATTTAGCTATAGCACTGTCAGATAGGCATCTAGTGTAGAAGCTTTTATCTAATTTCATATAGTCGAGTAGTAAGAATTCAAAAGTTATTAAAAAATGGTCTGATAATAAACGATTCTGCGGAAATACAATTAAATCTTCAATTTCGATGCCGTATGCCAGCACAAGGTCGAGGGTGTGGTTAAAACAGTGAGTGGCCTTATGCACACTCTGACTGAAACCAATTGAATCTAATAGTGAGTTGAAAGCAATACTAAGGCTGTCGTTGTCAATGTCCATGTGAATATTAAAATCACCTACAATAAGTACTTTGTCTGATTTTAGGACTAAACATGATAAAAACTCTGAGAATTCAGATAAAAATTCTGAATACGGACCTGGAGCTCGGTAAACAACAACAAATATAATTGGCTGTACAGTTTTCCATGTTGGATGTTGAAGATTAAGAACTAGGCTTTCAAACGAGTTATAATTTAGTTTAGGTTTAGGATTAATTAACAGGCTTGAATCAAATATCGCTGCAACTCCCCCTCCTCGGCCTGATCCTCTAGGAATTTGAGTATTATTATGGCTGGGAGGAGTGGTTTCATTTAAACTAACATATTCTTCATTGCACAGCCAGGTTTCGGTAAGACAGAATAGATCAATTTGATTATCTGATATCAATTCATTTATTAATACTGCTTTAGAAGACAAAGATCTAATATTTAATAGTCCACATCTGATTTTCCTATTCTGTTCCATCATTGCAGATGTTGTTTTAATTCCAATTAGGTTGTTAAGTGTAGCTCCTCTTTTGTTAACCTTTGATTTAACCGATCTAAGTCGGGGGACAAACACCGTGGTTATTAGGCTACCCAGCTAACAATTTTTGGTTCCCAAAACGTTTTGGTAACGTTTGTTTTTGGTTGCGGAAACGTTAGTTTTTGGTTAGTCTGTGGTTAGTTTTTGGTCCAAACGGCAAGTTTTGTGAACGTTTTGGAAACGTTAGTTTTTGGTTTGGTCGAACGTTCTCTGAACGTTCCATGAACGTTCGCCTAACGTTGTAACCTTTAGATAACGTTCCCCTAACGTTCGCCTAACGTTGTAACCTTTAGATAACGTTCCCCTAACGTTGTAACCTTTAGATAACGTTCCTCTAACGTTCCCCTAACGTTGTAACCTTCAGATAACGTTCCTCTAACGTTCGCCTAACGTTGTAACCTTTAGATAACGTTCCTCTAACGTTCCCCGAACGTTGTAACCTTTAGATAACGTTCCTCTAACGTTGTAACCTTTAGATAACGTTCCTCTAACGTTACCCTAACGTTAAGATAACGTTGCCGTAACGTTCGCCTAACGTTGTAACCTTTAGATAACGTCCCCCTAACGTTGTTTAGATAACGTTCCTCTAACGTCCCCCTAAGGTTGCAACCTTACATAACTGTGTGCATGAGCAGGAATGAATTACTATGTATTGGCAGGAATGAATGAACAGGCCAACTTGGTTGGATTTAAAACTTTAATATAAAAAATACAATATTAAAAAATACAATATTAACACAATATAAACAGGCCTGGAAAAATAAGCAAAAAATACAAATAAAAAAATGGAGTGGGATGTAGTGCAAATGTGTGCAAATGTTAAAAAAAAACACACACACACATATATATATATATATATATATATATATATATATATGTATTTTTTTTATATATATATATATATATGTATTTTTTTTATATATATATATATATGTATTTTTTATATATATATATATATATATATATATGTATATATATATATATATGTATTTTTTTTATATATATATATATATGTATATATATATATATATATATATATATATATATGTATTTTTTATATATATATATATATATATATATATAAAATACAGTGATCCAACAAGTTCCATGGCTATACAGTGATCCAACAAGTTCCATGGCTAGTCCTTCTCAGCTGGCCTAAAAAGAAAGAAACAAAAGTTTGATGTCATACTAAGAATCAACACATTGACAAAAGCAAGACTAATTGCCTTCTGTTTTTCACATCATATAGAAGAATTTCAATTTACCGTCTGTGTGGGGCAAACTTTAGCGCCAGCCCGATCAACTCCTCCACTCCTGCTGCAGTCAGCGTGGGGAAGCTCTTCTGAGAGGCCGCTAGAGTAGAAGTCAAAATGAAGCAAAGTTACAAGTCAAATTAAAACCTCTTATCAGCCAAGCTAAGCATAATACTGATGTGAACAATAAAATAGCACATGCCTGTTATAACCCTGCATATAGTCAGGTCATGGAAGGCCTTCTTTGCCTTTCTTCCCCGCAGGCTATACTGCTTCAGCACATCGTTGGTTGCCACTCGCCGTAGCATACGCCGGACTGTAGAGCCTGAGGTCGGACCTCCAAGCGTTGCCAGGGAAAGTTGCTTTCGAAAAACATATAGAAATACAAATTATACATGTGGAACAAAGTGGGGAGCTTGTACAATCTCATTTTGTAGTATATATTTTGTAGTGTATTTTTGTCAGTTCAGTTATAATGATATTTGAAGTTATGCAATTATATAGTGTTGATCTTAGGGCACTTAAATACCATTTTGTTCCTCCTCTCCTGTTGACTGAGACTCCTGCAGCTCGGTGACTGTTGAGCAGGGCGACAGCAACATGTCATCGACTGGAGCAGAGGGAGGGGACTGGGAGCTCCTTAAGGGCATCAGCAGCTCATCCATCTTTTCCTCATGTGTCCATCCGTTGTGCCATGCGGGTAATGATGTCCTCATGGCTATGGAAAAATGTATGGTTTTAGTTGTTATACATGATATACTTACATATGTAAACAACTTAAGTGAGTCTTCTTACCTCTCATTTCCGTCTCCATGGCTGAGCCACCTCCCTCTGTGTGATGAGTTCTCCTGTTTACAACAACAAAACAGTTGAGTTACTCTCAAGGTCCTTGTCATGAAATTGTATTAATTGGAAATGGAAAATTCAAAGCAACTGTACCTTCAACTGGGTCCCAAGATGAAGTGGCAGGCCGAGCTTGTGTTACAATAGACCCCCCCCAACTCTGGGCTACCAGCAGGTTCCCTGTGTGGTGTTGACTCATCTAAAAATAAAGTAGATGTAAATATTGGTCAGGTCACTTATGGTAGGTTTCTTGTACATGCAATTGCAAAAGATTAACCTATGCTGATACATTAGACAATCGCTAAAAACTAAACAAATCATCAGAACAGTAACGTGATATGCACCAGATTGAAAGTCAGTAGTTTCATGGCAGGAAATATGCCTGTCTGTCTGAGACAGGGCTTCCAGACACACGCTCCGTCCTGGAATGCTTTCTTCCTTGTGGAACGGATTCATCTGAAATAAAAGACCATACAGTTTGTACTGATTGCAAAATAATATTTTAATTGTGTAAATAATGTTCACGTAGGTGTAATCATTATGTCGTGCTAGTTAACCTGCAGTTTCGTGAACAGAGCTTCTCTTAAAACATCCATGGCTTTATCTCTTATCCACGTTACAGGCTTTACAGCATACAGCCCTCGGATGTATCATAAGATAAGTGTTAAACTCTAAACCCACATCGGCTCTTAGGGACACATAAGATATTAGCTACGTTAACGTTAGCTAGCTACCTAGCTCCATTATTTAGCTTGAGCCCCCGGCAGTATGGGGAAGCGCTAATGACGTTGCGTCCACGTAAAAGGCTTTACAGCATACTTATGATACATCCGAGGGATGAATGTATCATAAGATAATAATACCATGGATGTATTAATAGAACACATGGTGAATTAGCTGCAGCCTCCAATTTGAACGTGCATTCAGTGAGTCCGACTGAGTTCAGCTCGACTCGCTGTATAATGCTGGCACCCATGTCAGAGCTTTCTTAAAGTTGTTTACCAAAATCTCTCACCTTGTTGTCCATGTTCCTTATGTCGTCTAAAACATCACCGAGGGAAAGTTCAGTCTCTGTCGCCAACGTTGATGTATCCATAGGCTAGCTAGCTAGCTGTTTCCCGCGTTAGCATTCGGGCTAGCACTGCTAGCCTAGCAGTCTTGAGCGGAGGACAGTCTGTTGACGGTCGACAATGTCTTTCTTGGCATCTTTGTCCTACCTTGCGTTATAACACCGCCGGTGAGGTGTAGTCAGCATATGTTTTAGTCAATGGCAGTATTTTAGTTAGAATTTGGGACCAAAACGAACGGAGCTAGAGAACGTTGTGCCGCTCGCGTGGCGTGCACTGTTCGCCGGTGTACATCCGGAAGTTAGGACAGACCTTCGGTCACCTGAAAGCAGACAGCCTTCCCCCTACTGGCGCGGGGGTGTAACGGTTGGCTTTGTACACTGAACCGAGCCTGTTAGAAGTGAAATGAAGAGGTGAATTTTCATAGTTGTGAAAATCGTTGTAAGATAGACTGTTGTTTTAACCCTAACAAAGTTTGTTTTCTCGAGATTTTGTTTTCTCGACATTTCTTTTTTTGTTTTCTCAAGATTTTTTTTTCATGGATTTTTTTTTTTTTTTTTTTTTTTGCCTAAGACACCCTTCCATTTAACCCGGGGAATGTGGCTCCATAAGCGGATAGAAATCTGCCGTTTCTCCCTCTACTTCTCCGGTCAAATACTTGGAAAAAAATCCCACAACACCCCCGAGCAAAAGGCTCCATGAGCAGATAGGTCTGCCGTTTCGTCCTCCTCTTCTCCGGTCAAATACTCGGGAAAAATCCCACTAAAACAGCGTTCAATTTAACCTGGAGAAGAGAAGGGAGAAACGGCAGACCTCTATCCGCCCATGGAGCACATTCCCCGGGTTAAATGGAAGGGTGTCTTAGGCAAAAAAAAAAATCCATAAAAATAAAATCTTGAGAAAACAAAAAAAATAAATCTCGAGAAAACAAACTTTGTTATAGATAACGGATTAATAAGTTGTTATCACGAGATAACAGTGCATAAAACCCCCCACAAAACTATTGTTTTTTAGCAAAATTGATATCAGCCTAAACATATATATATATTTTCTTGCTATGCTGTTTATCTTACTTAGCTACATTTTATAAGACCAATCATTTGAGCTGGTTTGAATAAACATTTTCAAATCGCACTCAGAACAACCAAAAACAACTAAACGATAACGTTGTGTGGAGGTTACAGCGCAACCACAGGATAACGTTTGAGTTGGTTGGTTTCCCTAACGTTTCGGTAACGTTATAACCATGAGGAAACGTTACCTCAACGTTAGTTTTTGGTTTGGTTCGAACTAACCTTTAGATAACCAAAAACTAACGTTATTTAACGTTCCCGAAACGTTTTGTGTTAGTGGGGTATGAGAGGGCGGCTGCTCTAACGGAGGCACAGAGGAGCACGTTGCACTGCACCTCTGATTACTGATGTCTAACTTGGGTTGTCATGGTTTACGACCGCTAATAAACTCGGTCAGATTTTTTGATATGAGAGCGGCTCCATCCCAAGTGGGATGAATGCCATCCCTCTTAATCAGACTAGGCTTTCCCCAGAACGCCTTCCAGTTATCTACGTAGCCCACATCATTAGCTGGGCACCATTCCTTCAACCAGCGGTTGAAGGATGACATGCGGCTGTATTTTTCATCGCTGATCAGGTTTGGCAGGGGTCCAGAGAAAACTACTGAGTCCGACATTGTCTTTGCATATGCACAAAGTGACTCAACATTAATTTTAGTGATCTCCGATTTACATAATCGGGTATCATTGCCACCTACGTGGAGTATGATCTTACTGTATTTACTGTTATTTTTATTTTTAGCCAGCAGCTTTAGATTAGATTCTATATCGCCCGCTCTGGCCCCAGGGACGCACACGACCGCGGCCTCTGGAGCCGTCATCCTAACGTTTCTCAGTATAGAACTGCCAATAACCAGAATTGGCTTCTCAGCGGTTGTATCACTGAGTGGGGAGAACCGGTTAGAAAGTTGAGGATGCCCCGATTTGGAGTGACCACTGCTATGTGCACCCCCCGGATTACAGTTAGTGCTATGCTTCCTTCGGACAGTCACCCACCCGCCCGACTGCTTTGGGTCTGCCGGCGGACTGCTAGCAGAAGCTACATGTTGCCCCGCACCAGCTACGCTAAGCTGGCTAGCTACGGAAACATACGACTTTGATTCCATAGTGTGGAGCCGTGCTTCAAACTCACTAAGCCTCGCCTCCAGAACAGCGAATAAACTACATTTATTACAAGTGTCATTATCACTGAAGGAGGCAGATGAATAGCTGAACATTTGACACACACAGCAAGAGAGAGCAGGAGATGGAGAGGAATTGGCCATTGCTAATGGCTAAGCTAAAGTAGCTAACAGCGTTTTAATCGTGAGATCAGCGAGGCAGTCGCTGTAAGGGAAGATAGCTACAGATACGTGCTTGAGTGCAACTGGTGTAGTCCAAATGCAATTTGAGAAAAATACCCGTTAAATTAAACAGATGCTATGCTTATGCCCCGTTGATGCGGGCTCTAAGCAAGCAAGTGTAGGCCTAGCTAGCCAGTTTAAGTGCAATCCAGGCAAATAACCGCTAAATTAAACAAATTGAGTTTAGCTATGCTTATGCCCCGTTGATGCGGGCTCTAAGCAAGCATGGTTTGTTTTAAATTAATGTAATCCAGGCAAATAGCCGCTAAATTAGACAATAAAGCAGAGTTGAGTAGCTAAGTTTTGTTTGAGCAGCAAACAAGCGACCATAGCACAACACGGAAACACCGGAAATGAGGCAATACGCTTACCGTCAACGTCAGCACCCACGTCAGCGATGAGTCACCCGTCAGCGATCGATTAACAAATACCTTCTGTATTTAGTCTTTGTGTTCCCCTTGTCCTGTGTCAGGTCGGGGTGTGTGTGTGTGTGTGTGTGTGTGTGTGTGTGTGTGTGTGTGTGTGTGTGTGTGTGTGTGTGTGTGTGTGTGTGTGTGTGTGTGTGTGTGTGTGTGTGTGTGTGTGTGTGTGTGTGTGTGTGTGTATTGTTTCGTCTCCAGTTGGTATTCCTGTATGTTTAGTCTTAGTGTTCCTGTATATCTATTTTCTACTTTGACTTTTCTTTGTAGACCTTTTTTTGCCTGCCTATTCCAGGACTCCTTTAGTTTTGTATATTTTTTTATTCTTCATTAAATCCTCAAGCTACACTACTCATGCCTGCCTGCCTGCTCTCTGCATTGTTGGCCCAACTTTCCCTGCAACGCCTAACAAAAATTGACATTGACATAATTACATAATACAATATCAGTCATAGGACACATTTCACTGCAGAACAAGTACTTTTCATTTGTAAGTTGTTGTTGTTTTTTAGCTTACACTGCTTCTGTACTCTGATTTTGAACGTAGGACATTCTACATTGTCGTATGGGCACTTTAAATCAAGTAAAAGATTACCAAACGTCATCTTGTTTAAGCTTATTTAAAAAAAAAAAATAGTAAATCTCATGTGGGAATAAAATATGAATCTGGGGTAAAAGAAGATAATGGATTCTTCTCTATTCTCCTCAAAAAAAGTCAGACTAGAACAAATACACTCACTCCTTTCATCGCCCCTCTTTTTTCATACAGTCCCTTACGTAAAGAGGTTTAGTGATATCTCTGTTGTAATTTGTAATTTTTTTTTTTTTACTGCATAATCCCTGGATTAGCTAGAACTCTTTCTGATTAGATAGCACCAAACTTTCTTTTTGTGGCTTCATGTTTCACTTACGACTCACTGACAAAGTTGTTTTCAAATTAAACTTTCTCTTCGTTCAACTGTAACTTTTGGAGGGAACGTGAAAGTAAAAACTTCTAAAGAATCTAAATGAAACCTGAAATGTGTAAGACTTAACCGTTACTTTGTTGGGTCAAAACAAGTGCTTCTTCGCCTGCAGACGTTTTGGTGTTAAGGCATCTTGCCAGCTCAGAGAGAAGAAGAACTAGGATTCAGACAGAGCAAACCTTCTGTAAGGAAATCCATCAGACTTATCATTCATAGGCCATCACACACCATCCGTGTTTGAAAACCCCCCAAATAGCTACAACTCTGACCAGGGGCATAGCACAACATTCTGGGCCCTGTAGTAAGGCATTCTCTATGGGCCCCTCCCGGCATCCACAGCTAATCATTAGGGCATATTTTTGCTCCCTCCTCACATAAGAGCCCTGTGTACTCAGTCCCATTATATTTTTTTGATCCTCCGTGGCTACTAGCAACTGTGTGGAGGAGGGGGTTGTCATTACTTAGAATTCCTCATGGGGAGACAGAAACTACACACTATAGCTTTAACATCACTATTGGCAAAAACATTTAAACTCCTCTAATCTACAAGTTAATTTCCACATCTGACCTAACAATATCCATCACTTTAGAAAAATGGGAACAGGACCGACAGATCATCCCTGGTGCCAACTTCTGGATCCAAATCTGCCAAAACATCTTCTATAATCACCAACCAAAAATGCAACTTATGCAATACAACATTAGTCATAAAGTACGCCTCACGGGAAAAAGAATGTTTAAAAAATGTTTTTATGGACACTGATATCTGTCGGTACTGTAGACAAAACACAAGTACTTCAAACCAATACGACGATATAGGTTGTTTATTCCTACCCCTCTCATAAGACCCACAGGTGCTTTTTCTTTCCTGTAACGGTCGTGGCTTTGTCAAAACGCTTGTCAAACGATGGCAGTTTGGTTAGGATCAGGTGCAAAAGATACCTAGTTCAGTTTGAAAAAGATCAGTGTTTGGTTTGAAATCAGTACATATGTTATGCTTCCTAATGTCCGCTTATGCATTCTCCCATGGGAGCATTTTGCATTCACATGCTGTGAAACGGTCACATGTATATATTTTACACAATTTATTCACAGAATTATTTAAACATTTTAAACATTAGACCCTGTTGAGTGTGAGAAGTTTGACGACAGAGAGAATGCAGCTGCAGATCATAACCATGTTAAGGTTGATTTAGATATATAGTCCAGTGCACAGACGCTGACAGCAGGCTGACCCACCTCAATCAGCATTAAGTAATGGGGCTGCAGCTGTGGTCGCTCGGCTCCAACGGTTGGACAAAGTGCTTTCCATTTAGCTAACATGCCTCATCTCTGCCCTCACTAAATGTTTCACACAGATACAAAGCACTTTAATGTTGAAGCGGGTAAAGTTGGAGCTATATTCAAATACTTCCCCATAAGTCGAGATACATTTTGTATTAATAAATGGAGTAAAAAAGTACAATAGTGGCTTCCAAAATGTAGTGCAGTAGAAGCATAATGTAGCAGAAAATAGAAAGAGTAAAGTACCTACAAATTGGCTGGTTAATTTCCCATGTTGCTACTCTAAGCACAAAGTAGTATTTATCGAGCGAATTGTTTTCATGCATCACTCTCTCAAGTCCTAATAATAACTGAAGGCAACTCAAAGAAGCATTTCATCAACTTCCTTTATGCTCATTCAGATGAAGCACCACATCTAATACTCTTTATTAAAAACACAAACATTTTAGGAGCCGCACTTAGTGCAGATACCTGCCTCTTGTGAGATCAGCTCATTAATCAATAAACATCCCGACCACAGGGTTTGTTGCTATCCAGTAAAAACACTCAGAATAAACATCCTGAACACAGGGTTTGTTGCCATCCAGTAAAAGCCCTCTGAATATGCTTCCTCTCACCGCGTGTCCTCTGAGACACATTGCAAAGAGATTGAAACATCAATGGGCAGTATGGAAAGTTATCAGCTGACCGAACCGCACCCACGAATCAGTCAGATAATAAGAAAAAGTAATGCAGCGTAACGTTCAATCTGCAACACTAGAAACACCAAAGATGATAATAAAACAGCTGAGAAAAGGGTATTTTACAATAATTTTTTGTTTAGTAATTTGAATGTTGCTTTCGAAAGGGGAGGCAAAGAAAATACATACTGCTGGGTGTTAGATTTTTTCTAAAAAGCCTTTTAAAATGTTAATGACGTCATACACATATACGGCCAGAGATACTGCTTTACGGCGAGCTCTGAGTTGCTTCCTTTTTTGCACACGGTGCACTCTGCCTCCCAATTGTCCCGACCGGGACGGTACGTGGGAAACTGTTTCTGCAGTTCAACTGTGAAGCTGCACTTACGCTTCGGCATTTTGTGCAATGCTGCTCGCTGTCTGCTCTGCTCCCGGTGTATGTGCGCGTCGCAGAGCCGTCCACAAGGCAGCCTCTCGGGAATTACGCCACGCAACAAGGTACCGTAGTATTGTGTGCAACGCGCCAGTCAATTTAAGTACACGCTTTTGGTCCTATGAAAAACAGAAAAAAAACGGACATTTTCATGAATTTATAAACCCCCCCCGGACGCCCCGGACAGTACGTAAAAGGTCGACATGTCCGGGCAAAAGAGGACGTTTGGTCACCCTAGCATAAATTAAATAGTGCCTTTGTGTATCTTAACAGACACAAAATGCAAATAAAATGTCTGTGTAACATGAACATGACAACAAGAAGCGTTTTCAACATCCACCTACCCTGTTAGCTGCTAGCTAGCTAGCTGTCCTCTTGGATGACGTGAGTGCGTTCAGTCAGGCTTCGGTAATAATCATCATGCAGCAGTCCCATGTGTATTTGTAGCATAGATATGGATATATGATATACATCCATTTTGTGTGCAATCCATCTGGCGTTGGAGAGTAGTATTCTCTGCTGTGGGGATCGTTGTGGTAGTTTCCAACCGGCGGCCGTGCTTCTGCTTCCTGCCCGCCATCCTCGCTTGCCGCGGCCGACAACAATCGCGAGAGTTCCCGCTGGTCTGGAGGATGTCCTCCGGAGGACCGGTGATGCCTTCGCGGCAAATTGTTTTTGTTTATTTCCCCTCAAAAATAGGTAATTGAGCGCTGTAGTGGTTATGAGCATATTATTGACTATGTAACTACATGGAAACGGGCAGAATTACAGAATTATGCCTGTGCCTTGTTCAGTAAAACACTGACGACTTAAACCTCAGTTCTTCCAGGAGCTTTGTTGACCAAATGGGGTCAATGGGTAACCCCAGTAAAGTTCAGGGTTCTTAAAAGAACCCTTTTAGGCACTACGAGGAACCATCCAATGTGCTCAAGGACTCACTTGAATTAAAAAAGGTTTTTCAAAAAGCTATGAGCTGAAGAACCCACTGTGGTGGTAAGTTGTACATCCATAATAACCCTTCTATGTAAGACAATATATAAGATATGAAATATATTTAAAAACATGCATGCTTAAATATCCAACCTATCAGTGGTGAGGATCCTGCAGGAGCCTGTACTGTAGGATGTTGAGGGTTCTTCCAAGAACCTCATCCTATATGGAAAGGTTACTTGAAGCACCTTCAATGTAATTTTAAGTTCATAGAGTACCCAAATGGATATTTGTGAAACCTCATCATAGCACCTCAAATATATTTACTAAGTTATAAAGCATTTTCATTTTTATAGTAAGATGGGTGACAAGTTGAAGGAAACACCAACACAGTGTCTTAGTAAAGGTTCAGACACATGGACCAGATGGCCGACCCTCGGCTGAAAAGGCAGTTGGACTGATCAGTCTCCCCAAATTGGTCAAAAAAATGCCTCGGAACACACCGAACAGACTCGAGTCACTGACCTCGCCAGACTGTCCGACGGCTGAATATTAGCCATGTGTGTCCACCTTAAAAGGGTTGTTCCACCGCGAGCCTCCACAAAAGACATTCCCTCATGTAGTGTTTTAATAATGGAGGTGAAGAGCGCCAAAAATCTGTTCAGCTGGGTTAAACAGGGTGACTGTACAGGCCACAAATACACAGCAGCATGGGATGTTAGAACAACTGTGTGGGAGCGTCTACATTCATTATGTTTCCCACTTATTGATGTTTACCCGTGCTTTCATTTCCCCCATTAGTGTGCTAATGAGCATGCTAATGATGAAATAAAATACCCGGCTCTGCGTGAGTTGATACAGATGGAGACGGAAAGAAGAGGAGCATCCGCAGAAAAGAAATCAAAACTAATGTGATTGTCGGTCATCTGCAGGTCAGGCTGAGAGAGATGATATAACACAGTTACACTGCTCACCAGCAAGTCCACTCAAACGCACTGAAACAATGGAGGCAGGCTTCCTGTGACGTGATGACTCCTTTTAGTCTGTGGCCCTTCTCGTCCTCTGGGACTCCACCCCTGCACCACTTATGCAATACGAAGGTCTTGTTATGTCTGGATCTTATCTGGTTGCATGTTTTCATACAAATGGAGCTTTACACACATTATCAGTGCTGAAAATCTTTTGACTGCAGTGTTATATTTTATGTAGTTTTGATTTGGGTGTTTAAAGTGCTCATTTACATTTGTTGTAGTGTTGTAAATCTGATTATTCAAGTGATTGCAGCACACTATAGTTGACATATGTTTTATGATTCTAATAAAACATAAATGTTGAGTAGCTCGTAGCTTTGTAAAACCACTAGCCACAGTGGCTGGTGAGCAGAAAAGTTAATGGCATGCCCTGCCAACATGATAAAGACAAAACTGAATCAACATGTACACATAGAAGTCACAAAGCCTACATGGCTCACACAAGTCTAAGTCACAACCGAAGAGGCAAGTCTGTCATAAAGCCTGTGACTCTCGTCAAGTTGGCAGTGTTTCCCCTAGGATTTTTTTAAGCCGTGGTGGCAGGTATGTCAACCCCCCCCCCCCCCAACCCCCCCCCGACACTCCAAGGCCGGACTTTCAAATAAAGAAAATTATCGTTCAAAATGGTCTTTCTTACTGATTTAATGTTTTTTTTTTTACAGTACATTAGTGTGAGCAAACTCCTCAAAAACATGGAAACTCCATAATGATAACTGGCTCTTTAACTAGAACAAGATCTCAGACTAGGAGACAGTTCACTGAGTGGTTGTTAAAGTCTGTGATTAAGGAAACATGGTTGTAGTATGCAGGAAATGTTTGCAGAAAGAAAGGCTGTTGTCAGGTAAACATGTCACAGTCAAAGAGGCTGAAGGGAAAATTGATGTAGAAAAGTCTTTAATGATGAATGGACTGATAAGCAGGCTACCATTAATACTGTATTCCTCATTTGCAATGAAATGATGCTGTTGCAAAATAATACAACCAGCATCATCATCAATAATGAAGAACGCGTCATTCACGTGCATATTAAGTAGCCACATGTATCTGTTTTGGTCTTATAATACATCCATAGCTTTACCTCCAGGAGAGAGGACGATTCGCTCAGCCAGCAGTTAAGTTTATAAGAATTTGTCCAAATTTCTAGATTCCCGCCAAGCTAAGCTAAGACTACAACCAACAGCTTTATTTGTTTTAGCTTTTTGCAGAGTAGAGCTGAGTTTGGTAAAACAGCGCGGTGGACGAGAGCAGACAGAGCAGATTAAAATATCTCTTCCTACATGTTTATGCCGGTCTATACAGGTGAGTGCATTGATAAGTATTGACTTTTTACTCACGAAGGTTTTATCGTAACCTACTTACAGTGACGAGACTAGCATTCATCTGCCCCCCCAGCGGCCGTTGGTAATCCTCGGTATTGTTCCCAGTCAGGTGCTGCGCGTGTTTTAGATGTGTGTGTGCGGTAACGTTAACGTGCACACACACAACTCGGCTGCGTGTATGTGGCGCGCAGGCAAGAATCCCGGCATGTGGTCTGATCATTTTGCTTTTTGTGTCCTACCCTCCCAGTCCCATATTGGCTTGTTCCTGGTGTGTCGTTTGGATTTTAATGGACGCTGAGTGAACGCTGGCGCGACTCGCTGCCGCTGCTCTCTGTCTGTTTGTCCGATTTTTATTAACTTTTTAACTTGGCTTTTACTGAACTTTTAACTGTTTATTGCCCTGCTGATATACTGGTGTTGTTATCACGTTATACTATCAGTTAAGCTCAGTTTATAGCTGCTCACCTGTCTGACGCCCTGCCTGTCACCGATTGCTGCGTTCATACCAGCTTACACACTGCTTCTCTACCTGGCCTTGCTGTGTGAGCCAAAATGTGGATCAGCAAGTCGGCGATACTCATGTGGACTGCTGTGATTCTCCTGACAAGTTCCTCGTCGGCCCTGCTCCAATACTCGGCTGCTGAGCTTCTCAAATTCCGCTTCATCCCGACTACCCCAGCAGTTCTACAATCAACGCTGCACCACCCGGAAAACGCTCGCATGCCTCGTCGGAGATATCTTCACCGTGGGTCCCGACGGAGTTTCAACATCGATGACTCCACTTCAATCAACTCCTTCTGGTCCTCATCTCGCCGTCAACCGAGATCTTCCAGCAGGAGGGTGGACCATAGTGTGCTAGCCAGTCTACCCAGGTCGGCTAACGCTAGCTCTGTCGCCCACAAGAATAATCTTAGTGATCTCCACTTTGGATTATACAACATCCGCTCACTTTCGGGCAAAGGACCTTTTCTCCAGGATCTCATCAATGACCGCAAGTATGACTTCTTTTGTCTGACAGAGACTTGGCAGCAACCAAATGACTTTTCCCAGTTGAACGAGGCAACTCCCGCCGGGTTTGTTTACAGCTGTCAACCCCGTGCTACAGGTCGCGGAGGAGGTCTCGCGATAATCTATCGCGAGAGCTGGAAAGTCTCGCCTGTCTCTGTGCCACTCTATCAGTCATTTGAGTGTCTTATCATTAAACTAAATGGTCCATCCCCTATCACTGTAGCCACCGTGTATCGTCCACCTAAGCCCAATTCAGAATTCATCAATGAATTTTCTGCTTTTCTTACATTTATTTCACCACTCTCCCCTAATGTTATTCTCCTTGGTGACTTTAACATCCATATCGACAATGGTGATAACTACCTCACAAAAGACTTTATATCATGCCTTGATAGTTTTGATTTGCAGCAGTTTATTAATTTCCCCACCCATTCAAAAGGCCATACCCTGGATCTACTCTGCTGCTCTGGTGTCACTCCTTCTAACTGTACTGCACTTGACCTTCCCATCTCTGACCATAAACTTATCTCATTTAATGCTAAGGTGACACTGTTCAAAACAAAACTGCCACGTACAATCTCTTTCCGCAACATTAAGTCCATTGACCCAGCAGCTCTAGACTCTGGTATTGACAATCTTCCCAACATCGACTGCACATCCACCCCTGATGAACTGCTCAGTCACTACAATTGTGGCCTACACCATCTCCTTGATACCCTGGCCCCACTAAAAACACGGACTGTTTCCTTCTCCCAGTCTGCACCCTGGTTTACTTCTGAACATCGCCAACTGAAAGCCAGAGGTCGCCAACTGGAACGTCTCTATAGAAAGACTGGTCTCATCATCCACAAACAAATGTTTCATACCCATTTACTTTCCTATAAAGATTCTCTTTCCACCGCAAAGTCCAACTATTATACAGATTTAATCAGATCAGGTTCTGGCAACTCTCAAGCACTTTTCTCACTGGTACATAAAACACTACGCCCACCTGATTCTCTCCCACCTCATTTTTACTCCACTGACTCCTGCAATTCCATTATGACATTTTTTAATACTAAAATTGACCGTATCCATCAACGGTTAGCCCCCCAGATCTCATCCCTCAAACCTTCCTCTGACTTTCAATTTTCTTCTTGTCAGCCTTTCTCTGACTTTACCCTCCCCTCAGCTGCTGAAATAACCAACCTTGTCTGCAAATCTAAACCATCAACCTGCCAACTGGATCCTCTCCCGACTGCACTGGTTAAAGCTTGCATTCGCTCCCTGACCCCTCTTATAACTGCAATTATTCATTCCTCTCTTATCACTGGTATTGTTCCGTTATCCCTCAAATCAGCTGCAATAACCCCCATTCTTAAGAAACCTGGAGCTGACCCCAGCAACTTCAACAATCTCCGCCCAATTTCCAACCTCCCCTTCCTCTCAAAAATCCTTGAAAAAACAGTTGCATCTCAGATTCATGACCACCTCTCCCACAATAGTCTCTATGAACAGTTCCAATCAGGCTTCCGTCCCCTTCATAGCACCGAAACAGCTCTTGTTAAAATAACCAATGACCTCCTAACGGCTGCGGACTCTGGATTCCTAACTATCCTCATCCTCCTCGACCTGACCGCGGCTTTTGACACCATCTCCCACACCATCCTCATCGACCGACTAGCCTCCCTTGGATTATCTGATACACCCCTGCACTGGTTTAAATCATATCTTTCTGGCCGTACTCAGTTTGTCCAACTCAAAACTTTCAGATCCCACTCCTCCCCCATCTCCTCTGGTGTTCCCCAAGGTTCTGTCCTTGGACCCCTTCTGTTCATTATCTACCTTCTCCCTCTTGGCCATATTTTCCGTAAACATAACATTCAGTTCCATTGCTATGCAGATGACACCCAGCTCTACCTATCCACTAAACCCACCACATCCCTACCTCCCACCTCTCTATCAAATTGTCTCCAGGAAATCAGATCCTGGTTCTCCCTAAACTTTCTTAAGCTCAACAGTGACAAAACTGAACTCCTTCTTATTGGCACCAAATCCATCCTCTCAAAAATAAATGACTTCTCTATCTCCATTGATAACTCATCTGTGTCCCCCTCCCCCCAGGTTAAGAGTCTGGGTGTCATCCTAGATAGCACTCTGTCATTCCAGTCCCACATCAATAACATTACTCGGTCAGCATATTTCCATTTACGTAATATCTCTCGCCTGCGCCCATCTCTCTCCCCCAACAGTGCTGAAATTCTGGTTCACACCTTGGTCACCTCCCGCCTAGACTATTGCAACTCTCTCCTCTATGGTTTACCTGACAAATCCATCCATAAACTACAACTAGTCCAAAACTCTGCTGCCCGCATCATTACCAGAACCCCCTCCATCAGTCACATAACACCTGTCCTGCGGCAACTTCATTGGCTCCCCTTCAAATACCGCATCATTTACAAAATCCTACTCCTTACATTTAAAGCCATCAACAATCTTGCCCCTCAGTATCTCACTGAACTCCTCCATATCAAGACACCCACCCGTTCTCTCAGGTCCTCTTCCTCCATCCAGCTCATCCTCCCACCTGCTCGTCTGGTTACCATGGGGTTTAGAGCCTTCAGCCACTCAGCCCCCCACCTCTGGAACTCCCTGCCCCACTACATTCAACACTCCACGTCCATAACCACTTTCAAATCTCACCTAAAAACTTATCTTTTCAGAGAGGCTTACTCGCTTTAACTTTTTTTTTTTCTTTTGTGCAATGACCGTTCTTTTTTTTGCTTTGCCTGTTCATTTTATTAATACTATTATGATGTTTTTTACTGTTTGTTGCTCTGTTTGTTTGTTTAATGGATTGAGTGTTTTATTGTTGATTTTGTAAGGTGACCTTGAGTGTTTTGAAAGGCGCCTATAAATAAAATGCATTATTATTATTATTATTATGTGAATAGAGAGGGGGGGCTGGGTTTGTGCTCTACCTGTGAAGCGCGTGTCCGCGCTATTCTCCGACAATCAACATTGACACCGTGGCGTGGCGGCAGAAATTTAACTGTGGCGGTGCGCCACTTGCAAATCAACGTAGGGGAAACGCTGAGTTGGACTCAAAGCCTGAATGAACAAGAAATATTTTGATCTGCAAGATCAAGAAAAGTCCATTGTAATACCTACAAGACAAAAGTCCAACATGGCAGAGACTGAGTAACAAACCTATGACCCAGTCCACGATTGGTTTTTAAAATTTGTTTTGGTGATCCAAATCCAAGTTAACAGCTGAGACACATCGGCATTCAAACCTGCATCTCCAGCTGATAACACTTGTGTTTAGATTTTGTTGCTGCCTATGCCACTTCCTCTAGAACATGGTTCAAGCTTTTTTCAATAATGTTCCCCCTTTGAACAGTGTTTTTAAACCATGTACCCCCTAACCAGCGCAAATCATTTTTGGTAGAAAAAGAATTCTATATAAAGAGGAACAGTACAGCACTGTCATCGATAGATTTACTAAACAACAGCCTTGTTCCTGGGCGAAAAATGATTATTATTTTCTATTCAGGAATGCAACTGTCTGTCATGTATATCCAAAAATACAAATAAAAAATCATTAACATCATGAACTCAGGTGTCATTATTCAACAAACAAAACAAACACACTGGCCCAATCCCAAAGTCCGGACTCACAGACTCATGGACTTTGGTGCGCGTTCTCGCGAAATTCGTGAGGGCTCAGGGTCATCGTCCCAATGTCGAATTTCAAAGGGCGTGAGGGTTTGAGTACACACTCACCGAGCCCTTTCCGTGAGTCTGCATCGATTCAGACTTCACCAGAGGGAATTACCCACAGTTCAAAGCGTTGTGACATTTACCGCGGAGACGACAGGAAAATCCGGAAATAACAAAGGTAAACAACACGACCACGGGAACGGAACGCACCTGTTGTCCAGATGTAAAACAAGAGTTTGAAAAAATGTGGAATCAGGCAGCCGTCTACTATGGCACGGCCGCGTGTAAAGCAACAAACTTAAAATGAAAATTCCCGGCAAATGTCAGCAACATGTTTGTTATTAAACGTCACACAGGTAACGTGATCTGGTGAAGTGCTGTCCCCGATCCCATTCTACCTATCTGAGCCCATGTGGCCTCACACACTCACTCACTTAGCACCTGAGATCAGTTAAGTCTGTGAGTCTTTAGTCCTTAGTCCTCAGGGCTCACTTTGGGATTGGGCCAATGACTCCTCGACTGCAGCAGCCGGGACAGCATCGAGCTGCTTTAGATATCGACTGTAGGAACGGTCGGGTCACGTCATGTCTGATAGCACTGAACACAGGTTTAGATTTCTGTGTGGCTGTCTGGAGGGACATGTAGTTAAACTCTTCTGGCTACTACTCAAGAGTCTGCTCTTGAGACTTTGCTCAAATTTTCAGGACTCGGGACAACTGCTTGGATTTCGGGACTGTCTCAAATTTTTCGGGACGTCGTCTGGTCACCCTAGGCCCAGCACACAGTCATAAAGTCCACACTCAGCAGTCACGTTAGTGGTTGTGTGGGTACAGCTGGAGATATCGCTGTCAGCAGAATCCAACACATCTCCTCTCATCGGGCAAAACATTAGGCAAACGTTCACGCGACACTTCGTCCAACTCGTCATAAAATGAGCAAGTTATTGAGCAATGATGCGTTGTGACTAAAACAACCACCACGTCCTGCACTGATGACGTATTTTCCTGTTACGTCCATGTCGGGGACATATCAGGATACATTAGCGTTAACAATACAAAGGATATGTGGTCAATTGCATCCCAGACCACCCTGGCAAGTTGAATGAATGGTCGGATAACAATGTGTCTTGGTGATCGTTTACATTTGTATTTAGCGCTTAGAGGCATTTTAAAACCAAGTGTAAACAGGGTCTACAAGACCAAGAAAAGTCCAAGTTGTAGTACCTACAAGACAAAGACAAGTTATTCATGGCAGAAGCATGACCAACAAAACTGCAAGATTGAGAAACGTCCAACATGATAGAGCTTTTTTCAAGTGGAATCTAGCCATGCAGATATGTGCTGGGGTCCGTTTCAGCAAGGAGGGTTAACCATCTCAGAGTCTAACCCTGATGTCTGAGTTGATTTACCCTGAGATGGGAAACTCTGAGTTTTCGGTTCCAGAACAGCTGATTTGAGTTGGTTCACTCCGAGTTAAGCGCGTGCACCACCACAATAAAAAGGCAGCATGAATGGAGCCTTGATACTACGATTCACCATGGTAACAACCACAAACAAACTGGTCGGTGGAAAACTCATGCACACATAGAGCGAGTTTGAACATGTAACCATTTAAAATGTTTGCTACCTCTCAAATAGGAAGTTATCTGGAAATGAAAATACATCTATAGTCGGGGCCTCAATATCATCTTCTGACATATGATTATAACTCCCTGCAAAGTAATACAGCTTCTTCATCAACGGGATCGTCGATAACAGGAAATGTCATGTTCGGAACGAAAACGTTTTATAGTCTGCCTAACAGTTAAAAAACGAACACTGTTTTTTTATTCATGCAGATAAACTGCCCTGAAATGCGCCTGATACAGACTGAATGAATGAATGAATGAGGAAATGAAGAGCGCTGTGTCAGAGTAAGACAGATACCATAGTAACTGACTCTGAGGTTAAGTTACCATAGTAACTGACTCTGAGGTCAAGTTACCTCTCTTTCTAAAACAGAAAACCCAGAGTTTCCCTCATCTCAGGGTTAACAAACTCAGAGTTTTCACTAAACCTGCTTTCTGAAACGGACCTCTGATGTTTGGAGATATCCATCTCTGGCATTTCTGCTGCCACCACAATACAATCACGGTTATACCATGACTAAAAAAAAACCCACAACCATCTCCTTAGCAAGATACCACCGAGATTACTTCAACGTGCTCAGCAGAGGCGACAACCTAAACCTCAAGCCCATGTTTTATATGCCACAGCTTACAGGAAGTCTTCTCACTTCCCCTAAACTCTTGTTATGCTTGGCTCTTCTCTGTTCAACACTGTTGAAATTAGCCATGTCCTTAAACTAAAAGCTCAGTTTAAACTGAAGTAGGCTTATTACGGCTTATCAATGTACAGTAAAATAAAGTGCGACCCATTGTTCATACAATTTTTAGTTCCATCCATCCATCCATCGTCGTCCGCTTATCCGTGGTCGGGTCGCGGGGGGAGCAGCTCCAGCAGGGAACCCCAAACTTCCCTTTCCCGAGCCACATTAACCAGCTCTGACTGGGGTATCCCGAGGCGTTCCCATGCCAGGTTGGAGATGTAATCCCTCCACCTAGTCCTGGGTCTTCCCCGAGGCCTCCTCCCAGCTGGACGTGCCTGGAACACCTCCCTAGGGAGGCGCCCAGGGGGCATCCTTACCAGATGCCCGAACCACCTCAACTGGCTCCTTTCGACGTGAAGGAGCAGCGACTCTACTCCGAGCTCCTCACGAATGACTGAGCTTCTCACCCTATCTCTAAGGGAGACGCCAGCCACCCTCCTGAGGAAACCCATTTCGGCCGCTTGTACCCTGGATCTTGTTCTTTCGGTCATGACCCAACCTTCATGACCATAGGTGAGGGTAGGAACGAAAACTGACCGGTAGATCGAGAGCTTTGCCTTCTGGCTCAGCTCTCTTTTCGTCACAACGGTGCGATAAACAGAATGTAATACCGCCCACGCTGCGCCGATTCTCCGACCAATCTCCAGCTCCATTGTCCCCTCACTCGCGAACAAGACCCCAAGGTACTTAAACTCCTTCACTTGGGGTAAGGACTCATTCCCTACATGGAGAAGGCACTCCATCGGTTTCCTGCTGAGAACCATGGCCTCAGATTTAGAGGTGCTGATCCTCATCCCAGCCGCTTCACACTCGGCTGCAAACCGATCCAGTGAGTGCTGAAGGTCACAGGCCGATGATGCCATCAGGACCACATCATCTGCAAAGAGCAGCGATGAGATCCCCAGCCCACCGAACTGCAACCCCTCCATACCACGACTACGCCTCGATATCCTATCCATAAATACTACGAACAGGATTGGTGACAAAGCGCAGCCCTGGCGGAGGCCAACCCTCACCTGGAACGTGTCTGACTTACTTCCGAGAACCCGGACACAGCTCTCGCTTTGGTCATACAGAGATTGGATGGCCCTGAGAAGGGACCCCCTCACCCCATACTCCCGCAGCACCTCCCACAAAGTCTCCCGGGGGACCCGGTCATATGCCTTCTCCAGATCCACAAAACACATGTAGACTGGATGGGCATACTCCCAGGCTCCCTCCAGGATCCTTGCTAGAGTAAAGACCTGATCCGTTGTTCCACGCCCAGGACGGAATCCGCATTGTTCCTCTTCAACCTGAGGTTCGACTATCGGCCGAACCCTCCTTTCCAGCACCTTGGAGTAGACTTTACCAGGGAGGCTGAGAAGTGTGATACCCCTGTAATTGGTACACACCCTCTGGTCCCCCTTTTTAAAGAGGGGAACCACCACCCCGGTCTGCCACTCCTTAGGCACTGTCCCAGACTTCCACGCAATGTTGAGTAGGCGTGTCAACCAAGACAGCCCCTCCACACCCAGAGCTTTCAGCATTTCTGGACGAATCTCATCAATCCCTGGGGCTGTGCCACTGTGGAGTTGTTTGACTACCTCAGTGACCTCCACCAGGGAAATTGACGACAATCCCCCGTCATCCTCCAGCTCTACCTCTAACAAAGAGGGCGCATCAGCTGGATTTAGGAGTTCCTCAAAGTGCTCCTTCCACCGCCCTATTACCTCCTCAGTTGAGGTCAACAACGTCCCATCCTTACTGTACACAGCTTGGATGTTTCCCCGCTTCCCCCTTCTGAGGTGGCGGACGGTTTTCCAGAAGCGCCTTGGTGCCGACCGAAAGTCCTTCTCCATGTCTTCTCCGAACTTCTCCCACACCCGCTGCTTTGCCTCTTTCACGGCAGAGGCTGCAGTCCTTCGGGCCCTTCGGTACCTTGCAACTGCCTCCGGAGTCCTCTGGGTTAACATATCCCGGAAAGACTCCTTCTTCAGTCGGACGGCTTCCCTGACCACCGGTGTCCACCACGGTGTTCGAGGGTTACCGCCCCTTGAGGCACCTAAGACCCTAAGACCACAGCTCCCTGCCGCAGCTTCAGCAATGGAAACTTTGAACATTGTCCACTCAGGTTCAATGCCCCCAGCCTCCACAGGGATGCACGAAAAGCTCCGCCGGAGGTGTGAGTTGAAGGTCTGTCGGACAGGAGCTTCCTCCAGACGTTCCCAATTTACCCGCACCACCCGTTTGGGTTTACCAGGTCTGTCCAGAGTCTTCCCCCACCCCCTGACCCAACTCACCACCAGATGGTGATCAGTTGACAGCTCCGCCCCTCTCTTCACCCGAGTGTCCAAAACATACGGCCTCAGATCAGATGAAACGATTATAAAATCGATCATTGACCTTCGGCCTAGGGTGCTTTGGTACCAAGTACACTTATGAGCATCCCTATGTTCGAACATGGTGTTTGTTATAGACAATCCATGACTAGCACAGAAGTCCAATAACAGACAACTGTCATATAATATCAAATAAGTGGAACAGTGTGTTTGAGCTTAGTTTATTTTTGTATACTTATTTATTTTTGCTTTGAAATTGTGTGCTGTGATTTTCCTATATTGTTTGCCGTGGTTTCCATATATTGTTTGCTGTGGTTTTTCTATATTGTTTGCCGTGGTTTCCATATATTGTTTGCTGTGGTTTTATGTTATGTTGCTGTAGACTGTATTTTCCCCCCTTCTCTCTCTCACGAACTGCAACAAAACACTAATTGACACACCTGTAGAACCCCGACCATTAGCTCTGATTTGCCAGCTGATCAGACCACTCCCAAATAAATGGAGGCTAGATCTCTTACCAGGGAGAGTGTTAAACGGATGGACGTGCTGTGTGCTGTGCGGAGTAGCAGCGGATTGGATTGCTGAGCTTCTGTTTCCGGCTTCTGTTTTCTCGGAGTCACTGCTGGCTGGATCTCCTGTGCCCTGCTGGAGCCGATCCATAGACTCTGCAATGTCAACGCTCGCAAATTCCTACTGAAGGGAAGTAGTCCTTGTTATCCCGCACTGATACATGTTTAGCTTGGTTTGGCATTTGAGCTAGAGCCGTTGTTAGTAGATGTCCATTTTCTGTGAAGGTGCCCGATCCAGCAGCTGACGGCAGAGCAGCGGAGCCGCAATCTTGTTGATGGCCTACATGAAGTGTATAAAAGAAGCAGAGCGGCACCCTGGAATTCCTGGTCCCGGACTTCTGGATGTGGAACGGATTATTTGAAGCACCGTGGGAGCGAGACATTCTGTGCCAGCGGCAGAGGAAAACCCGGAGTTAACTCCGGTCTGGACTGAACTTGGATAGGCTTTTACCCTGGGACTGAGCATTGAATCATTCCTTGGGTTTAATTGTCTCCTGGGTTTTTTTTACTTTAAGTTTTAATGTTTTAAACTTGACTTTTAATAGCAATAAATTACTATTTTTATACATATATACTTTGTCTGGTCATTTCTCACTGTGCTGGTGTGGCCCGGGAATCTAGATTTATTTAAAAGTAGCAAGCTCCTCTCATAGCGGCTGTTACATAAGTGGCGTTGTCGGCAGGATTCCCTTTCCACACCACACAGTGTAGAATGGCAGATGAAAATGGAGGGGAGCCTGAAGTTCCAGGGTGTAGTGTGTCACAAGGAACTGGGGCCAGGCTAGAAAATGTTTCACCTGGTCAGCCTGTGATAAATGCAATGATGATGCCTTGGTTTATGGGAGTCCCATGGATCCCAAGGTTTAATGGGGACTCAAGTAAAATGAGTTTTTCTGAATGGAGTGGGCAGGTGCAGGCTATGCTGAGGGCACAAGGGTTAAATGAGGAACAGAAAGTTGATTTTATATATGGGGCACTTGAGGGTGACGCAAAGAGAGAGATGAGGCTACTGAACCCAGGAAGACGCTCCACAAGTGTAGACATGCTGCAGGAGCTAAAGAGGCTGTATGGGCGTGTAACACCAGTAGCCCAACTCTGAGCACAATTTTTTAAATGTCTCCAACAGGAAGAGGAATCTGTTGCTGCTTTCATTCTTCGTCTCCGGGAGTTATTCTCCGCATGGAAGGAGCAGGAACCAGCGGGCTCTGCCCAGGACCAGATGACTATTAGGGACCAGCTTGTCCTGGGCTTGAGGGCTGGTGTGGTGCAACAGGAACTCCAAAGGCAGGTGCGTAGAACGCCTACATTGACCTTCACCGAAGTGTGTAGTGAAGTGAAAGCATTAGAAGCTGAGCTTAAGATGGAACCTGTCGGTGCCTCACGTATCTCTGTGCCACAGCCAAACCCATCCATGGTTGCACCTAGCCTAGAGGAGTGGAGGGAGACGGTAAGAGCCGAACTCAGACAAGAATTTACAGACCAATTTTCTGTTCTTAAAGAAACCCTAACTGATGAGATTAAACGCCAATTCTCTTCTCAGACTATGGTGCGTAGAGACCCGCCCTTCTCCCCTAGGGGAGCTGTTCGGGAAGGCCATTACCCTACCTCCCCTAGGCGCCACCACACTCTGGAATGGGACGACCGGGGCAAACCAATCTGCAGAGGCTGTGGGAAAGCTGGTCACATCCAGAGATACTGTCAACAGGGGAGGAGGCATTTAAAGTAGCTGCCCCGACCACTGAGAGCCAGGTGGTTGGGGAGGGGGACCAGGGGGACCAAACAGACAAACCATCCCTGGTGGGGACGTGTCCAGGAGTTGAAGTTGTTGTTGCAGGAGTGAAATTGCCCTGCTTGCTTGATACAGGCTCACAAGTTACGCTGTTCAGTGAAACTTTTTTCCAGAAATGGCTGAGTGGAGAACAGAAGCGAAACCCACAAGATCTGCACTGGCTTTCTCTTAAAGCAGCTAATGGACTACAGATCCCATATACTGACTACGCCATCTTGGATTTTTCAGTGGGAGGAGTCACTGTGCCAGGTAAAGGGGTTATCATTGTAAAGGATGAGTGCCTGAGTGCTGAAAGGGGTATCCTAGGGATGAATGTCATTTCACATTGCTGGAAAGAGCTGTTTCAGGGAGTCCACCCTGGCCTGACTGTCTTTGGTGCAACTATGTCACGTGAAGCAAAGGGGGAATGGGAGCGTGCTTTTGCTGTCTGTCAAAAAGTTTCACAGGATGAATCCTCCGATGGACAGGTTGGAGTTGCCAGGTTAACCCGCCAAGACCCAGTCTATTTGCCTCCTAACAGTGAGATGGTGCTGTGGACACACCTCTATGGTGCGAAAACCAGGTCGGATTTTTGTGCCTTGGTGGAAGGCCCAGAACGAGATGACGAGTGGCAGGTGGCCCGGACTGTTACTACTGTGGTGAAAGGACGCCTCCCTATAAGGGTACGTAACCTTAATCCTTACCCCGTATTGATTCCTCAACGGCGCCCCCTGGCTAATGTCTTCCAGGTTGACCCAAAGCAGATTCGAGGAGAAAAGGACCTTGTCTTGAAGACTGTAGATCCAGGTGTGGTGGAAGTAGATGTGCAAACCAACCACATCCGCACTAAAGAACAGCATCCAGTCGACCTACTGAAAGGTGATGGCTTAACAGCAGACCAACAACAGCAGATGGACTCGCTGTTACAGCGATGGAGAGACATCTTTGCAGCGGGTGATGAGGACTTTGGCCAGACCAGTGCAGTCCTCCACTCCATACCTACAGGTTCTGCACCGCCCAGCAGGGAGCACTACAGGCCAGTTCCACCAAGCCTTTACCCCGAATTGAGAGAACTTCTGCAAAACATGCTGGATAATGATGTCATAAGGGAAAGCTCCAGCCCTTGGGCAGCACCAATTGTCCTTGTAAAGAAGAAGGATGGATCCTGGCGTTTCTGCGTGGACTACAGGAAGCTCAACGCCCTAACCCACAAAGATGCCTACCCCTTGCCAAGGATAGAAGAATCCCTCACCAGTCTCAAGCAAGCTGCTTGGTATTCCACCCTTGACCTGGCCAGTGGATATTGGCAAGTAGATGTGGACCCGAGGGATCGAGAGAAGACTGCATTCACCACACCCCTGGGTTTGTACGAGTTCCAACGGATGCCCTTTGGCCTTTGTAATGCACCGGCAACATTTCAACGTCTGATGCAGCGGTGCCTGGGCGGGCAGGTCCATGACTCTCTTCTGATCTACTTGGATGATGTCGTATACTCCCCGGACTTTGAAACTCACATTAACCACCTGGAGCAGGTTTTTGAGAAGCTGGCATCACATGGCTTGAAGTTGCAGCCCCACAAATGCAGCCTGTTCCAGAGGAAAGTCATTTACCTTGGCCATGTCATCTCCAGTGAGGGGATATTCACAGATCCTGAAAAGACAGCTGTCGTCGAGAACTGGATCATCCCCTCTACCATTAAGCAGGTACGATCATTCCTTGGGTTTGTGGGGTACTACAGAAGGTTTGTGAAAGGTTTTTCCAAAATGGCAGCACCCCTGAATGCTCTCCTAGTAGGTTCTGCTAGTGTGCGGAAAGGAAATGTTGCCATTGACTGGACCTCAGACTGCCAGATGGCATTTGACTCCTTGAAGACTGCTCTGGTGAGTGCCCCAATCTTAGCATATGCAGACTTCTCAAAACCCTTCCATCTTTATACTGACGCCAGCCTGGGGGGGTTGGGGGCTGTGTTGGCACAGCTACAGGATGGCAGAGAGAGAGTTGTAGCTTACGCCAGCAGGAGCCTGAATCCCAATGAGAGGAATGATCAAAACTACAGTTCTTTTAAACTGGAGTTTCTGGCCCTTAAATGGGCTGTGACCGAAAAGTTTAAAGACTATTTGTGGGGGAATAAATTCCTGGCCTTTACGGATAATAACCCTCTCGTCCACCTAAATACAGCACACTTGGGGGCTACAGAACAGCGGTGGGCAGCACAACTGGCGAATTTTGATTTTGAACTTAAGTATCGCCCTGGTGCTTCCAATCGTAATGCTGATGTTTTGTCCAGGTTACCACAGGAAATGGGATCTGACCAACAGGCCAAAGTGGGGACAGCCGTGGTGGAGTCAGAGGCCAGCACAGAAGCCGAAGACAATTGGAAGGATTGGCAGGAGAGAGACCAGTCGGTGGCCCAAATGAAGGGTTGGGTGGATGGAAATCGCTTCCCAGGAGCCGAGGAGAGGGAAGCATGCCTGCCTGCAACAAAACGCCTCCTAAGGGAATGGAGCCGACTACACATCCAGGAGGGTGTGTTAAAGCGGAAGGCCCAAGAGCGCCATACAGGGTTGAGCCTCCACCAGATCGTGGTTCCCACAGACAAGACTGAGAAGTTGTGGGAGAAGTATCACAACGCCTCAGGCCATATGGGGATAGCCAAGATCGAGGGCTTGCTAAGAAAAACCTTCTACTGGCCCAGGATGGGTGCTGACTTGCAAGAATGGGCATCTAAATGTTCAACTTGCACTCAACAGAAAAGAGGACCAGAGGTAAGGGCACCTTTGGTGCCTATTCTTACATCATATCCTATGGAAACTGTTTCAATTGACTATTTGTCGCTTGGTAGGCATGGTGATGCTTATCCTTATCTGTTGGTAATAACTGATCTGTTCTCCAAGTACGGATGGGCTGTCCCTACAAAGGACCAGACAGCAGCCACTACGACACGCGCTCTTTGGCGACACCTCATCCAGCCATGGGGATGTCCAGAACGGATCCTTTCAGATCAAGGAGCAGCCTTTGAGTCAACCATGATGGCACAGCTGTGCAGGCTGTATGGGTGTACCAAAATCCGAACTACACCCTACAGGCCCCAAGGAAATGGGGCCTGTGAAAGGTTTAACAAGACTGTTTTGTCTCTTTTAGGAGCATTGAGCCCAGAAGACCAAGTGCGGTGGCCAGATCACTTGCCAACTCTCCTGCAGATGTATAACAACACCCCTCATGAGACCACAAGATTGACCCCCCACTTTGTCATGTTTGGCCGACACGCCCGCCTGCCAGTGGAAACGGCTGTCAGTGCACCTCCATTGACCCAAAGACAAGACTTGGAGGGTTGGGTTTATCAACACAACCAGACCCTACAGAGGGTCTACAGACAGGTGGCAGCAAAAACCAGAGAGAGCAGAATGCGGGACAAGGCCAGGTATGATCAGAAAACAAAGAATCTCCCCTTGTTGCCCGGAGAGAGAGTGCTCTTGCGCAACTTCCGTCGCAGAGAACAAGGAAAGTTGGCACCTCACTGGCAGCCCCAACTTTATGTGGTTGTTGACCAACTACGGCCAGGCCTGCCAGTTTTTCAGATAAAGCCTGAAGGGAAGGAAGGCCCCATCAGGACAATCCATCGGAATCACCTAAGGCCTTGCCTTTTCAACCTCCCGGAGGAGCCTTAACAAGCCCCAGAGACTGAAACGGTGAACCCCAATATTGCAAATGCCTTGTATCCTGAGCCTTTGTTGTTCCCTCTGACCCTTGTGCCCATAGCATGTGACCCTCCTGCAGTTTCAGTGGACGATGACCCAGTAGCCCCTATGGTGGGACTTGAGCCAGGAGATGGATCACCCCTGCGTAGGTCCCAGAGACAAAATAGGGGTAGGCCTCCAGACAGGTATGGACACTAAGACTTTGTCGGGACGACAATTGTTAAAGGGGGGAGGAGTGTCATATAATATCAAATAAGTGGAACAGTGTGTTTGAGCTTAGTTTATTTTTGTATACTTATTTATTTTTGCTTTGAAATTGTGTGCTGTGATTTTCCTATATTGTTTGCCGTGGTTTCCATATATTGTTTGCTGTGGTTTTTCTATATTGTTTGCCGTGGTTTCCATATATTGTTTGCTGTGGTTTTATGTTATGTTGCTGTAGACTGTATTTTCCCCCCTTCTCTCTCTCACGAACTGCAACAAAACACTAATTGACACACCTGTAGAACCCCGACCATTAGCTCTGATTTGCCAGCTGATCAGACCACTCCCAAATAAATGGAGGCTAAATCTCTTACCAGGGAGAGTGTTGGACGGATGGACGTGCTGTGTGCTGTGCGGAGTAGCAGCGGATTGGATTGCTGAGCTTCTGTTTCCGGCTTCTGTTTTCTCGGAGTCACTGCTGGCTGGATCTCCTGTGCCCTGCTGGAGCCGATCCATAGACTCTGCAATGTCAACGCTCGCAAATTCCTACTGAAGGGAAGTAGTCCTTGTTATCCCGCACTGATACATGTTTAGCTTGGTTTGGCATTTGAGCTAGAGCCGTTGTTAGTAGATGTCCATTTTCTGTGAAGGTGCCCGATCCAGCAGCTGACGGCAGAGCAGCGGAGCCGCAATCTTGTTGATGGCCTACATGAAGTGTATAAAAGAAGCAGAGCGGCACCCTGGAATTCCTGGTCCCGGACTTCTGGATGTGGAACGGATTATTTGAAGCACCGTGGGAGCGAGACATTCTGTGCCAGCGGCAGAGGAAAACCCGGAGTTAACTCCGGTCTGGACTGAACTTGGATAGGCTTTTACCCTGGGACTGAGCATTGAATCATTCCTTGGGTTTAATTGTCTCCTGGGTTTTTTTTACTTTAAGTTTTAATGTTTTAAACTTGACTTTTAATAGCAATAAATTACTATTTTTATACATATATACTTTGTCTGGTCATTTCTCACTGTGCTGGTGTGGCCCGGGAATCTAGATTTATTTAAAAGTAGCAAGCTCCTCTCATAGCGGCTGTTACACAACCACTCTGGTTTAGATCAGGGAGGCCGTTCCTCCCAATCACGCCTCTCCATGTATCTCCGTCATTGCCCACATGTGCGTTGAAGTCCCCCAGCAGAACTATGGAGTCCCCCTCCGGAGCCCCATACAGGACTCCATTCAAGGTCTCCAAAAAGGCCGAATACTCTGAACTCTTGTTTGGTGCATATGCACAAACAACAGTCAGAGTTTTCCCCCCAACAACCCGCAGGCGTAGGGAGGCGACCCTCTGGTCCACCGGGGTAAACTCCAACGTTGCGGCGCTCAGCCGGGGACTTGTGAGTATCCCCACACCCGCCTGGCGCCTCACACCCTGGGCAACTCCGGAGAAGAAAAGAGTCCAACCCCTCTCCAGGAGTACGGTTCCAGAACCGAGACTATGCGTAGAGGTAAGCCCCACCAGATCCAACTGGTAGCGCTCCACCTCACGCACAAGTTCCGGCTCCTTCCCCCACAGCGAGGTGACATTCCATGTCCCCAGGGCAAGCCTCTGCTGCCCGGGTCTGGTCCGTCGAGGCCCCTGACCTTCACCGCCACCCGTGTGGCAGCGCACCCGACCCCAGCGGTTCCTCCCACAGGTGGTGGGCCCATCGGCTGGAGAGAAAGGTGCCACGTAGCTTTTTCGGGCTGTGCCCGGCCGGGCTCCGTGGCAAACCCGGCCACCAGACGCTCGCTGACGAGCCCTCCCTCTGGGCCTGGCTCCAGACGGGGGCCCCGGGCTTCCTCCGGGCAAGGTCTCTCTATCCCTTCCTCGTTTTTTCATAGGGTTTTTTGAACCATTCTTCGTCAGGCCCCTCACCTGAGACCACTTTGCCATGGGAGACCCTACCAGGAGCACAAAGCTCCAGACAACACAGCCCTCAGGTTCATAGGGACACCCAAACCTCTCCACCACGATAAGGTGATGGTTCCCGGAGAGGAATTTTTAGTTGTATACTAATAATGTAAAATGTTTATGATCAGTTGCTGTGCGTTGACCAAATGACTGTTACACTTTTCATTGAACATAATTGTAATAATACCTAATTAAATAGTTCTAAGAAACAGACTAAGAAATTATATTATAATCTAATCATATCCAACTGCATCACGTGTTTATGCTCTACTTTTCATACTTTGAGTATTTACATTTATAGGTATTTATTACAGAAAAGTGCAATATGTCTAATGTGTCTAAACTTGATAAACTGGATGAAAATAACTTAAGTACAAAACCTAGACATTAAATGTAATGTAAGCAGCTCTAAAAAGATGAGTTTTGACATGAGATGGATAGCTCAGAGTCTTTTTCATAGGAGGGGGGGGTCTGGGCGTCCTTCCGAGGGAAGTTTTGAGCATCAACAACTTCATTTCCTGTTTTCCAATACACTTTTATGCACCAATTTATGGTGGAAATACCTTTATTTAGCCCATGTGAAGAAGAAAAACACAGATGAATAAAAACACAGAATATAATGGAAAGTAGTGGGTGTATGGAAACCTTGGAGCTTTCTTAGTGGGTTTACTGTGCATACCTGCGTATCACGTAGACTACACCACATCTTAGAAGCAAAATGGGTCACAATGTTCTCAAGAGAGATGTTTTAAATCGTGCTACAGATCCAGCCCTATGTTGGTTTGTTAATGAAGACCAAAAAAGAAGTCTTGTATAAACATCCGTAGTCATGACGTGCTCCATCCCCCAGAGGCCTGAAGTGAAGACGTTGTCAGATTATATTTGCCTCACCTGTGACAGAATGAGTACTTAAGACCCTTTACTTAAAGCTACATTGTGTAAGAATTTCTCCCATCTAGCGGCGTTATAACTCCTACGGTGGCCGAACCCGAAATTAGCGACAAAACGTCTGTGAGTGTCCCTTCTTATATAATAGTAGTTTGACGTTATTTTGGTACCATTTCATTGCTAACATCAGCTATCAGGTTCCCAAACTTATGCAAGCTAATGTTAGTAAAGTATCAGTGCTATCAATATTCTGTATATTGTACGAGATTAATAGTGTACACCGATGTTTACAGCGTAGGAGAGAAGCAACGGAGGTTTGTGTTTTTAATATTTCTCTGAGCAGCATGAACAATGTCAATGAAACGATCTCTTAGTGTCTCCATCGTTTCCACGCAGCTGTTCTAGTAGCTAGTCTGTGTTACAGATCCATGACGTGAGTTGTCTGCCAGGGAAATCACGGCACATATGATTACGTTTATGTTACAAGGTAGACAATCCTTTTTCATCATCGACGCGAGGAAAAGTATCCTAGACGTCGTTCTAGCGTTATGCACAACCATGCTATAGTTAGCCAAGCAAGTAGCAACTATAAAACTTTTACACAAATAGGCAGAATTACCTGTTGAGAAGAGAGCAGGCAACTTCGGCGTCCCTTTTAAAATCCTTGCTCCTCATCAGCTCTTTGGTCTTGTTGCTTTGCCTGTCACGTTGTCATTTTAATTTCCTCGGCGACTCAGTTACCAGTCCTCGATAATAGACGCAACAGGCTTTCAAATCTGCCAGCAGTGAGTTACAAGTAATCTTCTCCCCCCTCCCTCCCTGGCATACGTCACAGTCAGTGCCACTGATTGAAAAGCGCGAAATGCGAAGCAGTATAGCCTGTATGTCCCTTACGGGCTACCGTATTTCAAGATGGTGCATGGCTATGGAGTGTCTACCCCAGTTCATGTAAGCGCAAATGTAAAATTTCAAGCCAATAGGAATACTTGGAATTGATGGTGGTGGTCAATATTCATAAAAAAGGACAAGCTTGTGAAGGGCAATACAGATTTTGATAATAAACAACTACAAATGTTACACACTGGGGCTTTAAGTAAAAGTAGAAATGGCATAGTCTTAAAAATAATCCATTAGGAGTAAAAGCCCTGCATTCAAAATGCTACTTAAGTAGGAAAAGTAAATATACACTTGGGTATATTCCACCACTGGGGCCTGCAGTAGCATTTTAGATTATTTCCTTACAGAAAGTGTGGAAAATTTCTGTTTGACTGTAAAGCAACAAATACACTTTAAAACAAGAGTGTTTTCCCACATTTGTTATATGGCCATGGTATCAGTTATAACACGTTATGTAAGCTTACACATAATATCCTCTCTCTCTCTCTCTCTCTCTCTCTCTCTCTCTCTCTCTCTCTCTCCAAAACAATAAATTATTTGGTCTTTATTAGACAAGAAAACAAACACAGTTATACACTATGAAGAAACCATACACCCAAATTAATCTGCAACTAGAAATGCATATATTGCCGTTTTAAATTAAAAATATACTATATCTAGATAATGTATTACAAAAAAAGGATACAAAGTATGGCTTATTAAGTCTTTTTGATGTACCGGAAAATAAAGTGCGACCCAAAAATCACAGCCTACCACTTAACGCGTTTACACACGCGTAGAAAACATGTTGTTTGCAGCGAGGTAAGCAGCGAGGTAACTTTAGGTCATTCAGACAGGACACAGATCTTTCTACACAAGAGAGACAGGAAGTTGTGTGGTGTTAACTGCTGTCTCAGCATCTGAGTGAACATATATTCTTTCAGTGAGAACCGATGAATGACTTTTGTCTTTTCAATGCTGGCTTCAATCTAAAGGTATACTGCTGCACCCATTAAATGAAATGTCAATCAAAGCTGGAATATTTTTTTAGGATAAGAATTTGGAGTTCTTGATAAATAACTCAATTGAACATTGTCAACATTTTATCCATAGGTGTGAGCTTGTTGCTACATCTCTTCAATGCATGACAAAGGAATACGCCTTTTGTTGGACTTCAAGTAGATTCCCTACTTGACTAAAAACACCCCCAGTATCGTTATTTTCTTTATTTGTTATGGTTTGTTGTATATGTCTCTACCTCAAAGCTCTTTTTTTGACACATGTACAAATACATTGTGCTTTGATTGTTTGTATCACTATTATACATGTATACAATAAAGAATAAAGAATTTTTAAAAAAGGTAACGGGTGAGTGGTTCCGTTTTCAGATTTACGGTACTTCTATAGTCGCTATTTAAAAAGGTCCCATGGCATCCATGGCATGAAAATTTCACTTCATGAGGTTTTGTAACATTAATATGAGTCCCCCCAGCCTGCCTATGGTCCTCCAGTGGCTAGAAATGGTGATAGGTGTAAACCGAGCCCTGGGTATCCTGTTCTGCCTTTGAGAAAATGAAAGCTCAGATGAGCCAATCTGGAATCTCCCCTTATGAGGTCATAAGCCCGCCCAGAGAATTTGGCACGCCCATGAGAAAGAGAGAGACATCATGGCTTGCAACCGAGCAAAGCATGGCAGTTGGTCAAGGCCACATAATTGCAAAAGGGTTCTCCAATGTTTTTCTCAGTTAAAATAATATCAGATTAGTAAACAGATGGATGAATGGTTGCTGATAATGGGCAATGTAGATATTGCATTAAAGATCAGCCACTTCTTTCTACAACAGTCAAGAACCCTTTTGCACGTTGCTCACGAGCAGCGGTTCTTGCTCGTTCTTTCGCTTTCCGGCTGATAAAAAGTCGCTGGATGAAACACATCAAGTAAGAAAACGTTACATGTGTTGTGGAACAGCTAGCTAGCGAGCAAGGTGACGTATATTGTGCAAGATGCGATATGGAATTAACTGAGCGGTTTCAAACATAACTATAAGTGGTACTGCAGCAAACTTAGGACAGACTGAGGCTTTATTGACTTACAAAATGATTAATATTGTGTAGATTATGGTTCAACGGGATCCAAAAATTATTTGTCTCTCCCCATTTACCATTGTACATATTTTTTTCCAAAATAAGATCCCATGGGGTCCACCAGAAGGAGGGACTTTGCCTCTATTTCAGCTACTTTGTCCACCCCCAACCCTCTTTCCCTCCAAGAGCCGTCAGAGTGGCACAAGGAGCACATTGTTTTTTTGTCATGTTCGTGACCTCCACATTTATTTTATGGAGAGGACAGCGGGAAGACACACACACACACACACACACACACACACACACACACACACACACACACACACACACACACACACACACACACACATGGGTGTGTTCTCCATCAGAGCCGTAAACACTAAATAGATCTAGAGCAGTTAGAGAGGACACAAAGACCCTCATAGGGGCAACAATAGGACTTATTAGGACCCAGAAGACACTGACAAAGTGTTGAAATTGCTTAAATGTTTCAATTTGATCAAGGTTTGGCTCGCAAACAACTACCTAAAGCTCAATGAAAATAAGACCAAAGTCCTTATAGTTGCTCCAGATACTATAGCTTCCAAGATTAGTCAGCTGCTGGGCTCCCTGTCCTCTGCTGTTCAGTCCAAACAGAGAAATCTTGGTGTAATATTCGATAATAACATGCTCTTGGATCAACATATCAAATCTTTGACACGCACATGTTTCTTTCAATTAAGAAACATTGCCAAACTTAGAGGAGCAGTTTCACTTCCTGAGCTTGAGATGATCATTCATGCTTTTATTTCATCTCGGCTTGATTACTGCAACTCTATTTTCACCTGTCTCAGCAAGTCGTCCCAGGACCGTCTGCAACTGGTCCAGAACTCTGCTGCAAGGCTGCTGACCAGGTCTAGCAGGATGTCGCACATCACTCCGATTTTATACTCATTACACTGGCTTCCGATCAATTTCAGGATCAAATTCAAAGTTTTGGTTCTAACTTATAAAGCATTGCATGGTCAAGCACCTGCTTATATATCTGACCTGCTACTTCCGTACACTACAACCATTCCCCTCAGGTCTTCTAACCAGGGATTACTGGTTGTCCCACGCACTCGCTTAAAAACTAGAGGTGACCGTTCCTTTGAAGCGGTGGCTCCAAACCTGTGGAACGCCCTTCCTGTTGTCTTACGTTCTGCAGTCTCGCTTGAAGCTTTTAAAAAGCAGCTGAAGACGCACTTGTTTACATTTGCTTTTGATTGATGTATTTTATTTTTAGGTGTCATGCTGTAATTGTTGTAATGATTGTTTTTAGTCTTTTTGGTTTTAGAACTTAATATGTTTTTTACAAATGTTTACCAATGTGAAGCACTTTGTGACTTTGTCTGTGAAAGGTGCTATATCAAATAAACTTATTATTATTATTATTATTATTATTATTTTTCCTCCCCTTTTTATTGGAGTGAAAAATCTTATTTCACCTCCGTTTTTCCCTTGTTTGGATTTTTTAATGTTTTGTGAAATTGTATTCTTAATTTTTCCAGCAATGATTTACCTTCACCTGCAGAGCAGTGTGTTTGCATTCTTGCGCTTTAAAATAGCTCCATCTGCTTTCCTCATTTGTTTTACTATCAATGTTATAAAATATTGACAAAAAGAAAAAAGTGCTCCTGGCACAAGATGCTATTTGCGTCACCACACCGAATCGTTAAGTATTGCTATATGATAATCTCAAATATTGGGTTAAATAAAAAAGCTGTCACAGCTGAGAGAGCAGGCAGCAGGGGGCTGACCCAAACGCACACTGTAGAGGAGGCAGCAGGAGGAATTCAGTGGATTATTGAAGAAATAAGATTATGGATATGCTTACAGGCATCAAAAGTCCAAGTGAGGGAGGAGATCAGGTAAGAGGAACACAGGCTACAGGTCCCCAAACATCAAAGCAACAATGAACCAACAAGAGGACAAAGGAACACACAGACTAAATTAAGACGATTAAACGCAGGTGGAACAAATCAGGACGGCTCAGGCAATTACAAAGGCGGGAAAACACACATGGCAGGAAAACCAGACATGACACGTACGGATTGAACCTGGTTCCTGGATCCTAACCCGGATTTTCCACCGGGAGCGTCTCAGAAGCAGAGCGTCTTGCTGCCCGACTCACAGATTAAATTGACTCTACAAGTACTTGAAAGAACAATCAGTATCTAACGTCCACTCCAAGCACTCCTGCAGTTAAACTCTTCTGTTTTGGTGACTGGGAAGTCTATCTGGCGTCCTTATGAAAAGGATCTGTGGTGTTGAGTTATGATTTTCCGCCTCCGAGGTGAATCTCTCGTTGTCCGTGGTGTTGCAAAGGAGACATAAACGATATTGTCTTTTGGTAAATTGACTGGATGCTCCCGCTGTTTCACTTCCTGCCCGGCTGTCCGAACTCCCGCTGCTTGTGTGAAAATAGAGCTGGCGCATATCTTTAGCGGAGCGGAGAGCCGCTTCACGCACGCTTCTGGGACGCGTTGGACGCGGGTGGTGGAAAATCAAGTATTGACTTGAATGGCAGCGATTGCTCGCCCTGAAGAATTTTGAGCCATATTGTTTGAATTTTGTTACATCAAAAAAAAAAAAACATACAGATTGAACATACAGATTGAACCTATTTTATATTTCAGTTTGACCTTAATTCTCAATAAAACAAAGCGTGATCTATGCCTGACAACGGCATAAGAAGTTTAGCCGACCAGACACATTACAGTTAAGTCTAGCTGACAAAAGGTGATTGTCCTGCAGCAATGAAGTTACATTTAGATACCAAAATGACGAGTTAAGATTGGTACACATGGTACTTTATTTCGACTCAAACCCATGTACACCGTCCTCCTGCTGCCGCAAATACTCACTAGAGCACCAAATGTGGATTATTCCACCTCATGAAATAGTCCCCATCAAATGCACTATTTCCTCAGTAACCAGCATGTTGTAGGAAATTACTGATGAAACTATATATGTGTTTATTTCAGGAACTTGAAAGTCATAAAGTATAAAGAGACTTTTTATGGGATTTGTTTGCAAAAAGACAAATATACAATAGCAGCCTTATCTTTAAAAGCAGTCAGTGAACTTTCTGTCCACATCCATCATATACTTTCTGCAGTTTCTAACAACTTTATACCAGATCATCATCTACACAGGAAACTATGTTTTTGTACTAAACATCCTGGTTGTGCAATAACAAGATAAACTGCAAAATTGGACAGCTCTGCCTTTGTGACATTCAAACGCAACAATCAAACTGTTTTCATAACTAATGTAACTGTTTACATGGTCAAACTTCTCTCTTTTTTAATGTGAATGTTTTAAATTATGTTGCTGACTGTTTTTAGCAATTACTCTTTTGTGTTTTTAAGATATTCCTAGTTAAACAGAGTAAGAGAAAACATATCTTGTACTTAAAGTACTTATCCAAAGTCTATCACTTAGGCCTACTTTATTGACTGCTTTTTAGGTTTAGTAAGTTTAGTAAGTAAGTTAAGTAAGTACATTTTCTTCCCGGTGTTTGTCGTTACTCAACTTCTTGCACTTGTTTGCGTTTTGGCTGCAGATCAGATCTGTGTGCTGCAGCTCTGTGCTCCCCCTCACTCACTTTCTCCCGCAGTTTATCACAGCTCACACTGCTGCACTTCATCACAGACACTGTGTTCCAGTACATGCACACACAGCTTTACCTTCATCTCTGAGAGTCAATCACAAAAAAAGACTGAAGATGGGGAAAATTAACGGATGCATCAAATGCCTCTTTATCTTCTTCAATGTGCTGTTTGCAGTGAGTAGAAACACTTTTCTGATCATTTTCTGAGTTGATTTTCTGCTTTAGTTTCTTTGTTTGGTTTGGTTATTTTCCCATTTTTTCCTCAATATTTCAAGTTTTATAGTTGTGTTTGGAGAAAAAGATGAAGGCTGGGAGGATAAATCCACCCAAAAAAGAAGTTACACACTTAATTAATCAATTTTTTCTTTTTCATAAAAGTTTATTTTAAATGTTCAAACAAAAGAAAACAGAGGGGGTATTATCTAGGTGGAAAAAATAAAAAAGGATAGTGTGAAGTTAATTGTTGTTCGTTGTTTTTCAGCTTTTAAAACGCACAAGATACAATTTTCAAGTACAAAAATAAAAAATAAAAACTTTTTTTGGTTTATGATCAAAGTTTTAGACTCCTAAAATAAGTATATATATATATATATATATATATATATATATATGTATATATATATATAAACACAGACATATGTATATTAAAATATATCACAAGTAACACTAAAAAGCATTGATTAAATGGATAGTGAAGTGGTCAAACATCACTTAAAGGTGTGTACTAGGAGTACAAAGAACACGCACACCGCTTGCTTTGTCTCTGTTTTTGGTCGAGGGAATGAATTCCCCCAAAGATCCATTTCAAAGAAATTTCCCGTACACACTTTTGACAATCAGTAAACAGTCACTTCCAGTAACTGAGACAAAAAAAAAAAACGTGAAAGAGAGGGAAAGCCAGAGACTGCTCTGCAGCAGAGGGGAGTCATGTTTCAGTCTGCCCACACACCCCCCTAATGAAATTTCATTCCTTTCTCCTACACAGACATGTTTTCCAGCTTCCTATGCTGATGACAAAAAAAAGAAAAAGAAAGAGGCATTTAAAGGAGGTGGAGTTTGACGAGGCTGTTTACAATTTGAGAGGCATTTAGGGGCCTTTTTGTCCAGGAAAAATATTTTAAAAACAGTATAAAAAAAGCGTAACTTTTGGACAAAAAAACCTTTTAAATCAGACTGAAACGTAGTTTAAGACGAAAAAAGCAGAATTACTTTTTTTCCTTTTTCATGCCCCTCACACCCACTTTTCTTCTTTTTCCGACCCACACAAGCTTCAATTTCGATTTTCTCCCTTCAGTTACTACGTTATTATTATTATTGTTTGTTATTATTATGTTTTTTTTTTCATTTCTGCAGATTTTACAATTTACAATTAAATATTTTTTTCAATTGAAATGACATAAATTAGATTAGATTAATTAAGATGAGATACTTGAATACGTTGCATTCCATATAACGATACATATGAAAACAATATATGCATATCTTTAGAGTCTCTGTTGTTTTGCAGGGGCCTGTTGGCAGAGAAAGGGTTTAAGTTTTTAGAGCTCTGTCTCCCTCTCGTGTCTCAGTGCAGAAATGACAAAAAACTCTACCAGGAGTCCAGAGAGATGAAATAAAAACCCCCAGCGCATTAGTAGAAAAATGTACGGAAGAGGATTAGGGCCACATGTGAAACATGTATTTGAGTTCTAAGTTTAAAGTCATAATTCTGAGGGGAAAAAAGTCAGAATTCTGTCTTTAAACTCACTTTTAAGTTAAAAAAGAGAGTCAGAATTGTGAGATTAAAGTCAGAATTCTGACTTCATTCTGAGAATTCAGACTTTGTTTTTTTCAATAAATCTTTTCACATGTGGCCCTAATCCTCTTCCGTACAAATGTCAGATAATAGTAGATAGTAGTAGATGTTGTGAAAAATCACATACTTATGGTTTTGGTGGTGTTAAGCCCTCAAACTGCTCTGAGAGTAGAAAACAATTTCCCAGCCACTTAAAACTTTTCCACACAGTAAAATGAAAAACACATTTCACGTTTATAATCTTGTGTTATTGTGTTAATTGTTCATGTATCTCTTATTGCATGCTACATATGTGTCAATAATGGTTTACAAGCATCTCTCTGTAACATGAGAAAACACTTCTGATGACTCATCTTGAACTCGACGGGGCGGTTACATCAATTTATCCAATCAATGAGATCTGGGGTGGCCGGCTAAACCCCCCATTATGTATAAAACAACACATGACCAGCAGAGCAGTATCATAGGAGAAACTGAAAATTCTGCTTTGCTCAGACATTTGTCACATCACTACTCTTATAATGTTACTGTTTCTGCACTACAATGGTACTGTTACCACACTGCACGTAGCTGTACATACTGTACATATCTGTCTATATGGGTCATACTGAATATCCATATCTGTACATGTTGTTCATACATTGCTCATATTACATGGCCATATTTATTCTGCTCTAAGGTAAATGCTACACTGCACATATTTATATTTAATTTGTATACTGTCTACACTGCACTATATTTCTTGTCCTGTCTATGCACCACCTGTCTATACTTTGTATATCACATTGCACTTTTCTGCTTTTTTTGCACTTCTGGTTGGACGCAAACTGCATTTTGTTGTCTTTGTACTTATACTCGTTGACAATGAAGTAGAATCTAATCTAATGAAGGTAAAGACGCTCAAACTGGCATTTCATGTCTTTAAAATAATGAGATTATAAAATGTCTTCAATAATAAATGTATTACATTGTATTTCTTTAAAAGGTTAACCAGTTGATTTAAAGTCTTGATTTCCCCCATTAACTCCCTTTAAAGTACATTTAAAATAGTTGTTCCCAAAGGAACATAACTACATTATGTGTCAGTTTGTTCCAGCTGTTATTTTATAATGTTTATACTGAGTGAAATATTAAAATTCAGTACATGATGTTTTTTTTTAATGGCTGAATCATCAAATGGAAAAACATTCCACTAGTTACATGTGAGTCATGCATTCATTCGGAATTCTTGGAAAACATTAGAATGCTAACTTTTAAAATAAAGTTATGTGGGCATAGGCGTATAATTTGCGAGGGTTGCAACTCCCTCAATAATAAAAACTGGCCTTTTTCTGAAGTTTTTATTGCTTTTCTTTTTGTTTTGTCACGTTTTCAATGTTTTTGTCGCCTTTTCCAACATTTTTATTTATTTATTCTTTTACATTTTTGGTCGCCTTTTTCAAGTTTTTTTTTTAGACAAATTATTCAACATTTTTGTTGATTTTCTGGAGGTCTTTTCCAACGTTTTGTTTATGTTGCTTCTTTCGGACTTGATGCTGCATTTTTTTCATGTTTTTTTGTCCCGTGACCTCCCTATATAGTTGGAGATCTCACCCCCCACAATGTTGAACCCAAAGTTACAACCTTGGATGTGGGTTTGACAAAGCTTTGCAAAACAACATGAACAACAAAGATGTAGACATTGGAAAGTCTAGCAGGGTTTACCAGTTAATGTTTTTAAAATATTTTAAGTTTTGTATTGCATTCATTAACATGTCTTCTCATTTTGAGTAGTTCTCATTCCTTCTTCATTGTTTACACTTTCTCTTTTGGATTTGTCTTTTTTAAGAATTAATTTTGGGGGCACATTTAAGCCTCCATACTTCCAGGGTTACATTTTCTCAAAGCACAAAGTGACTAACATGATGTGTCTGCAGATCCTCGGATGTCTGCTGATGTACGTGGCGGTGAGGGTCAGCATCTACAGCATCACGGTAAACAACAACAACAACAACAACAACAACTACTACAACATAAACACGAGCAGCAAATCCACTTCATGTTCCACATTTTGGCAATAAAATGCAAAAATAAAATCTATCAGCATGTTTGCATTTCATGTCATGATAATGAAACTTCAGATGTGATAAGAACATAACTGCTACTTGATATTTTATACATAGATTGTTTTCATAAATGTCAAACCAGCATTAAAAAATGCTGAATGACTTTCCTCTACAGCGCTGCGGAGGAGGGTCTGGCTAGTCCACACAGCATTCCGGGATGGGAGTAAAACGTGCTCTGGTTTATTGGCATTTCTTTAAATCAATCACAATTGTCTTGGGCGGGGCTAAGCACCGGAGAAAAGCCGCGGTGCTGCTGCAAACTAGCCTCGGGAAGTCGTGCAACAGAAAACTCAGATTGGACAGATAGTCTAGCTAGCTGTCTGGATTTACCCTGCAGAGATCTGAGGAGCAATTAACCAGAGTCCTCAGAAATCCACCGGAGTTTGAAATTCCAACACAAAGAAAGAGGAAGGTGATGGACATCTGGCCAAAAAGAGTCAAATCCGGCGGAATTTCCGGCGGCAACAGAGCAATCCCGGAAGTGGAACGTTGTGTATATAGACTAGATGCAAAACAATCGCATAAGATGCAAAATGATGAAGGGACACAAAATGTTCCTATGTAGACAGGATGGGGGGGGGGGGGGGGGGGGGGTCCTAACATGCCTGCACCCAAGGCCGATTGGAGAAAAACAAATCTAAATGCGATTTTTCTGACAGATATTGCGATTACGATTTGATTTGCGGTTTTATTTTAGCTACATATTGCACCTTCTATGATCATGTAAAATAATAATCGCGATTCGAAAATGATTAATCGTTCAGCCTTAGGAGACAGGATCTAACCATGGTTTGTCAACGTGTGTTTTTGTGTTATGTATAAAGATGAGAAGATTGATGTCACTCTCTAACGCAGCCAGTTAGCTTAGCTTAGCATAAAGATTGGAGCCTAGCTCCTGCTGAAAGGCCGTCTATATACACGACGTTCCACTTCCGGGATTGCTCCGGTGCTGCCAGAAATTCCGCTGGATGGCCCTCATTTAGGCCGGTTGTCCGTTATCTAGGGCTTTCTTTGGATTTGTGAGGACTCTGGTTAACTTCTCCTCAGATCTCTGCAGGGTAAATCCAGACAGCTAGCTAGACTATCTGTTCAATCTGAGTTTTCTGTTGCACGACTTCTGAACATACACCAAAACAAGTTCCTTCCCGAGCTCATTTTGAAGAGGTGTCGTTCCGTACAGTGCATAGCCCATGACGACTGGTTTAAAGAAAAGCCAATAAACTAGAGCATGTTTTCTCCTATCCTTGGAATGCTGTGTGGACTAGCCAGACCCTCCTCCGCAGCGTTGTGGAGGAAGGTCTGACAATATTTGACTAGTCCAAAGGTAACACAATCTGCATACCAGCACCTCTAAAGCTCATTGATTAACACTTTATATCTCGTTTGTTTAATTTGTTTCAAAGTCTAAAAAACAACCATTCGCACATTTTCGGAGATTTAATGTGTCAGACTATTTCTTGACCCCAAGTTTTCCATGGTATAACAACACCACAAATACGTCCACTTCTCTCAATTGTCAGGATTGTCAATGTTAATGAGTCAGACGACAAATGCTGCCAACAGAAGCTAAACCGGAAATGGGGTTGTTTATCCTTAATTGTATGAAATCCCAAATGTGTGCTGTGATGTGCCAGATGAACTCCCTCGTTTATTATCTTTGTTAAATCAATTGGACTCTGGTCGCTGCCAACTTCTCATCACGGGATGTGTCTTCTCAGAATGAGCAGCAGATTTACTGTAACGTGACTCACCGAGTACAGCAACAGATGTCAGAGTCAGATGTGAACAACAATTTCAACATCATGTTTAAATTGGAGGGGGGGGAACAGAGGCTACAGGGTTTGTGTTGATTACAGAAAGAAAACCACAGGATTTTGTATTTTATGGCAACATTTAAAGCACCTTGTATAACTCCTTACAGCACGCAATATAAATCTGTGTAGGGTCTCAGACTTGGTTATTGCAGAAAGTAAATTTTAGTGAGCTTTTGAATTAAAACAAAAGCAGCTAGTTTGTGAAAATCAAGTCTGATTTTGTTAGTCAGGATATATATAATTCTGTATATAGCACACATCTAAAAAAGATCTAGTACCTGTTTGGAAATGTTTAAAACAAGCCGGGGGGAAGGATTCTGAGTGTTTAGAAGAACGAGGGGCAGCTGCCAAGACGTAGCGGCGGCTTTGATTTCTTAATGGAGAGCAGATGCAGCCTGGAGGAGATTTTCCATTCGCACGGTTAACATTTTCTGCAACAGAAAAACAGGGTGGCTCTAACAATGTTATCAGATCAGAAACTACCAAGGGCTTCACCACGGAGCAAAAACATCTCTCTTCAAGGAATAAAGCTCGTCAGCTCTGTGTTTTTCAACTAATCAAATTTACTTTCCATTTCTGTTGAGCATTTTCAAAAACACTATCATCAGGTTTTGGATAGATTTCCGGCATTCTAATGTGCATTTGTTAGGATGCAGGATTTTAAACTTGCTAATGGAGTGAAACTTGATACCTACATGGTCCTTTATACAGTAATGGCTCATTTGAAAGACAATGTGTTTGTTTGGAAATTACATTACAAAACTGGTGTCCTCTGAAGATGAAGAATGTGACGTTCGATGATGTTTGTTTAACACATTAAGGAAGAATATTACATGATATTTTATATTTTTGTTATTTCCACAAATCCCATGAAAACACATTTAGGTTGGTCCCTCTCCTTCGACAGCGGAAAGTTATTTATTAGCAGCTAGCAGCTAACCGGTAACAAGTCATTTTGTCAACAGTTAATCAATATGTTTCTGGTAGATGAATTTACTTCAACTAATCTCAATGTGCTGCCCAAAGGATGAAACAAGCATTTAGAGTTTTTTGAAAGCTTGAAAAAAAAAACAATTGGCGACACCATTAGTGAAAATATATGTAGTGACATATTAAAGGTCATATAAATAAGCACATTGTTATGAATTTATGCATGAATTTGCCAGTAAAACACGTTCTTTCTCCAAACTCATAAAATATGGACAACTGGTCATTGGCTGTCAGGGTCAGATACGGCGAGCGTGAAGATGACGTAGTTAAGAGAAACAATGGTTGTGAGTTATATGATTAGATGGGTCAAACAACACAGGACTTAACACCCAGGAGACCGGGGTTTGTGGCTCGTGTGTCACAGAAACATGCATTTTATAACCCCATCCACGATCTTTTCCTAAACCCAACTTTCGCGTTCTTTGTTTCCTAAACCCAACTATCCCATTCTTTTCCAAAGAGTCCATATATTTACGCGATGAGAGTGAGAATGTGTTGAAAACAACGTTCATTAATTGGAATTTGTTACTTTGCCAGAACTGCAGCTCTGAACAGTAGTTGGAGACCTAGCAAGATATATTTCTCTTCTATGGCAGTAAACACATGCAGGCCCACAGATAATTGCTTGTTTTATTCCAAAGTAATGGTGTACATATTGTTAAAAACCTTTAAGTGTTTTAGATTATAGCCTTTATTTATGTCTATATTTTTAACATACCCGGTTCTATAGAGAAAGTATTTAAGATACGCCAAGTCACTCCTTTTTCATGGGATTTGTTGACATTAAGAAATGTGTCAAATAATGTCTGCCTTATTAAATCCACTGTTAGAGATAATATTTTTGCATTAATCCAGTGTTTGTATTCTGTCATTGTCCTGTCATGGCAGAGCAGATGGCACAGATTGGGTTCCCGAGCCTGGCTTGGATGTGGGTGTTTGCCATCGGCGTCCTCGGCATCTCCATTCTGGGAATCGTAGCAGCTTGCTGGGAGAAAGATCTCGTCCTCAAAGTAGTACGTACAAGATGTACAGAAGACGTTTTTACTGTGATAATTTTGTTCGGTCAATCAATCTTAATAGCCTTACTTAATCTGCAAAACAACATCAAACAAGATATAGCGTTGAATATTGTTTCATTTACAGTTTGCAGGCTTCATGGGGGTTGGAATGATCATCATGCTGATCTTTGGCATTATTGTCGTTGTCGCAAGGAACAAGGTCATCTATTTATCTAGCTATCTACCTATTACTCTATCTTGAAGCAAATTTTTGTCTCCCTATCTTGTTATTCTCTATTTCTCTGTATCAATAATGCTAAAGTTCTATATATCTACCTTGGTGCTAACATTCTGTCTATCTGTATTAATGCTAACGTTTCTCTCTTTCTAACGCTAACATTCTTTCTATCTTCCTGTTGCTAATATTTTCTCCATCTACTGTGATGCTAATGTTCTCTATATCTATCATAATGCTAACATTCTCTCTACCTAATGCTAACATTCTCTCTACCTAATGCTAACATTCTCTCTACCTAATGCTAACATTCTCTCTATCTAATGCTAACATTCTCTCTACCTAATGCTAACATTCTCTCTACCTAATGCTAACATTCTCTCTACCTAATGCTAACATTCTCTCTACCTAATGCTAACATTCTCTCTACCTAATGCTAACATTCTCTCTACCTAATGCTAACATTCTCTCTACCTAATGCTAACATTCTCTCTACCTAATGCTAACATTCTCTCTATCTAACGCTAACATTATTTCTATCTACCGTGATGCTAATGTTCTCTATATCTATCTTATACCATGGTCTGGGTGAATACTCGATTCTGATTGGCTGCTGGGTGTCCATAAAAAAGTGATGTAGGACACCTAGTAAAGGTGTCCCGGTGAAACGGACTGTTTACCGTTAAATCAATAACTAAATCAATGCGCTACATTAAATCAAAAAGGAAATGTGGATCTGTTATTTCCAACTCGTCCTCTGAACACCACAGGATGGCGCTAACACACACGCTGCAAGTAGTAAGTTATATTTCCCCTCTGGACTGACTTTGTTTCACAGAGAATAACGTTATCTCACATCCCGTTCACTGTTCAGGTCGCTACTCCAGGCTGCGCCGCTGCGGCCGACAGTAACGTTACACATCGCGGATCAAATTGTTCGTAAAAGTTGTTATAGTGTTTTGGGGACAATGACATGATAGCTAGCTTGTCTTGTTGTTTAACATACTGTCAAATTATTTTTACTGATTGCCAACTGTACACAATATTATTGACTTTGGATCTTGCCAGCATAGAGTTAGCTTTCTGGCTCGTAGCTGAGCTGAAGGATTCTATCAGCTGAGCGGACTATAAACATCTCCGGTTGCTAAGGGTGGCAAAGTCGTATCTAAGGTTTTCCTATTTCCTGGAGGAGTGAACAACGTTTGCATTGCATTAGAACCTGATGGATGGGAATGATTGTTCCAGGTATTAGTCAAACCGCCAGGCGTAACCAGGGAAACAGCGTTATTGTTTGTAAAAACTTTAGATTTCGATTGTAAAACTAATTCAAATGTGAAATAAAGTTTTAAAAATATGTTATTTGGCAAGTGACCATGGTATAAGCGGGTTAATGCCCTTCGAGGTCGCGGGTTAATGCCCTCGTCGGGCATTAACCCTTACATAATGCTAACATTCTCTCTATCTAACGCTAACATTCTCTCTATCTACCATGATGCTAATGTTCTCTATGTCTATCCTAATGCTAACTATCTCTCTATCTACCTTAATGCTAACATTCTGTCTATCTTATCTAACGCTTACGTTCTTTCTATCTACCTCAATGCTAACATTTTCTCTAGCCTATCTACCTTGATGCCAACGTTTTCCCTACCTAGATGCTAATGTTTTTTCTCTATCTTGATTAATTCTTGCTTACGCTCCAGCTTAACAGTCTTCCCAGTCTTGAAGCTAACATATTGTCTCTCTTGTACATCTACCATGATGCAAATGTTTTTTCCTTTGTCTTGATGCTAATGTTTTTTCTTTCTTATCTTACAGATCAAAGAACGTTTTGACAGTGATGCCTCTGAGATTGGAAAGACACTCATTAACAACGATGACTCGAAAGCTATGCTTGAGTTGCTACAGCAAAATGTAATGTTTATTATGTAGCCTACTATGAAACCCTTAAGAGTGTAGTCTATCTAGGCTAAACACGGCTCTTCTAGGATAAATGCTTTCCAGTGGACATTAAAAAAGGCCTTCTCTCAAGGCAAAAAATATTTCTCCACTTCAGTTTTGTATTGATTATTATTCATTATTACATTACAGTCACAACTATCACTGCTATGGTGTTCAAAAATAAAATAAAAACAGGCACATTTTGAAAAACCCTCAAGGATACAGCCACTCTTCATACCCCACAGGGAATTTTAGGATATTTCTTTAGGTAGCATAGTCATAGACCAGAATGGCCTCACATCATCAAGTGGCAATCGACAAGGCCCTTTTAGGGAAAATAATCATTCAGTCACATAAAAAGAGAAACAGAGTTTTTTGTAAAACAAATTTAAGGAAGAATCTAGATCTCCGGCAAAGAATAAATGCATACAAACTTGTCAAAATCATAATTAATAATACATATTTAAGTCAACTTGCCTTGACATATAGGATCTCATGTTGTCTATCTCTCCAGAAGGGTCGCACAGCCTTGATGTTTTGATCATCCCAAATAATCCATACAATTAGAGCTGAGCAAAATCAAACATCTTCCCAGTATATTATGATGTAAATATTCAAAAAGGTAGCGGTTAGCAGTCAATACTTTGTTGTTATTATAGCTTGTTTTATGTTCAGATTCATCTTTCACTTATTGATATCCCACTATCTGTTTCCTGTTGTGGTTGCAGGTTCATTGCTGTGGCATGGGGGGCTCTGCGGACTGGGGTAACGACATCCCCGACTCCTGTGCGTGCCACTCTTCAGTATACAGTTCAGCATCCACATGTAAACCCAAACCTCAGGTTTGTCAAATGAAACTGAAAGAACAGGTTTAAAAATATAGGAATTCATATAGGAATTCAGTGAGTCTTAGTTTTTTCTTTTGGTTACACACATTTGCTAACCTGGGAACTCACCATTGACAGGGCTCAATCCGAGGGGCGGGATAAACGGTTGTCTTTCAAATTCCCTCTGCACGCAATAGGATAGCGCTACAACCAACCAGAGCAACGCTAGTTGATAGATTAAACTTTTGCCGTATCTGGTCGGCAAAACTCCGAACACATCTTCCTTTTTTAAGAATTACTTCAGTGCTTCAGTTCTTTGTTCTTTTCTCAAAGAAAAGCTTAACTCCAAACACAACTTAACTTCCACATTCCAAACATTGCCATTTATTTCCAATTTGAACCCTTGTGTTTTGCATGTACCACTTTTCAAGAGGAGAAAACCAGAAAAACATGCTGTAAGATAAAGGGTTTACTGTTCAGAAATTACAAATGAAGGTGACTAATTCTTTCAAAACTCTAAACATAAAAAGAAACACATGCAAAAATGTAGGACAGAACAAACCAGGCTGCATCACGCCTCCTCTTTTGGTCTGGCCACAGCATCGCATCTTACCCGCAATTTCCACCAACTGCGGAACTGCTGATGATCCATTCCGGAACGGCGGCGAAGTCAATACGTTTCCATTAATGTCAATGTGTGTATTTTCACTGACTGCGGAACGGCTGCGTTACGACTCCGTCCCAGCTCCGGCGATCGCGGCCCTCCGGAGCAGATACGCAGAGCTTCTATTTTTGCCGGATGCCTGAGAGCTCCGCAGCAATTCAGCACAGGGCAGACAGTGCGGGACAGGAAGTTGAGCACAGAAACAAAATAAAACATCCGGTTCATTTTCAAAATAAAATACATCGTGCTCACAGCGGATCATATTTCCCTGCACTACACCTCGAAAACGTCATAATGGGCGGAGACAGGCCTGAAGTCAACAGTGTGGTTCTGTTTATAGAAACTACATCCTGTTATATCGCGCGATCATACGTGAATTTGCGAGATCTCGTGGATCCTCGTGATTTCAGCTGTCAGTCACGGCCGCAGCCGTTCCGCAACAAATCCGGACCTGGTGGGTATTGAAGGACGGCGGGGCACGGAGCCGATCTGCAAAACAGGGGAGCTCATCTGTCCTCATTCTGTCCACAGATTGAAGTGTACTTGATCAAGATACTGAATCCTTCTCTAAAAACCTCTAAATAACTGTGGTAGTTCTGCTGCTTTTGGAGTGTCTGTAAACCTCTAGTCTCGCTTTACCAGACCTTCCTCCACAGCGCTGCGGAGGAAGGTTTGGCTAGTCCACACAGCATTCCGGGATGGGAGAAACTAAACTAATCACAATAGTCACCGTAAGGAGCCGCTGCAAAATAGCCTAGAATTGTTTTGGTGGAATGTGTGTACGTTCAAAAGTTGTTTTAGTTTTGTGAGAGAAAACCATACATCCACCCGAGTTTAAATTCCAACACAAAGAAAATGTAAGGAAACGGACAAGGGCAAAAAGACATGCATCCGGTGGAATATCCTGCGGCACCGGTATAGACTAGTAAAGCTCTAAGCAGAAAAATAAGTCTGGGGGCAATATTTTTAACAAGAAATACTGGATGAATTATGGATTTAGTATGCTTTAAACAAACTAGTCTGTATAATGTGTTCCTCTCTCAAGTCTAAAATGCCTTTTTTCAAATACATACTTTTTATTTCTGGTCCTTGACAGAAGACGGACTGTTTTTCTTTTCTTGTTATGATGACCATCTTGATATTGTTTTCTTGCAGGGAGCCAGCGGCCCAAACCAAATCTATGCAGAGGTATTCAATCAATCAATCAACCAACCAATCAAGACACCATTCAATTCAACAGTCAGTGATGTTTCCAGATAATGACCCTTTCTCCATGTCTTCTCCTGCAGGGCTGCGGTGAAATCATCTTTACATATGTCAACCTCGTCTGCCAGATCTGCATGGGCTTCTTCTTTGGATTTGCTGTCATTGCAGTAAGCTCCACTGTCATTCTCCTTTGTATTTTAGCATGTTTTATTACTGCATTGGTCACTTTTTCAACTGTGTAGCAACTGTGGTGCTGTGTTTTGTCCCCAACTGTAACAACAAAGCCTTAATCCTAATGTATCTTAATTTGCTACAGCTCAGGTTGACTCTACTAAGTGGTGGCATAAAGTTATTGTTTTGCAAGTCACAAGCAGGTCTTCAATCTTTGCTATGACTCCCTGAGTCAAGTAATCCAGGACAAGCTAGTCTTAAATCCAAATTCAAAAAAATGGCATTTTGACCCCTAAAGAAGTCAATATTTTGTAGTTAGGAACTATTTATTAAGAGATCTAATGTTAGTGTTACCCAAGCTGGCAATACAACATACAAGCTGGCCTCAAAAGTGTCGGTACCAACAAAGTGTCAGACTTTGGATTGACTTTGGGCTGCTTCCTTGTGTAAAGCTTCGGGCTTAGATGGGGTTCAGGTGTGAATACTTTCGAATGTAATTTAATGTTTAAATGTTGTCTAAAGAAGAGTTTCTTCAATGCTTGCTGTGCTAACAGTTAGAAAACAACAGTGAGATGTTTGTGTCTATATGAAGAAAGATCGCAGTAAAACATTTACATTGATGTTTAAAGTGAAATATATTTCCAGAACCAGCCCCCATTATATTATATACTATTTTAGGTGAAGGAGATAAGAAAGCCCAACAACTGATTGAACTGCTTATGCAGACTGTAAACCAAAGAAAACTATCTTTACATGTATAACAGCTGTTGGCTTCCAGTCAGAATTTTTTTTTATTTTTTATTTTTTATTTTTGTATTAGTTTATTTGTCAGGGACAATGCAGCGCACATTATTACATACATAATTATCATAGACAAAGCCATAACAATATGTGTAAATGTGTTGCATAAAAGGTTTCTAGCCAATAGGCTAATTTGCAACCCCAGTCCCTGGTCAGACCTTTCTAAAAACATAATCCAAATATATAATTTATAAAAAACTACATAATGTAAATTACTCAATCATATAACAAATACATAAGCACAGACATTAACATTTTACATAATCACGACCACATTACACAAAAGAACACATCAATTAGGCACCCAGCATAGATACATTACAACCAGAATTACTCAGTGGCCACATATTTGATTGTCTTTCAGCCAGTGTTTCACCTTTCTATTAAATGTTTTCAGGTCGGTTTCTGTTTTTAATTCCGTTGGTAAATCATTCCAAAAATGGGTCCCTATCACTGAAAAACTTGACTGGCCAAAAGTGGTTTTGCGCCCTTCTGCTATGCAATTGCCACCCACTGCTCTCCTAGTGGCCACTCTCCTTGTGTTTATTTTTGTCACAAAAGGACAGAGTACGGCTGGGGCTAGATTATTCGTGCATTTAAAAATCAGTTTAAGAAAAGAGAACTTAATAAAACTATCAAAATTTAAAAGCTTATATTTCTGTACAATCAAACAGTGATGCCACATAATTGGTTTCTGATCCATTATTTTCAGTGCCTGTTTGTATAATGATATGATGGGTTTAACTGATGTCTGGGAGGCTTGGCCCCATACAGTAACACAATATGATAAATGGGAAAGTATCATAGCATGAAAAAACAGCAAAGCTGCTTTAACAGGTATATGATGCCTAATCAATTTAAAACAGTTCAGGTTTGTCCGGACAGTCTTACAGAGTTTGTTAATGTGTCTATTGAATTTGAGTTGGGAATCCAGAATAATACCTAAAAATTTAAATTCCTCAACTTCCTCTATTGCTTCTTGATCTAATTTAATAGTACATTTAGCTTTTCCTCTAATTGAGAAGCACATAGATACCGTCTTTTTGACATTAAGCGTCAAATGATTTTCTTTAAGCCACTGGGCTATACCCTCCATTTCCTTGGTCAGGGTCTCTGCTACTTTAGTTGGTGTCCTAGCTGATGCATAAATTACTCTATCATCAGCATACTGCAGCAATTGAAACAGCTGTTGTATGCAGGGTGGATTGTACATGGTTGATTGCATATTGTATTTCACAACTAAGTGAATTTAAGGTGTCTGATGGCTTATCTACTCCGCTGGTCACCTGTCTGTCTTTCTAACCGACTACCTGTCCTTACAGCTGCTGGGCCTGCTGATCACCATCCTGATGATCCATCAGGTCAAACGGTACGACAGCTCCGGAGGAACGTCCATCGCCATGAAGGGCTATTAAAAGAGAACCTTCCCTGCTGCCCCCTCACCTTTACCTCTGCACTGTAATATGAGGACTCAGTGGTCAATACAAGACCTCTTATTTACTTTTTAACACCATTTATGGTTTCTAAGAGAGGGTAAGCAGGGTGGGCAGGAGATAGAGGGACGATGTGGCATGGTGCAGGACGATTTCATTTTAGGGCTTTTGTCTTGCCTCACAGAAGTTTTTTTTTACTTTCAGCTTTCTATCGTAGAGAATATCGCTTGAATAGCAAACATTTATTTTTTTGTGATTTATTGTATCGATTTTGTGTTATTTGATGGAATGCAGTAATACACTAGTCTCATGCAACAGAGACATATTGTACACAAGAAGCGGTCACTATGCTCAACATTCACCACATGTGACTTATCTTTATTAACCTCGAGGAGGTCATAACATCCAGTGCGTTCAAAAACAACAGAGTAATACTTTAGCCGAAAATAGCAGTGAAGTGTATGATGATGAATAATTTTATTTCAGTTAACACACTGCACATGAAAAAAACAATTATTTCCCACAATTTACTTATATACAATTTACAATATACTTCATAACCATTAATCATTTTAGATTGTAAAGCTTTTTTGAAAGAGCGAAAGAAAAGCGAAATTGGACTTGCTAGAAGTTTGGTGATGCAATCACTACTTGTCAGGCGAGCTAATTGCTAACACGCTAGGCAGCCAGGAGCATGCTTGCGCTATTCGGCCCCATATTTTTTTCCAGCTGAATGTCTGGATTGCCAGCTGTCATTTAGCTCAAAGTCACTCAGTTAACTGTCGGCAAGCTAGCTAACTCTTTCACTGACTGGCCAATAAGTTCACATAGTTTATGCTTAAGACATCTGTACCACAGGAGGTTAAATGAAAATAGAGGGTGCAATACAGTTATTAGGCTAATAGGAACTTCACTGTTAAAATGGTTTCCTATTGGTCAACAGCCTGAATTTGTACCTCAAAAGTTGATGGCAAACCTTTTTGTGGATTTACTTGATTGATTTTGCTGCAAAATGTAGCTTGTTTAAAGGTTGGTGTTACCAGACCTTTAGTCAGAGTAAAATAAATAGATTTTTTATATGTGTCCAGTATAGAGTTGGTTTCAGGACTTGTTTAGCCTGGCTTAGCACAAAGACTCAGAGTAAGGGGGAACAGCTAGCCCAAGCTTTAAAATGCTTGTTGCACAAATTGTCAGGGCCACTATTGCTTTAATCCAATTTATAAACCTCTGCGGGTTGTGTGTGTTGCAAAAATAAATAAATAAGGACAATGTATGAACTGGCATATTTTACCATGCATATGTGTATGTAAAGTGCTTCAGTCATGTAAAAACTGAACACTCCATTTTCAAAAGTTGTTTTTCTGTAGGGAGCAGGTAAATGTTGAGGAAATGTAAATCCCAACAGTTGCTGCACTGGCAACAAAAATAAGAGCATCATGTTTTATAGAAAAAGAATCTGCGTCGGTGCAATTGTTCATGTAGAGTACAAATTTAAGATAAGATCACATAGTTCATTTCACTTCAGTTTCATTGAGGATGTGACAAACCAAGGCTCAGGGTTTTCAGATCTCCCACAAACAGTGAACACCCCACCACCATTAAAAACAAAAAGGGACAAATGATTTAAATGGAAGACACTAGTTTTATTGTGAAATCTGCACTCATGTCCTTTCAGAATAAAATCTGGAGTATAATCATACACTAGTTCCCTCTTTTGTGTTCTGTTGTCATCAGTATTTATGTTATGTTTTATTATTATGTTGGGATTTGGTGCATTATTTGCCCCAAAGGATGCTGTCAACAGAGCACCACGATTGAACCACCGGGCACTGTGGAGGCCAACAAAGAGGAAATGGGAGCAGGTATTTAAGTTGTCGCAAAAAAAGAGACCAAAACATCAGAAAAAGTGTTCATTTTCAGTTTTGACCTAGAAGACACGAGGGTTAAGAAAAGTCCCTGCAGCCAGGTTCCAAAATCTGGTGGAGAGCAGATTAATGTGCATGCTTTTAAAGTGAGAAACTCAACTATCGCATATGGGTGTGGCGTTCGTGTGTCCACGTACTTTTGGCCACATAGTTTGTCTCATCACAGAATAAACCAGCAGCCGTTAGATGGCAGCACACACCAGCGAACAGGCAGACTAAACAACACAGGGTGACTCACATGTGCTGAGGAGCAGTTTATCTTTATGATTCAGACGTTCATCTCCACAGTTCATAATGGTGTGAATGAACTGGAAAAGAAGATAACCAGTCTTAAATGATGTGGCATTAAGTAGGTACTCAGTCCCACTGCTGCATCAACATTCAGCCGCTGGTTTTTTGATGGCGGTTAATCAAACACAGTGCATGGTGGAATGCAACTAATTACACTCACTCCACTCCAATTCAAGGTACTTGTACTATACTTGAGTTGTACTATACTTGAGTATTTCCTTGTTGTGTAACTTTATACTTGTACTCCACTACATCTCAGGTAAATATTGTACTTTTGTCTCCGCTACATTTGTCGGACAGCTTTAGTTACTTTTCAGATGACAGTTTTTCTTCCCATTTCCTGTCCAGTGAAAACCATGTATCTCCAGATGTGTTGATGTTGAATGTTTGTGATGAACTGAAACATAAAGTGTTCCTTTATGTGTTGAGAGCTAAGCTCTCCTAAGCTAAAAAACAAAGTCTTTAAAAAGCCTCTTGGATCAACTAGAAAATGCATCGTCACAAAGCTGAAAACAGTTCTGTTTTTCTGACACCATGAAACGTTTTAAAACTTTTTAGAGATACGTGGTTCTCCCAGGACGCTACAAACATAGAAACATAGGATGATCTCACAGAAGATGATGCATTACTATCTCACAGTATATAAAGGAGTTCAAATGAGCAGAACCTTAAACATCTACAGAAGGAAAATACAACATATTAATGCAGCAGGAATATTCATCCAGAAAAAGAGGAAAACAATGAACATTTTACTGCACAATGAGTACTTTAAGTACATTAAGCTGATACATACATTTACTGAAAGTGCTCATATTATGCTTTTTGGCTTTTTCCCTTTCCTTTATTGTGTTATATATCTTTTTGTGCACGTTATAGGTTTAGAAAGTGAAAAAGCCCAAAGTCCCCCCCAAAGGGACTTACCATCTCCAACAGAAAACACTGTTCACCAACTGCTCCAAACAGCTCTGTTGTAGTCCAGCCTTTACTTCAGAGACAAACGTGGTCACTTTGGAACACACGTTATAATGCTCGCCTAGCTGCTAGCATGGCACGCCCTCATACTCTGCTTCTGACTGGCTAGTAGTCCTTACCTAGGTACTGTCAGGACACGCCCTCATACTCTGCTTCTGACTGGCTAGTAGTCCTTACCTAGGTACTGTCAGGGCACGCCCTCATACTCTGCTTCTGACTGGCTAGTAGTCCTTACCTAGGTACTGTCAGGACACGCCCTCATACTCTGCTTCTGACTGGCTAGTAGTCCTTACCTACTGTCAGGACACGCCCTCATACTCTGCTTCTGACTGGCTAGTAGTCCTTACCTAGGTACTGTCAGGGCACGCCCTCATACTCTGCTTCTGACTGGCTAGTAGTCCTTACCTAGGTACTGTCAGGACACGCCCTCATACTCTGCTTCTGACTGGCTAGTAGTCCTTACCTACTGTCAGGACACGCCCTCATACTCTGCTTCTGACTGGCTAGTAGTCCTTACCTAGGTACTGTCAGGACACGCCCTCATACTCTGCTTCTGACTGGCTAGTAGTCCTTACCTAGGTACTGTCAGGGCACGCCCTCATACTCTGCTTCTGACTGGCTAGTAGTCCTTACCTAGGTACTGTCAGGACACGCCCTCATACTCTGCTTCTGACTGGCTAGTAGTCCTTACCTAGGTACTGAGCATGTGAGACTCCCAACAAAGATGGAACAGAAGTGAGATGTCTCACTCTGTAGCTACAACAGAGAGCTCAACACACAGGGTGAAAAGAGGAACTGCAGCAATGCAGTTCAACAAAAATATGGTGTTTTTTGAAAATTAAACCATGTGAACCTATTCTGGTACAACCTCTTAATATAATTATGAACCTGAAGATGAGCATAATATGAGCACTTTAAGGAAGGTTAAGGTTTTGAATGCAGGACTTTTACTTGTATTGGAGTATTTTCACAGTGTTGTATTAGTACTTTCATTCAAGTAATAGATCTGATTACTTCTTCCACCTCTGATCAAACAAAATAAATTATATCTAGTTTAAGTTACTGACAATCGATAACACAAACCTGTACAAATTCTTCCTTTGAAAAATGAGTTCACCCTCAAGTCGTTTCTCCCCTCTCTGCCTGCTTCAGTCTTTTCAATATACTTTTACATCTAATGAGTATTTTCTTAGGAGTTAAAGGCATCTTTATTCAAATGCAGTTTTACAGTTAACCCTCATGTTGTCCTCGGGTCCAATTTGACCCGTATTCAAAATTAGATATTTTTTTATTATTTAAAAAAAATTGCCCAAACATTGTATGGATTCCATACAATGCTCTTCGCACGTACAATTCATGATCACTATTTTTATTGAATTTTGGATGTTTTATTCAAGTTTTAGCATTTCAAATTTTTTTAAATGGTTTCAAAACTGTATTCTGACTAAACTATGACTCTTTGAAGTCTCTGATTATCCATCAACATACATTCCTCTAATATTAGTCTAAATATTTCACAATTTCTGCTTTTTTAAACTAAAAAATTAGGTACAATTTCCTACAAATGAGGATTATTGTCCATGAATTCCCCAAAAATAAGTGTTTACCTAGTGGTAATAACTTGGTGTTAGTGGTGTTTGGTGGTTGGGTAACAAAAGTTCAAAATTTTTTTTAAAAAAAGCGACATAGAAAAAAGCATCAAAAGTGTCTAAGAAAGGTAGACTGGGTAAACCCCGCCCACTCTGCCGGCGATTTGATTTCTCCCTGCAGCTCAGTCTGGAAACCTGCATGTTTATCTCTCCTGCTTCCGTTCACAATTTTTGTGGCTTATCCACCTGGCGCGCTATTGGCGGGTTTAACACGATGACAATAGAGACAGACCAAGCAGAATCTTGTTTCAGATCACATTTCCACCGCAAACAAATCATTGCATAATGCCTTTGTGGCCGGACCACGACTGTTTCATTGGTGTGATTGTTTAGGTCCACACCAGCCCATGATTGCGGCGATTAGATCTGCCCAAACGAATCGTACCAAGGGAAAAAAACCCTGATAAACCAGACCAGACAAGACTTGTTTGAAAGCACACTTAGAAAAATACTATTTTACAAATTTAAGGGCAAAGACATGACATAATGTGATTTTTGCATCTGTGAAAACCCTGACACAAATTCATCTTTTAAAAAATCCAGTGTGCTAGACGCTAGAAATGATCACAGGGGCGGAGTTGCTGCCATCATTATTCAGACCAGGACTGAAGAATGGGTAGAGTTTCTCAGTGAAGGAGCAGCCTGTAAAGGAGTAGAGAAGATCTGCAGAATCTATGTCATAAAAGGAGACTAGACTCTCCTCATAGTCCACAAACACTCCCACCTTCTGCGGCTTTGAACTTAGAGAGAGATGTAGAGGAGATCCAACAAGAGCAGCATCTTCATTTTTCAACCATATGGTCCAGTAGCCATTTTCTGGGCACAGTGGGATTATTCCCTTCCTTTTGATTGACTCTTTGGCAACTCCTAAAGTCCATCTAGTCTTTGCTTTAACTTGAGCCTCAAAGTAAAATCTCCCAGAGGAGAAGCTCTGTTTTCCTAAGAAACAACAACTAGGATTAAATCTCTTAGCATTGTTTGGGAGATCCTTCTTCACAACACCATGATATACTTGTTTACCATCTTCAGACAAGATGAGAGCATGATGTGCTGTCTCAGGATCCAGAGTCACATCCACTGCAAACTGCTGGACCCTGTTTAGCTCAGCCCTCATTGAGCAGCTTCTTTATCTTTTTGCCAAAGGTCTCCTCCACTTGCTCCACAGCTGTCCTCACAGTCCCCTCATAAGATGGTGGATCCATGCTGATCTGTTGCAGTTGTTGCTCACAATGAGGAATTTAATTGAGTGTTTCTGCGCCTCTCTATCTAGTTAAACCAGTTTGGGTGTTCACTGTTTCCCATTGCCCTACATTCCTCTTCTCTTTTGGCTCAGGTCCAAGTTCAGTCTGTATATCTCAGGATCTGAATCTCAAAGAGGTCTACATGTGTCTTCTTTGTAACTGAGACTTGACTCAGAACCTTAGTCCGTTTTGGAGTTCTCTCTCTGTTTGGGTCGACTGAGTTTTGGATCAGGTATAATTATTCTAGGGTCTTTTCAAACTGGTTTTGATTGTTCTAGAATAATAGAAGAAAAGTAATGTTTGCACATTGGGTCTGGAAAAGTTTTCCCTATGTCTGTTTTGAATCATGTCCAACAGCTTAGATGCCTGAAGACCTTTAGTCTCTTTTACACTGGGTGCTAGACAAAAAGGTCAAAGGTGACACCAAATCCCCCAGCAGCGAGGGCAACATCACTTGGTCGGTTGGTCCACCACTCCGGTCCAGACTGAAATATCTAAAAGACTATGGATGGATTGGCATGACATTTAATACAGACGTTCGTGTTCCCCAAAGGATGAATCTTACTGACTTTGGTGATCCTCTGATTTTTCCTTTGACGCCACCATGAGGTTGACATTTGCAGTTTTAAGTGAAATGTCTCGATAACATTTGGATGCATTGTCATGACATTTGCTTCACACATTAAGGCCATTCCTCAGGATGATAACTTTGTTGATTCCTTAACTTTTCACCCAGTGCTGTTATCTGGTCAAAAAGACCAAACACCTGCAAAACTAATGACATTCTAAACAGCCTGACTTCGACTGACTGCTAATCAGCAAATGATAGTCTAAACTGACCTGGCGAACATGATAACATTAAACCTGCTACACATTAGCATGATAGCATTGTTATTGTGAGCATAGTCACATTTGCACATAGCTCAAAGTCAAATTACTGAGTGTGTTCAAAGTGTATACCCAAAAATTCTATTATGTGCTCGGATGTGAACTGTAATGATGTCTCCCACTGTGAAACCCTCTGTGCCATGTATGACAGTATTGTGGGTGCAATGTGTGAGGCTAGTAGACCATACCTTATTCTACCTGTAAAAACAAACAACATTAAGCCTGGCTGGAACAAGCATGTTGAGGCACATCATGCAGAAGCTAAGGTAGCATTTAAGGCATGGGTGCAGGCAGGCAGACCCAGAATTGGCCCTATCCTTGAGTATAAAAAGCTTACCAGCACTAGACTCAAATATGCCATCCGCTACATTGGTAAACATGAACAGGCTATGAGAGCAAACTCTATGGCTGTGAAGCGTCTGGGTAGGGATGTTATTGGCTTCTGGAAGGAGGTGAGAGCTCTAAACAGGGCCAATACATTGCTTCCGTGTGTTATGGAGGGGGTGTCTGGAGCTGACAATATAGCTGATCTGTGGAGGCAGCACTATTCTGCCTTATTTAACTGTGTTAAAAGTGACTCCTACAAAGTGGCAAATATTGTCAATAGTAATCCAGAGATAATCACCTTTAGTGAAGTCTGCCAGGCCGTAGCACAGTTATCCGATAAGAAAGCGAGTGGGCCAGACCACATTACAGCAGAGCACCTTAAGTTTGCTAGCCCAAAGGTGGCAGTACTGCTTGCCATTTGCTTTTCTGGATTTATGACCCATGGCATGCTACCTGAATCTATATTGTCTGTTACTCTTGTGCCTGTCATCAAGGACAAAGCTGGCAAGGTTGGGAGTTTGGATAATTACAGGCCGATAGCCCTAGCCAGTGTGATATCTAAAGTACTGGAAAGAATTCTGCTTGATCGTCTATGTCCTTATATTGGTACCACTGACAATCAATTTGGTTTCAAAGCTAAGCTTGGTACTGATATGTGTATTTATGCCTTGAAGGAGGCAACACAGGGGTACATAAGGCAGAATTCATCTATGCTAGTTGGGTTTATTGATGCTTCAAAGGCCTTTGATAGAGTCAATCATCATAAGCTATTTGAGAAACTGAGCCAAAGGGGTGCACCTGACAGTATTATAAGAATCCTAGCCTACTTGTATGCCAACCAGAATATGCAGGTTAAATGGGCTAATACAATCTCCGCCTCTTTTGGGGTAAGTAATGGGGTACGTCAGGGGGGGCTACTCTCACCAGCACTCTTCAGTGTGTACATAGATGATTTATCCAACCAATTGACAAGATGTAAAACGGGCTGTATGATTGGTAACACCTTGGTAAATCATCTCATGTATGCTGATGATTTGGCCATTTCCTCTCCCAGCAGTGCTGGTTTTCAGCAGTTACTGAATATCTGCTCTGAATATGGGGTGAAATATGATGTGTTGTATAATGGGGAAAAGAGTGCTGTCTTCATATGTAGGACAAAGGAGGACAAAGACATTTGTTTTCCAGACTTTTATCTATCAGGACAAGTGTTGAGTGTCTGTAATAAAACTAAATATCTGGGTCACTACATTACAGATCGGTTATCTGATGATGAGGATTTATACAGGCAGCGTCGCATATTATATGCCCAAGCTAACATGTTGGTAAGAACATTCCACATGTGCACGGAGGACGTCAAAATTAGTCTGTTTAAAGCTTATTGCACTCCTCTGTATACTGCTACCTTATGGACTAAGGCAAGCTTGCAGAAGCTTAAGGTTGCTTATAATGACTGTATGAGGATACTGCTCAACAAACCCAGGTACTCTAGTGCTAGTCACCTGTTTTGTAATGCAGGGGTCAGCACCTTCCAGGCATTGTTGAGGAGTCTGGTCTACAAATTCATTTGTCGCCTGAACGTTTCCCAGAGTAGCACTGTTATGCTACTAGTAAATCCTAGGTTTAGTGCCATGCGATACCAATCATCACTATGGAAACACTGGTATAAGTGTCTTTTGTAGAAATGTTGTTGATTCTTCTGGTTTTTTTTAGTTACTTGTATATGTTTTTATTTGTTTTTAAGGTCTGTTGTATGTCATGTCTGTGTCTTTTTTTTAAATGGACCTTGAGTCTGGAAATAAAAGTTGATGATGATGATGATGATGATGATGATGATGTATAGTAACACAAAAGAACAAACAACAAAGTACACCCACACACACTTCAGCTGGAATCGTATTTAACTATTACAGAGTGAGCGGGTGGAGCTCCACACACACCTGAGCCTGTCCATCACACATGCACACACATGCGCGCACACACACACACACACACACACACACACACACACACACACACACACACACACACGCACACACACGCGCGAATGAATGAATGAATGAATGACATTAATAACCTTAATAACCTCCCTATGTGTGCGTGTGTGCGCTGACCCACATTTCATACAGTAATGTCTTCTCTAATATGTTGTGGATTTATAACAACACTGACACCTCTAATATATTCTTAATGGCATTTGTAATGTATTGTGTGTGTTTGTAATAGGTTTTAAATGGATGAGCTCCTTCAGATTGCTCTTGTACCACAGGCTACTGGCTATTGAACCGCTATGCTATCTGACACACATCAGTGCTAATGAGAGAGAGAGACAGAGGAAGACAAATCATAATGTTTATGATGTGTGACAGTTTGGGTTTGTTTGTAGCCTGACGTGGTCATGCTCACATCCTAGTCAGAATCTGAGTCTGATCTGCTCCATTGGGCTGTGATTATGGGGCGAGTTTCAACCCAACCAGGAAAGAAAATGCCTCTGCACTCAATTGGTTAGACCTACAACCAATCAGAGCAACAGATAGACCTACAACCAATCAGAGTAACGGATAGACCTACAACCAATCAGAGCAACGGATAGACCTACAACCAATCAGAGCAACGGATAGACCTACAACCAATCAGAGCAACGGATAGACCTACAACCAATCAGAGCAACGGATAGACCTACAACCATCAGAGCAACGGATAGACCTACAACCAATCAGAGCAACGGATAGACCTACAACCAATCAGAGCAACGGATAGACCTACAACCAATCAGAGCAACGGATAGACCTACAACCAATCAGAGCAACGGATAGACCTACAACCAATCAGAGCAACGGATAGACCTACAACCAATCAGAGCAACGGAGACATACATCACAGAGGCTGTAGGTCAAAGGCTTCGACAGAGCAAAGGCAGAGGACTCTCTCTTTTAAAGTGAATGCGCTGTTGATATCTTCTATATACTTCTACATACAATGGCAGCCATCTTTGTTGTAAACAAATTAAACCCAAGCGCTCTTTGGTGACGTGGTTGATTACGTTACTGTTGATCATCTGTCCATCATCGTATAAAGCTCGCCCCGACAATCTGATTGGTCCAAACAGCTCTGGCTCGAGCATAGTTGCTCCACAACGGATCAAGTCCAGACGAACTTCCCGACCTCAAATGTTGTGGGCCAGGCTAGTTTGTTTGCCCTCTTCTTCATAGTCTCTCATTAGTATTTTTGATATTGTTATTATTATATATTTCGCACTCTGTTATCTTTCTCTGTCTATATGGAAGTATAATACTGATTCATTAATAGATTTTTATTTATTTATTCATGTAAAGTATGTCTTTTAAGTGTAAGCTCACAGCTAGAAGCTGAAAAGGTTATTTCTGTGAAATGGTTGTTTCAACAGCCAGTAATACTCTTATTAATTAAATATTCTTTGTACAAAATAATCAGAATTTAAGTGTATTCCAGGGAAATGTTCCACTGGCTGCAAAGACGTCAAAGACATCAGCTCAGGATATTTGTCCACATACTTTCAGCTCTCTGACCATTAACTACTTACTGCTATAGTTTGTCGTTGAGGTGACAAACATTTCATTCATAAACATTTTATAAGCAGTTGTGTCTTTGTGTCTCTTCTTTTTCAGTCATTTTCTAATCATCGGTGTTAAGGCAATGATGGATAGATTTTTGCAAACATTATCATGACATGAAGCTATTCCTTTGCATTAAAATGAGCCAGTTGAAATTGTTTGGGCTTGTGATTAGGATTTCCCCTCCGATGTCTCCCTGTGGAGGTATTACAGGCAACTTTGGGGTAACACACCAGTGGGATTACATATCCCATCTGGCCTGGGAGTGCCTCAGGATCCCCCAGGAGGAGCTTTGGGAACCAGCAAGGGAGAAAGGCATCAGGGATAGTTTACTGAGCCTCATGACTGACTGGGATAAGTGGCAAAAAACTGACTGACTGATTGATAGATAATACTGCTGCAGTTTGTATGGAAATATTCAAACTTCCGTTATTACAATTCCTCCGAATTAAAGGTATAGTATGTAACGTTTTCGCATTAAAATGTCTAAAAACGACAGAACCTGAGTTCTATCTGTTGTGTACTTATGTGTTCCGACAACGTTCAAACCCAGAGAAACATGTCATTTTTTTCAAGGTAACAGTCTGTCACATTTGGTCGTCTGACGATGGCGTCATATCCCATTTGTGCATGCGTCAGCGTTGTTTTAAGCCACAGTTCTACGACACACTTTTTAGATCTTTGTAGGATTTTAGTCATCGGAAGTCTGGATCTTAAGTTATCGGAGAAACAAGCTGAGCAAACCTTAGCGGCAGCACGGCTTGCAGACCGTCCGCCGATGAGCCAAACAGTGCCGGAGAAACACCAACTTTTAACGTGAAGCTGCTTTATTCCGTGTTTTTACAGGTTCAAATCAACGGACCGTTTGTTTTGGAGAGGAGGAGACCTCTGTGGATAAAAACCTCCTGAACGATAAACAATGAAGGAATCCTAACCGGGAGAAACTGATACACACACACACACACACACACACACACACACACACACACACACACACACACACACACACACACACACACACAGCTACATTGAGTGGGCGATGTTTCTCCTCAGCGGGTTGTCTGAAGTCTTGACGTCGTTCCCAGTGTTTCCATTTGTTTTTGATATTGACATTTACATAAAATATGTAAAAAAAAACTACTTTTTTTGTGGACATATGAAATGTCCTCACGATTTCGAATGCGACTTGTTTTCCATATGAACAAACTGTATTCTGAGTGACTGTGTTCACTTTCACTGTACATCTTGAAAATCTGCAGACTGAAAAGATGGAATGGATTTTAGGGTTGAGAGGACGAAGAAATGAAAGAGGGGAAAGAAAGGAGAGGGAGGAATAGGTGTGTGTGTGTGTGTGTGTGTGTGTGTGTGTGTGTGTGTGTGTGTGTGTGTGTGTGTGTGTGTGTGTGTAATGAGGCCTGACTTGGTTAATACCTCAAGGCAAGGTTTGCTTCCTGATACCAAAACACACACACACACACACACACACACACACACACACACACACACACAGACACAGACACAGACACACACACACACACACACACACACACACACACACACACACACACACACTGAAGGCAAGGTAATCTTTTTAAATGGCAGTGGTGAAATACAATTACAGCGATAAATGAGGCCTGTCAATCAACCATTGACTAATGACGGGCATGGTTTACAGTCTGAGGAAAGTCATAATGTCACAGGTTTTCTGCTACATGAAGAAGAAAAAAAACATTTTAGACTTTATGCAGTTTTAGAAACACCTTTTTTTATCTGACACAATGTCATCACGGAGGGAAAGCTTCTAATCTGCAGAGCTGACAGATATCAGAGCTAACAGACAGACTGCAGGGTGACGTGGAAACAAACAATACCACACAAATCTGTGCTCAGTGGGGGAATGTAACTAAGTACATTTACTCATACTTTAGTACTGTACTTCAGTACAAATTTGAGGTACTTGAGTGTTTCCATTTGATAAACCTTTTAACTTCACTACATCTGAGAGGTAAACATTGTACTTTTTACCCCACTACATTGTCATAAAAACTACAGGACCCGCGGCCTGTACTACGAAGCAAGATTACGTATAGGCTATTTGTCGGCTTCTTGAGCCGTGTGTTGCCAATGCGCACATCGGTTTGAATTTTTTTATTTTCTCTCACAATAGCTTACCACTGCCAGGGTTGCAACTGAAATAAAAGGATAAAGCAATGACAGTTTATGGAAAGCACAAGTGTAATTATGGTCAGATCTTGTGGCTGACTGATGGGGAAGTGACTTGATAAGCGTTGTGATTTATGCATTTACAGCGTCAGCCTTTTTTTTGGCAGCTTTCCTTCCTGTTTTAGGAAGCAGCGACTGTACTGCGTTTTGCTTGTAAACCGTGTCTGTGTTCTTCATATTTATGTAGTATTATAGTTTGCTCTTCTTATGTAAAATATGCGGCTCTGGTAGATGTTAGCGATTGGTCGTGCTGTGCAAACACTGTCTCTTTTATGTGAACGCTCGCGTCTCTACATTGGGAAACCCTGGGTTGATTCAACTAGTTGATATACACCGTCGTGATACAGCTTATGCGGGACTGCGGTTGTTAGGGTTAGTGAAGCAATCCTGAGGTGTGTGTGTGTGTGTGTGTGTGTGTGTGCTTAGCTTGCAATTTTCATAACCAGGTGTCCTTGTTACCGTGGCAACCCTCAGAGACAAGAGGTCAGTTCTCACACCAAGGCTGTGTCTCAAACCGTCTACTTCGGTCAGTACACTGCTAATGTACACTGACCACTTACTGCTGTAGTGCCCACTGTCAATGGTTAGTATTGTCCCAAATGGAACACTTATGATAAAGCACTTACCGGAAATGACGAGCGGTCGGCTCGGCTCGCCGCCTCTCAAAATCTGATGAAAATCTTCTAAACTGACCTTAGTTGATCTGAAATGAAGACAGATTCAGCAACTGCATGGCCTATTTCTCGCTTAAAATGTCTTCAGAAACACGTTTCGGTGAACTATTTTCGTAAAATTCGAGATCGTATTCCAAACGAGCCGCCATCTGGCCGCCATTAAGCTCGGATGTAAAATCTGCGAGAGCTAATATGCACGTGACGCGTTCGTCCAATCAGCTGCCGGTCAACGTCCCTGGTCCCTCCCCTTTCCGCTTTGTAATCAAGATGGCGCAGGTTTAGTGTGCGTAGTGTCCATCGTTCTACACTGAACTTTTTGACTTTTTTTAGGGGGTCATCCGGGTACTTTCAGTGCACTGACTTTTTCGTTATCTACACTATATACTTAAAACTAAGTGCGTGAAGTGTGCAAGTAGGCGATTTGAGACACAGCCCAACTCTTCACTGCTGAACACAGCATGAAATGGTTCAACCATGCACATGACGCAATTTTGACTAAATAGTAAATAGTTTGTACTTCTTTAATTTGAGAAACAAAATCAAACCGTAAAACACAAAGAAAATGTTACAATTCTTTGATTTTCCATCAAAAAACAGCTATGGTAAATACATAGATGAAAGATTCAAAGGTTATAAATGTCATTACTGAACCTTCCTGATCTTTGCACACTGACTTGCAGCAGCAGGTGTGAGATGGCTGCAGGTGGGCGAGAGCTGTTATTATCTCAAGACATTTTAATTAATTATGTAATTCTGCAAATGGCTCCAATCCAGCATCTTAGCATAACATTGTTCCTCTGACTATCCAGAGGTGAATGAAGTGTTCAGATTCTTTACTTAAAGCTCCATTGTGTAATGTGTTGAGTTGATTCTTAGCTAAATAAATATGTGCTCATTCATGTGTAATTACTTCCACCAACTAATCAAAGTATTCTCGTAAGCGTAGAATCTGCCATTCAGAATCATTCAGAATACATAGGAGTGAGTCGCTGACTGTCTGGATCTTGAGTTATCAGAGAAACAAGCTGAGCAAACGTTAGCGGAGAAGCAGGCAGGAGTACTGACACGGAAGCTAAGCTAATGTCCTGCTGTGGATGGGGGGGGGGGGGGGGGGGGGGGCAGCAGCTAAACGTGTTTTAGACACACCTAAAGACAATCGACATCAGTTTAAGCGTACGCTATATTTAGGCTAGTTTCACCGCTTCACCTCGCTGTCAGACGGTCCTTCACGACGGGGAACTGAAGCCGTTATCTCTGCTCTCTTCACAGCTACCAGACTCCTCCAGACAAAAACAGTCATTTTACCTCGCAGAACACGGGAGTTGCTGCTCTACCGCTGCCTCCATCGATTAATTAGTTTGTGTTATTGTGTGAATTTGGTGTTTTAAAGGGTTAGAAACTAACTTTGTGTGTGTGTGTGTGTGTGTGTGTGTGTGTTTTGGTATCAGGAAGCAAACCTTGCCTTGAGGTATTAACCAAGTCAGGCCTCATTATACACACACACACACACACACACACACACACACACACACACACACACACACACACACACACACACACACACACACACACACACACACACACACACACACACACACACACACACACACACACCTATTCCTCCCTCTCCTTTCTTTCCCCTCTTTCATTTCTTCGTCCTCTCAACCCTAAAATCCATTCCATCTTTTCAGTCTGCAGATTTTCAAGATGTACAGTGAAAGTGAACACAGTCACTCAGAATACAGTTTGTTCACATGGAAAACAAGTCGCATTCGAAATCGTGAGGACAGTTCATATGTCCACAAAAAAAGTAGTTTTTTTTTACATATTTTATGTAAATGTCAATATCAAAAACAAATGGAAACACTGGGAACGACGTCAAGACTTCAGACAACCCGCTGAGGAGAAACATCGCCCACTCAATGTAGCAGTGTGTGTGTGTGTGTGTGTGTGTGTGTGTGTGTGTGTGTGTGTGTGTGTGTGTGTGTGTGTGTGTGTGTGTGTGTGTGTGTGTGTGTGTGTTGTTATTAATTAGCCCTTGGATGAAAGTCAGAGCACCTTTGTCAGAGTCTCCTTAAAAAAACATTGATTAATGTTACTGTGAGAGAGAGAGAAAGAGAGAGTAAACTAAATCTGCCATTGATCCCTGAGGATAACATTCGTCCAATCAGGAACTCATCAGATCTTATCAATACTGATTCATTAACAGTGTCTTCTTAACGAAACCCTCATCAGTTGATTTAAAGCTTCCATCTGTGTTCTGCCTTCAGAGCTGCTGCAGCCGTTTCACAAAGTTGACTCATTGTGGGAGGATTTAGACCTTTTTATTAAATCTCACAATAGAAAACTATTGCATATCATGTATTTAAAGTATATATAGTATATATATAATGCCCACTGCGGTCAATAATGGATGGAATCAAGCTAAAAAATATGCTTTTGGGTCTCAAATTGGCAGAAACAGTCAAGACGGGTTTCAGAGACGTCATCAATCAAATATGATTGTTTATATAAACAACAAAACATGTTTAACCCTGTTGATATAGACAAATCCACTTCCACTGTTACTAGTAGTGGTATTAATAATGGGAGCAGCAGTGGTGAAAGAAGTACTTCAGTTAAAGTAATTCCATAGTGTAGAAATACTGTGTTACATAACTGTTAAGTTAAAGCCCTGCACTTAAAATATTTCTTAAGTAAAAATACAAAAGTATTAGCATCAAAAGTACTTAATATGCAATATGCATCCATAATACTATAGGGCAATTAAGGCAATTCATTTTTCCTGTCGTTGGGCAAAGATTCTACAATAAACTTTCAGCCTTTTTGTAATTTGAGTGGTCTGAGAGAAAACTAGACTTCTCTTTGACTCTTGGCTCTGTTTTCAGGATTTAGATAATCTATAGCCCGTGATGGGAGACTTTGGCCAATCACAGGTCATTTCAGAGAGAGACAACGTTCCTATTGGCTGTCCTGGGCATGCATTGACCATGCGACAGAGAGGGGAAATGTCTCACTACACTTCAAATTCTGCAGTTTATTTGCTTTCTATACCCACTGCAGCTTTAATGTGTTCATCATAACACCCATGGGATAAATAAAGTTATATCTTAACCTATAATAACACATAATAATTAATTTAACATGTGTATTAATAAATATTAATCTGGATCTGTAAAGTAAATTAAGTAAAAAGTACAATATTTCCCTCTGAGATGTAATGTAGTAGAAGTATGAAGCAGTATAAATGGAAATACTCAAGTAAAGTACAAGTTATTGAAAATTATCTTTGGGTAAATGTACATAGTTACTTTGCAGCACTGGGTAGCAGTGGTGTTAACTGCACTCTTGTTGTTTATAATACTAAACATAAACTTTATTAATACACCACATCAGAGGAACAACAATGCAGCACATTGTGCTTTACAAGAGATGAAAACTACATGAAATACTGTGTGTACTGCAGATACAGCATTACAACAGCATTAGTGATGGAGCTATAATTCTACTGTAGTATTTGCAGTGTTAACAGTATTACAGTATATTTAGAGCTGAAGATTTCACCGAACAGAGAGAGACGGATGAAAATGTTTTAATGTGTCGTTTCTCTTTACATTTAATTCTTCCACCGTATTAAATGTGATTTTATTGAGATATTAAAATCTCATCTTCCTCATGCTCTCGCTCTCCTCCACCTCTGCTTTCTCCATCACTTTCCCCTTACAGCCGTCCTCCCTCCCTCCATCTTTCTCTCTGCAGCTAAATGCCAGCTGAAATGAATATGTTAATTCAGCTTTCTCGTAGAGCTACGTGATCAATGAGGCTCCTGGCTGTTGGTTCAGGATCTATAGGGAGGCAGATCATTAAAACACCAGGGGAAACAGGCCCGAGCTGCTTCAAGAAAATTACATCACTTATTCAAAGGGATGAAATCATATTTATCTGTATTTAAATAACTTTTACAATAGTCGTCTGTTCAGCCTTCTGAAATCAGTCAGTTTCCAAAGAGTGTCGATAAGATAAAGAAGACGTAGTCTACATCCACGACGTTCCACTTCCGGGATTGCTCCGTTGCCGATGTAAATTCCACTGGATTTCACTCTTTTTGGCAGGATGTCCGTTACCTTCTGCTTTCTTGGAATGTATAACCTTAGGTGGACTTAGGAGGACTCTCTGCAGGGTAAATCCAGACAGCTAGCTAGACTATCTGTCCAATCTGAGTTTTCTGTTGCACGACTAAAACTACTTTTGAACGTACACACGTTCCACCAAAACAAGTTCCTTCCCGAGGCTATTTAGCAGCAGCACCGTGGCTCCGTCCGGCGCTTAGTGACGCCCATGACGTTTGTGATTGGTTTAAAGAACTGCCAATAAACCTGAGCACGTTTTTCTCCCATCCCAGAATGCTGTGTGGACTAGCCAGACCCTCCTCCGCAGCGCGTAGACGCAAAGTGAGAATACAAAAGACGAGGATGTCACGTCATAATTCAGCTTAGTTTCCATTGGCCACTCATTCAGTCCCTTGTATTCATATGTGCGAGTACAACCAAGTTCTGTTGTAAAAGCCTAGACAAAACGAGAGTGAGCCGTCCCAGGGTTGGCTATGCTGTGACATTTATGGCAGCTCGTCCGGGATAAGGAAGAGGGGGAGGTGGGGATCAGTGTGTCATGTTCCTGAGAGAAAATGATTTCACTTCCTCGTTCTGAGACTGTCCTCCCCGAAAACCGATTCCATAGCTCGTTTGTTCAAGCAGCAATTACGACTCATTAACGTTGATAGTGAACAGCAAGGTTTTTTACATTTCACAGACGTCACATTCAGCGTCACACACACCTATATATATATATATATATATATATATATATATATATATATATATATATATATATATATATATAGGAGGAGGCAAAATAAATGATGAAAAAGGGAAAGAAGAGAAGGTAATTTCATGGAAATGGAACAGAGCCGAGGAAAGAGAGGAGTATGAGGAAGAAAGATATAGTAGACGGCGTCATTATCACAATTTAGTAAAGTGTTTTCCTCAGGAGAGACAGGAAGCTAGACTGTGTGTTTGTGTGTGTGTCTGTGTGTGTGTGTGTGTGTGTGTCTGTGTTTGTGAGAGACAGAAAAACTTATAGTGAGAAAGTTTTTTCTCATTGCCAAAGGTCACTAGATCAACAACTCGTCTGCGGCTCTGATAACACTCTAAATTAAACTGCAGTGTGTGTGCGTGTGTGTGTGTGTGTGTGTGTGTGTGTGTGTGTGTGTGTGTGTGTGTGTGTGTGTGTGTGTGTGTGTATGTGTGTGTGTGCCTGTGTGCGTGATTGGTGGACAGTGATTTATGGAGGTGAAGTTTATCGTCATTACACTGAAGGATGGATATTCTCAAAACTCCATCCTTTCTTGTCTCTCCTCCTTTATTTCCTTCCACTTCTCCCTCTTCCTTTCTTCCTCCTCCTCTTCCTCGACCCCATAGGTCTCCCTCCACCATACAGGTGGCGAGCTGTTTAACAGCAGCTGAAGGATTAAACCTCCCCTCTGCTGGAATAAACTAAAACCAGTCAATAGGACATTAATGGAAACACAATTTATGACCTTAATTTGACCAAACAGGGTCAAGCTCACATCGGGGTGTGTGTGTGTGTGTGTGTGTGTGTGTGTGTGTGTGTGTGTGTGTGTGTGTGTGTGTGTGTGTGTGTGTGTGTGTGATATTAAAGGTCAGTCAAGGATCATAAATCAACGAGCACATACACACGCCTGTCAGTCTTTCTGTGTGTGTTTAAAGGAGCTGAAACTGAACGAGGCTTCAAACACACGTAGATATTAACTACAGAGCTGCAACTGATGGTTATGGATTATTTATTCCAACTAGTGCAGTGGCCGTTAAAAACAGGCTTGTTGGGAACGGGCCGATGGCTCGGCCTCCAGTATTGCTGCTTGCAGCTTTCTCGATAAATTTCATTCTGAAAATGACATTGCTGATGCTTGAAATGTTTGAGTTTGCTTCAATGTCTTTCTTCATATTCTTCCTGAGAAAAGTGAAACGACCAACAATTCCGACCCACATTTACGTTCATAGAGACGGCACCCTCTAGTGGCCATAGTAATTATGACTGGAGCAAAGCAGGAAGTAACTTTATGTGGTATTAAGGCCCAAAAGTCCGTTAAGCGTGTGTGGGTGGGAGGGGAGGTCGATGGGGCAAACAAACCCAGGATTTTCACCCAGGAGACAGGCGTTCGTGTTCCAATTGAAAATCAGTTTAAAACTAGTAGTATATGCAGAATATTTTAAGTTTATTTAACAAATGCAACTACATTACGTTCTGCGTCACCTGCGTAATTATGTCATCCATGTAAGTACGGAAGTGAAGTAACGTAAAAAGATGTACTGATTTTAACTCAAACCACGATCTTTTCCTAAACCTAACCAAACTGTGACTTGTTGGTTCTTCAATGCACTATAGAGGGCGACAGAGAGCGAGCTGCACCCAGCATGCCGTTCGGTGGTATAACAGCCTATAGGGGTGCGGACGTAGATGAAAACATGCTTGAGTCAGTCTGTAGAGCCCTGAAGCCGCGCTCCAGCTGCTGCTCAGAGTGCTGTTCGCTTGTTTATTCAAAAGTTATTCATATTGAATGTGCCGTGTGTCCAAATTGCACCAACTTTGACGCTGCACTTTTTTGGGGCCTCAGCAATACAACTGCAAAGTGTGAAGACGATCAGATAAACGGTTGTTGAGATATACAGACAGACTGAGGCTCCTTGCTTCATGGTTAGATTTTATTCTGCATATATTCTGTACATTTCTTTGGATTTTACCATTTTTTGCACATCTGGTTAGACACTGAATTGCATTTCGTTGGCTCAGTACTCAATGACAATACAGTTTAATCTAATCTAATCCAGTGCCTACATACATCCTCACATAGCTGTTATAACTGTAGACTTGTTAAATTAAAGATAGTGATCTTGGTCTCTCACTTTGTTCCAGAGGAAAATATCACTGAATGCAGTCATTGTCCCCAGAGGATAAACCCTTCCTTCAGGATAAACTTTACCTTTTTAATTTCAGCAAAGGAACATGTTCATAGTATGGGGCGTAGTTATGAATGCAGACTGTAGATGGTGCTGGCAGGACATTAGTATGTTAGTTGAGTTTTGTTTGACTCAGATCGTGACCAGGAGGCTGCTGTCAGGATCCTGCTGAAACTGGGAAAATGTAAATGCAAACTCAACACTTCTGTAAAACTTCACCTCCTCCCAGGACCTAGTGATTTGTTTATTAATGCTTTGTTTTTGCCCTTCTTTCTATTTATTCTTCACACTATGTCCCCTTTTTATTCATATTAATACTTTCGTGTTTGTTTTCTCTGTTGTTACTTCATCTCTTAATGAGTGTTGTTGTTTTTATGCATTAACGGCAAAGAGAGCACATTTGACAAATGTTGCTGAATAAATGTGACTGATTGATGTATCTTCATTTCCTGTTGGAGACACACACACTTGAGGAGAGGGAAATAAGGGATAACTCTGTTATTCTCTTTAATTATCTCTCTGCCTCAGTAAATCTCTTTTAAGAGAAGTTATAAAACTACCCAACTGCATTTCTTATTAACATTATGTGTGTGTGCGCACAAATGCATGTGCATGTGCGCGCGTGCAAGCGTGTGTGTTTTTGCCTATCTTTGTGGGAACCAGCTTTAGACCGTAGTGAGGACATTATTAAAAAGTGAGGACATTTCACCTGCTCCTCCTTTTATTTTAACGGCTGTTTGAGGGTTGAGACTTGAATTTTTATGGAGTCTCCAGGTAGTTCAATTCAATACCATGTCCTCCTAAGTCACGAAAACAAGGTATGTGTGTTTGTGCTGCAAGCTGCCTAGCTCAGCAAAGAGTCAGCGAGGGATCAGATGGAGGAATGAAAGAGGAGAGACGAGATAGACAACAACAAAATGAAGACAGATTGTGTGTGTGATGACAGGAAGTGATGCATGAATTTAAAAAAAATTACTGTATTAAAACTTTTAAGGCACACACAGCAGCTGACAGGGCAAGATACATACTGTATGTAGGAGTTGTTAAAGTTGCATTAGCTAATCAGATCATGCTGATCAATCACTGGCTCATTCATCGGCTTGTTCATTTCTGTTGCCATTTGCAGCCATAACTGTAAAGTTTAAAGATATATAGTTAAACACGGAGGTCCGACCTATCTGTTGTTTCTCTAAGTGCTTATTTCCTTTACTGTGTTGTTTTGGTAGCGTCTTTGATAAACCAAATCTAGCATTTGCTCAGCGCCATTAAATTGTATGTACAGTACAAGACGCTGGAGTTTTCTACCAGGAAGTTATTGTTAACAAAGATTGTGATTGGCTCTATACACACACACCTCTTGTGACAGCTCTGTGCGTCTCCTGTCAGGACCACAAACACTTTATTGGTTTGAACTTTCATTGCAGCTCTACATGTTTATCTGCTAGAGGGCGCTGCTCCTCAGACTTTTCACAGAAGAGGAAGCTGCAGGTCTTCATGATCTCAATTGTTTTGTAACCGTTCAGTCATACACATGACACATCATTGGATCACTGAAATACAGCAGCAGCTCACACACACACACACACACACACACACACACACACACACACACACACACACACACACACACACGCACATGCTTGAAAGGAAAACATGAATAAAACATGAGTCCAACATTATGTCCAGCTTGGACTGAGGACAAACAGAGGCCGCTGGAGCTTTAGTACAACAACAGCAGCTGTGTGTGTGTGTGTGTGTGTGTGTGTGTGGGTGGGTGTGTATACTGTGTTTTTGTTTCTATTGCATGTTGTATTACTGTAATTGTTTGTGTGCATGCGTTTCGATGAGGCTGGCTGCCATGGGGATGGTGATAAGGGGTTCTAAATGGAACTCAATAATTCATGAGTTCTTGATAAGAACACACACACGACCACACACACACACACACACACACACACACACACACACACACACACACACACACACACACACACACGGGAGCTTGACCCTGTTTGGTCAAATTAATGTCATAAATTGTGTTTCCATTAACGTCACAATCACTCACACTGCACATTCAGATACAATACTCATAATTATGAAAAAAACAAGACCGACAAGATAAACAAACACAAGGAGAAACTGTGCAACACAAACATATATAAACACACACACACACACACACACACACACACACACACGCAGATATACTTGTGTGTGATGAACAGCTACATAACTCCAAGATGAAACTGCTTTTATACTTTCAGTCCTGAGTTCGTCCCTGGATTTCCAAATAAATAAAGTTTTGTGCGTTTGAACCAGGGGTTAATGCATAGCCTGTAAAACTAAAGCCAAAACATCTGGATCGCTCCCCTTTTGTCTGGCTGCAATATAGGTCACAATCCCCGCCCCCTCCATGTTAGCGATGGGACATGGGCCAAACTGAAAAATCTAACCAGAAGTCAAATCATTCAGTCATTTTAGGAAGTTGTGATCACACGGATGTTTGTTCAAGTGTTCATTTGCTTAATCATCTTGGTTTTCATTAGTCATTTTGATGCTGTTATTGACTCATGATTGGTCGGGAGGCTGTATGGGCGGGACTTTGATACCTCGGCTCCACCGCTCCACAATTACTACTACACAGACTCTGGCTCCAAAATTACAAAATGGCAGCACCTTTATCCATGACATTTTAGAGTTTATCACAATTTATGACATTAATTTGACCAAATAGGGTCAAGCTCACGCGAGCGTGTGTGTGTGTGTGTGTGTGTGTGTGTGTCTGGGTGTGTGTGTGTGTTCTTATCAAGAGCTCATGAATTATGCACAGGAATTTCCCCAGTGTGGGATTAATAAAGTCTTATTTTATCTTATCACATTCTATAACATCATCATGTGTTTGTAGCATCGCTGTCCTGTGAGAAGTAAGGCTGCACGATATGAGAAAAATATGCAATATGCGATAACGTTAAATATAGTGATAACAATATTACTTTTAAACAGATATTAAACTGTATCAGTTCTGCATTTCTGTTGCTTTCAGAATTCTGCTAAAATACAACAAATTGCTTTTTGAATTTAAAACAAATGAAAGGAAATAATTTCCAACATTCTTTTATTGAACAAATTGAACATTGAATTGAATATAAAAGGTAGCACTAAAAAAAGAACAAGTTACATTTTAAAGTGCAGTTTTCTGCCATTCAACCAACACAGTGTCTTTCGTGATATGTTGCAGCCTTTCGCAATGTGTTTGGGCCAGTTGATATAGCGATACGATACGTGAGAATCACGTATCCCTAAAAACTTTTAAAACTTGCCATGGTGTCAAAAAAACAGCCCTGTTTTCAGCTTTGTGACCAGCTGAGACTTTATTTTGAGAATTTTCTCAACTCACAAAGGAACACTTCATCCTTCAGTTTATCACAAACACTCTTCCAGTAATGTACAACCCCAAATCAGAAAAAGTTGGGACAGTATGGAAAACACAAATAAAAAAAGAAAGTAGTGATTTCTAAATGTACTTTGACTTGTATTTCATTGCAGACAATACAACAGCACATACTTTAATGTGTTCCTCATGATTTGTATTGTTTTTGTTTCAAAAAAACAAAATTCCTATTTTGGTTCTTGCAACACATTTCAAAAAAAGTTGGAACAGTAAAGCATTTACCACTTTGTAATGTTGCCATTCCTTTTTACAAGACTTAAAAGACCTTTAGGGACTGAATACACCAAGTGATGAAGTGTTTCAGGTGTAATTTTGTCCCATTCTTGCGGCAAACAAGTCTTAAGGTGGGCAACAGTACGGGGTCTTCGTTGTCGCATTTTGCGCTTCAAAATGCGCCACACATTCTCTATTGGAGACAGGTCGGGACTGCAGGCAGGCCAGTCAAGTACCCGTATCCTCTTCCTCCGCAGCCAGGACTTTGTAATGTGTGCAGAATGTGGTTTTGCATTATCTTGTTGAAATATGCATGGACGTCCCTGGAAAAGATGTCTTCTTGAAGGTAGCATATTGTGCTCCAAAATCTCTATGTACTTTTCAGCATTAATGGTGCCATCACAGAAGTGCAAGTTACCTTTTCCAAGGGCACTGACACAACCCCATACCATGACAGACCCTGGCTTTTGGACTTGTTGCTGGTAACAGTCTGGATGATCCTTTTCTTCTTTGGTCCGGAGCACACGGCGTCCATTTCTCCCAAAAAATACCTGAAATACTGATTCATCTGACCACAGTACACATTTCCACTGTGTGATGGTCCATCCCAGATGCCTCCGAGCCCAGAGAAGTCAACGGCGCTTCTGGACACTGTTAACATAGGGCTTCCTTTTGGCACAGTACAGTTTTAACTGGCATTTGTGGCTGTAACTACGTATTGTGGTACTTGACAAAGGTTTGCCAAAGTAGTCCTGAGCCCATGTGGTGATATCACTTATAGATGAATGACGATTCTTGATGCAGTGCCGCCTGAGGGATCGGAGATCACGGTTGTTCAGCTTAGGCTTGCGCCCTTGTCCTTTACGCACTGAAATTCCTCCTCATTCCTTGAATCTTTTAATTATGTTATGCACTGTTGAAGGTGAAATAAGCACATGTCTTCCTATCTTTCTTTGAGGAACATTTTTTCTAAACATTTCAATAATTTTCTCACGTATTTGTTGGCAAACTGGCGATCCTCGGCCCATCTTTGCTCCTAAAGGACTAGACCTTTCTTGGATGCTGCTTTTGTACCAAATCATAATTACAATCACCTGTTGACATCACCTGTTTCAAATCACATCATTATTTAACCAATTTACCTGATTACTAGCCCTAAATTGCTCCTGTCCCAACCTTTTTTGGAATGTGTTGCAGGTCTGAATGACAGGAAAGGATGTATATTTACAAATGAAATTAAGTTGACCAGACAAAACATGAAATATTTTGTGTACACATTGTCTGCAATGAAATACAAGTCAAAGTACATTTAGAAACCACTACTTTCTTTTTTTCTTTGGGTTTTTCATACTGTCCCAACTTTTTCTGATTTGGGGTTGTATCTCTACATCTACATAAGCCGCCATCTGTTTATCCATAGCGTCTTCATGTCCATTGATCTGATCTCAGCCGTAGATCCATCAGCTAGCCAATGAGCAGGCTTGATGCCGTCCGGAGCTCCAGTAGCGACGATTGATCAGATGATCGATCATCTGCTGAGGAGCTGAGGTGGCAAAGTGATCCCTCTTTTTTCTCCTCCTCTTCGTCCGTCTCCAAAATGAAAAAACAAAATCCAGTAAATCACATTGTAGGATTTTTTATGAATTAATTGGTAAATTCCTCGGTAAAATAAGTATTTGGTCACCTACAAACAAGCAAGATTTCAGGCTCTCACAGACCTGTATCTTCTTCTTTAAGAGGCTCTTCTGTCCTCCACTTGTTACCTGTATTAATGGAACTTGTTTGAACTTGTTATCAGTACAAAAGACACCTGTCCACAACCTCAAACAGTCACACTCCAAACTCCACTATGGCCAAGACCAAAGAGCTGTCAAAGGACACCAGAAACAAAATTGTAGAGCTGCACCAGGCTGGGAAGACTAAATCTGTAATAGGTAAGCAGCTTGGTGTGAAGAAATCAACTGTCAGAGCAATTATTAGAAAATGAACAGCCACTAGAAACTGTGTCAATGAACAAAAAGTCCTCCACAACACAACAGGCCGTATCTGCAGGCAGTTTGTCAGTGCCTCCTTAGTCTCACATTGCCACACCTTCCTCCAAAGCGCTGCAAAGGAGGGTCTGGCTATTACATAGACTCTATGATAGCAGTTAGCCGTGGGCTAGGGGCAAAGAGGTGGATGAAAGTTGTGAGTGCCTGCAGGTCCGATATACCCCTGCCAAAAAAGGACTGCACCCCCATAACTCAGGATTGCAAAGGCTGACAAACACAAACTTTTCAGGACTTTTAGTAGACCTCATACCATGAAAGTCTAGCAAATTGGGTGATTGTCAGATGTTGCTGTCCTGAGTTAGGGGGGGCAGTCACATTTCGGCAGGTCCAATATACCCCTGCCAAAAAAGGACTGCACCCCCATAACTCAGGATTGCAAAGGCTGACGAAGACAGACTGTTCAGGACGTCTAGTAGACCTCATACCATGCAAGTGTAGTAGATTGGGTGATTGTCAGATGTCGCTGTCCTGAGTCAGGGGGGGCAATCACATTTCAGCAGGTCCGATATAACCCTGCCAAAAAAGGACTGCACCCCCATAACTCAGGATTGCAAAGGCTGACAAAGACAAACCTTTCAGGACTTCTAGTAGACCTCATACCATGCAAGTCTAGCAAATTGGGTGATATAACCCTGCCAAAAAACGACTGCATCTCCATACACTGCATGAAAAGTGGGATTTTCATCCCCGTAAACGCCTGTAAACTCCCGGAAATTCCCCTAATTTTCGGCAGTTAACGACAATTTACAGGCAGTGAACGTCACGTTTGTCTGTGCCACAAATTGTCAGAGACGAACCATGACGTATGTGCAGAGGTGTGAATGGCTCTGATTGGCACATGAATAGCAGCGACACCGCACCTGGCCAGAGAGTTTCTGGCCTGGCTGGAATTTACTCACTCAGGATTGGATGAAACCACTACTTTAAATAAGAAAAATTACTCGTGATTGGTTCACATTCATATATATTCAGAAGCCCAAAATCCTACAGCACCGTGGAGTGTCTATTTGCCGCATCGGAGCTGTAGGTAACTGGCGGCATTCTGTCTTAATTTGGTCCGTTTTGCAGACGCCGGTGATGCGTCGCCCTGTACTTCGGTTCGCCTCTAATCTCGACTGCAGCTTGGTGAGGTCCTGGCTGAAAGGACGGAGATCGCACAATCCATCCAGCACACTCTGTCTCGTATCCAGCAGCTGTAAAAACAATCAATAAAGACAATCAGTACTGAGCGATGCACTGCATATGGACACAACACATCTATTAATGCACCTGAAAAATAGTCACATTGACCAAAACGGATCTAATTATGTCTTACCCCTCTTTCTTCTCGCTCGACTCTCTTCACAGCTTTACCTGAAGCTCCTGCTCACTGTCTCGTAACATGTCAGCCGGAAAACAATTAAATTAGACTGGTATGAATAAAAAAAAACATAAGTCACAGTAAAATTAAACAATGAAGGAGGAGAAAACTGTAAAAGGTACTTACACACAATGGCGTCATGGTCATGTAAATCTGGACTTGCAGACATACAGCAGCTCCGAGCAAATAGGTCACGGCCTCGTTATGATTGACTGATATGAGGTTAGTCTGAAAACAAAATGTACGGTTAAGATCGGTAAGTATTAACATATCTATTTCCTTATACAGCAGAATCAAAGAAATCATATTTTTCAAATCTTACCCTCAGCGCCTACAATTTGTCTCCTTGTTGTGAAGACGGCGTAGCTGCTTCCTGTAAATTACAAGACCAAAGAAACACACGCCCAAGTCAATTTCCGACAATTTACGGCAATTTACGGCAGTTTTTGGTGTTGCCTGCAAATTGTCGTGCGCAGTCGTAAACCTGAAGTTCCACGGCAATCTACAGTGCCGCATACTGACGAAAATCCCACTTTTCATGCAGTGTTCTCCTCCTCTTCCTCCTTTTGTCCAGAAGTGTATTCCTCTCGCCATGTACACTTTTTCTCATCACGTTTTTTAAAAATTTGGTTTCTCTTGTCTTTCATTTTCTCTCCTCTATCCTTCCCATCCTTTACTTTCCTCCATCTCCACCTCTTTTCTCCTAATCCTCCCTCAGCAGTGATAAAACTTGTATTTTGCCTTCATCTTCCCGTCTTTACACACTAATAAAACTTCCATTTAATCCTGTCTCCTCAATTCCTCGCTTCACTTTCATTTAAAAAAATAAACTTTTCTTTTTCACCTCCTAAACCTTTTCTTCTCGTCCTCTCCAGGCAGTGATTAACACCAGTATCATCTCCTCCTCCTCCTCCTCCTCCTCCTCCTCCTCCTCCTGACAGTGATGAAGAGGTTGTTTTATTTCTCCGACAGGAATTTGTCTCAGAAAGGCAAACTCCTTCCGCTTCTTTTAATTACTTGTTCAGGGCAGTTTGTTGCTCAGTTCAGGGAACACAAGCGCTGAGCCCATCCCAGTTTGGCGCCGTAACGAGGTGAAGAAAGCGCTGGACTTGAAAACACGCATGAAGACAAAAGTGAGATTTACAGTGGTGGAAGAAGTCATCTTGGTTTGAAAGTGCCGGCATCCAGGCTGCCTGGCGGTGCATTTAAGAGTCCAGGGAGTGTGATTAAAGGCGGTGATCACCAAAAGCTCATGTACATGATTGGAGTAAGGTAAATGGGGTCAGTGGGATCAGTTAAAAAAAACGAGACTGTGATCAGGAATTGGGACATCCCTGGTTACAAGTAAAAGTCCTGCATTAAAAATGTTACTAAGTAAAAGTCTGAGTAATAAAAGTAAAAGAAAAATCCTCGCATTTTAGAAACTGAAAACGATACAAACTGTTCTGGTTTTAATCTTCTAATCATTTCAGCTGGACTTGTAAGGTGTTATATTGTTGGGTAGTTTAATTTATATCCTAATAAAACATTGTATTTTATAAACTACATGTGTTTTGTGTGCAAAAATCTTAATTTGTAAAGTAACTAACTAAAGCTGTCAGATGAATGTAGTGGAGTAAAAAGTACAATACACAATTGGACAACCATGATGCAAGTGGACTTTAAAAGGTGCTCTAAGTGATGTCATGTGTTTTTTTTAGCCGACAACATTTTTTCATCACATACAGCAAAAATCTCCTCACTATCTGCTAGCTGCCTGTCCCCTGAACACACTGTAAAAAAAACGCGGTCTCTGTAGACAGCCCAGGCTCCACAAATGCCAACAAAAACAAACTGCGCCAACCTGCACCACCAAACATAACAAACAGTGTTCCAGCCAATAACCGACAAGAAGGATTTGGTTGAGCCATCACCGCAGCAGCGTTAGCACGTAGGCTACTTCCACAATGCACGTTCAACATTCCTCAACATTTTGAGGAGATGTTTGCTGTATGTGACAAAAAAAATGTTGTAGCCTAAAAAACACGTGACATCACTTGGAGCACCTTTAATAGACATAAGTTTGCTTTAGGCAGAAAAAATGACAGGAAAGGTTGGAGACTTGGAGCCCATTAAGTCATTTGTGTAAGCAACAATTATGACTCATATTTACGTTTATAGTGGCGGTGCTGAAAATAAAAGTAACTTTATGAACTACGTCATCTTCTGAGTCGAGTCTGTAACCGGAAGTGAAGGAATGTAACAGATGAACTGTGGGTCATATTTCCTCCACTAAGGATGCTCATTTATAAAATGAAATGCTCCTATGGGTCATATTAGAAAGTAATACGCATCCTATATCGGCGTATTATATGGTTTGGAGGACTTGTTGGAAGGTTGAAAATGTTAAAACTTGGGGTGTTAAGAACTGCAGTGTCTGGGGTCCGAGTCCTGCTGGGGATCTCTCTCCTGCATTCCCGGTCAACTCTCTCTGTGTTAGCTAATAAGAAGGTATAAAGTGTAAAAAAAGACAGGTTCAGCCTTGAAGTTTAGTCTAAATGCACCATGGATATTGTTCCAGATTTTCTTTGCGATACCTAAAAACCCTATTTTGCATGGCTGCATTGGAACAGGAATATTAGTGGAATATTCCCTTTCATTAGTAAACAGCGTAGTCGGAATGTTGTCTTTACTGGAATAAGGGAAACACCTGGAACATTGTGTGCATGTAAACGTAGCCACTGTTACTGCCCTGTATGTTTGATATTCTTTATCCATCACAAATATTTACTGCTCAGACTGTGAAGACATGTTTGACCATGTGCAGCCTGTGAAGTGTGTCTCAGCTAATTGCCTCATCAGTGTTCCAGTTTTCCTTCAATCAGGGACCGAATCAGTGCAAGAAATCCAATTCAATGCACAGAGATTAACTCGATACTGAACTGCAAAGCAATTTGAGACACGCAGCAAAAAAGTGGATCAAATAGGGGGTAAAGATTCAGTTTTTTCAGTACCTGAAACCACTATTAGGATTAAGAATCAGGTTTTCATTTTCATAAATGGATGTCAATGCAGAGTCCTCACAAGCATGATACAACACTGTGTGTGTGTGTGTGTGTGTGTGTGTGTGTGTGTGTGCTCCAGGGTGTTGTGCTGGGTTAAACAGGGAGGCTCTGTAGCGTAAATGAAGTGCCTCCCGGCTGCTCAGGGCTCAAATGGAGCGTTGGGTTTGTCCTTCTGTTGCCTTCAGGGCACCAGCAGCCGGGTGGAGCTAAGCAGAGAGGAAGAGGAGGGAGGGAGGGAGGGACTAGTCAGCATCTGGGGCTCCTCTCTCTCTCTCTCCATTTTGGTTTTAATCTCAGTTGCTCGCCTAATCTATTTTACATTTTTTAATTGTTTCTCTGTCATTTTCCCTTATGCGTCTGTGTCAGGGTTCGGGTAATAGCGGGCTTGGACCCAAAATGCAGATTAGAGTGAGGAGGCAGCAGGAAGATTTTAAAGGTTTAATAAATCATAACAGCTACAAACAAAAGGTGTCCTAAAGCAGGCAGGTAAAAACTGGCAACCAGGATACAAACAAAAATCAACACATAAAATAATACACTGAAAACTAAGGAGTGCAAGAAACCACAAGGAATAAACTGCACAGGGAGAGCAGCAGGGAATGACTCAGGAAACGACAACGATCAGACAACAGACCAAGAACACCCAGAGACTAAATACACAAGGTAACGGCGGTAGTAACGAGGCACAGGTGACAAGAGGGCTGATGAACAGGTGGAACACATCAGGGCGGGGCAGACAATCACAGAGGCGGGAAAATACATGAGGCAGCAGGTAAAACAAGACATGACAACAGAGAAACAACACTACAAAATGAAACAGGAAACTAAGGCATCAACAACATACACAAGGATAGAACCGGGAAACCACAACAGAATACAGAATCAAAGAACTATGAACAAGGAATGAGAATACAGCAAAAACAGTGACCAAACAGGGAGTGAAACAACAAAATAAAACAGGTAAAACCACAACTGAAACCGCAACCCTAACAGTCTGTTTTAAATTCAATTATACAACAAGTAGATCCAACCGGACAATCTGATTGGTCAACTGGACATTTAGAACGTGCTGAAATCAGCATGACAGCACACCCCGAGCCATTTGAGCACACCTGGCGCATCACTTAAAATATCACTCCGCCATTTCTGGGTCAACATTAAGGAGTTGAATTAAACAACTTTTTCCAAACACTTGTATTCATGTAAGTAATTCAGGATATGCGGGGCTTGCATGATTTCATAATCCACGCATTTTCGTTGCAAAAAAAGTCACATATATATCTCAGCAGAAAGTTGAAAAATGTTGCGTTTACTTCACACAAGAGCAGCCATTTTCCCCTGTTGCCAAGTGAGAACACGGTGTTGGGGGAATCACGTTTTTTTCTCTTTTTCATCAAACCGCAGTTTTTGCAATTTGCAATTTCATCGCATAAAACTGCATAAATATCCTGCAGCTGCAACTCTCAGTTCTTTTAAATCAAGGCTGAAGACCTTTCTTTTTGATGTTGCTTTTGGTTAAATGACTATCCATTTCTTATACTTTCATTGCTTATTTTATCTGCTTTTATATTTGTAACTGTTTTTAACTGCTCTTTAATGTTTCATTTCTTATACTGCACTGTAACTTTTATTCTTGTATTTTGATTGTCTTCATGTAAAGCACTTTGAATTGCCCTGTTGCTGAAAAGTGCTTTACAAATAAAGCTGCCTTGCCTTGCCTTGCATATTCCATCGCATTTTTTAAGAAAACGTGCCGCATAATCAAGGATTTTTGTCCGCAACAATCACAAAAAAACTTGCTCTGAAGTTAACTTTGACTGGAAATGCTTTGGATCAGCTGTGACGGTTACTTCGCTGTCTCCAAAATAGCTGCTAAATGTGATTTTTGCAGACGTACAGGAGCTATATCTGCCGATGGAAAAATATTTTTTTTTAGCAGATGTCTTAGTTGCAACAAGATTGAGCTAGCAAAGCAGTTTGGTGTTTAGTAGTTATTCAGTTTGGGAATCAAGAGAATATATCCAGATATTAACATTAAGTCACCTGAAACACGTGAACACTAGATGTTGCAGTTATGTAAGAGAAAACTATAGCAAGCGAGCACAGAAGTTTAAACAGGTAGCTTAAAGTAATGACTACACAGTTCAAATGATTAGTTATAACAAGTACTGGATACATGGCTGAAATAGTTAGCTAAAAGTTACGTTAATGGATGAATGGTTGAAACATTCAGCTTCACTGTAAGTACTACTGGATTAGTAGGCCAGTAGTAGTATGATGCTAACAACCAACTTTACTATTGGCAGTTCAATTTCATGAAAAAGTTAATATCCACTTTTATATGATGAATAGTGTTTACATACATTCAGAACATAAGTTTATACATTGGGAATCGGTGAAGGGGTACGTGAGTTTATCTGACAGGGCTGTATGGGGGTAAGTGTTGTAGTCGAGTCACCAACTGTCGAGTCTGAGTCAAGTCTCTAGTCAGTCCCTAGTGTTCCAGTCCAAGTCCAAGTCTGAGTCACCAAACATGAGTCAGTAGAGTCACCATTACCTGAGTTTGAGTCTGAGTCGAGTCCAGAGAATAGCGACTCAAGTCGAACTCGAGTCCAAGTCCAAGACTTGAGTACTCCATGACTGCCTATTACACATAAAGTCCGAAACTTCATCTAACTTCCGAGTCCTATTTCATGAATACTCAAGTCCGATTTCATAAATCCTTGAGTGTGAGTCCAAGTCAAAGTCATCAGTGCTCGAATCAAAGTCACGTCACAGGTCCAGAGAATAGCGACTCGAGTCAGACTCAAGTCCGAGTCCAGGACTCAATCACTGGTAGGAGTACAGTACCTCACACCAAAAAGGTTGGAAAACTATTGCCTCACTGGAGTCTAGTGAGTACTTGTGGCGGCAGGACGGTGTGTGTGTGTGTGTGTGTGTGTGTGTGTGTGTGTGTGTGTTGAGTCAAAATAAACTAGAGTGTGTGTGTTCATGGTGATGAAGTAACATGTCACCCAGTACAACAGAGTGGCTCACTGATGTGTTTTTATGATATATCCAGCTGTGATCTATTGTTTTTTCTTGTAAATATTTCTTTGTCTCTGTCTCCCTTCTGATGATGCATTAATGTCGCAGATTGCAGCTTTTGTATGAATGTGTGAATACATCCTGTTAATGTGACACGTTTAAACATACTATTGACAGGCTTATGTGAATTAACTGCAAACTCAAAGCGACAGCTGAGATAACCGTTTCATCGATGACGGCGACAGATTCATCACCAACAAACGATAAAACCCATGAATTATTTCAATCACACTGCTTCATATAGGTGTGTGTGTGTGCTTGTGTGCGTGTGTGTGTGTGTGTGTGTGTGTGTGTGTTTTAATGCTGCAGTGATATGACTGCTCTTCTGAAAATGTTCTGTGTCTCTATTGATCTGTGTGACTGATTATAAATGGATCGTTAAGTGTGACGTTTTACACTGAGTTGCATGTTGCATGATGGGAGAGTTCATCCATGTCAGGCCCGATTCTGCATGTATAGGACTTAATCTGTCTGCTGTGAGTAACACAGGAGGCTTTATCTCATTAGGATACTATAAATTAATCCTGTTAATCACTGTGAAGATAAATCCTCTTAACCTTTAGGACGAAACATTTCCATTTCTTTAAAATGATCAATTAGCCTATTTAAAGTTAAAGTCCATCACGCATAAGGAGGAAGCTTTGTTCTAATCCTCACCGGCAGATTATTTTAATATTTAAATTTAAATGATTGTGTACGGGAATATGAACATATGTGGGGGCCTGAAACTTAAAGAGATAGTTCGGATGTTTATAAGAGTGGTTGTATGAGCTGCTTCTCCATTGTCAGTGCTAAACGCATTTTAGACACCTAAAAGAATATGCTATTGTCACTGCATGATGTGAGTCTCAATGCGATCTGAGTCGCGTTGAGCTGTGCACGCTCAGATTTAAACAGTTTACGGCATAACGCCAATAACAGAACATTTTCACGGCATGATCCCTGACGTCAGTTAATAAAAATAAAAAAAGTCAATATAAATGGAGTTACATAACCAAGTTTATTCACTGCTGGCTACAAGTTAGCAATCAAACACAACTAAGGCTGTCACTTGAATGGCGTTTTGAGCTAACCTTAGCAATCAAACAATCATAGATAGCATTTAATAACTAAAACGTTTTTGAAATGATTTCCATCTTCTATATCTTCTGTTATTGCTGTTTCCATCTTCTGTTATTGCCGTTATGGCGTAAACCGTTTAAATCTGAGCATGCGCAACTCAACGCGACTCAAATCGTGTTGAGACTCACATCGCGCGGTGACACTATATATATTTAGAATATTCTCACCGTTTCTCTTGCTGTCAGACGGCCCTTTACGACGGGGAACTGAAGCCGTTCTTCTCTCTGCTCTCTTCAAAGCCACCGGACTCCTCCTGAAAAACGGTCATTTTAACTCACCGAAGCATTGAGAACTCTGTAAGTTTACAGACAGTTTATTAAAAAGATAGTTTAGAAAGACAGCACCGTTCACGTACACAGGCGGGCGCCATCGTGACCAGTCGAACGACGAACGCTTCGCTTTACATGTAGGGACCCTCGTTATGCTACCGTGGAAGTGTGGTGCTATTTTGAGCCTTGTTAGTGGTGTAGAAATAGAGATTTCTTTTTACTTTATCCGTGTCCCGAGGACTAGCGTTATAAGCTAATTAGCGGTTTGTGCTAAAACTGGTCACATTGGATTAGCATGAAAACAAATCCCAGAGAACGGTCGACTCGGTACACGTGTTATTAACCTCTAGGTTCATTTAGCGCCGGATTTGTCCTTTAAAGTGCCCCGAATTTCCTCCTGGCTTTTAAAAGCAATAGAGTGTGACCCTGGCGGGAAGTTTGTGGAGTTGTAGGGTCGCTTTCAGGCACAATAACAACAATACACGTGCGTGTGTGTGTGTGTGTGTGTATGTGACTTTAAGATTTCATATTCATGTTGTAGAAATTTACATGACAGAACGACAGAGAACAGAAAGAGAAATAGGGAGTCTGTGTTTCAGCAAAGCAGAACTGACACCAATCTGTCAGACATCACACACACACACACATACACACACACACACACACACACACACACACACACACACACACACACACACACACACATAATGAAAATGAAATGAAGAGGAGGAGAAAACAGAGAGGAAGATGAGACGAATGGAGACTGTCATTCACACAAATTGTTTTCAGTCTCTCTCTCTTTCTCTCTCTCTCTCAATTCAATTCAAAAGGCTTTATTGGCAAGACATTTGACATGTGTTGCCAAAGCACATATGAGATTCACATATACTCTCTCTCTCTTTGTCTCCCCCTCTCTCTCATCACTCTCTCTCCTTCCTTCTCTATCTCTCCCTCTCCAGATTCCCTCTCATACCTCGATCTCACTCTCCTCCCTCCCTCTCTACCTCCCTCTCATACCTCTTTCTCTCTCCTGCCCCTCTCTCTCTCTCTCTCCCTCTCCTTCCTCTCTCCTACTCTCTCCCATGATATCCTTCCCTCCCTCCTTCTCCTCCCCCCTCTCTCCCTATCCTCCCTCTTCCTCCCTCCTTCCATCTCACCCTCCCTCTCCCCTCTCTCTCTCTCTCTCTCTCTCCCTCCTCACTCTCCAGGTCTTCCCTCCTTCCTGTTTTTCTCATTGTTAACAGTGTCAGGTCCTCCACTCCGTGCGCTCTGCCTTCCCATGTAAACTCTGTGTGTGTTTCGGGTGGAGGTGAGCCTCAGTGACAGCTCTCAGATCTAATGAAGCGTCTCGCTGTGGCTATAAATATCTCTTCAGTTTAATAACAAATGGAGAGAGAGAAGAAACTGAAAACTGCGGGTTGTTTAAAGTGTTGGGATTACGGATGAACAGCAGGCGTGTCGTCATGTGTTTAAAAGTAGTAGTGCAAAATGTAGATAGATGCACAGTGTGCACATAAATAATATGCATGTTGTTGATGTTCCGATACCGCTTAAGATGCTGGTATGCTGAGAACAATTTACTTTAAAGTGACAATATGTACCTTTTTAGATGTTTCTGAAACTGTGTAATTTTCCATCTGATGATGTTAAATGACCTGTAACAGCAAACGACACTAACAGTGAAAAGAACGCTAGTTAAACTAAAGACACTTGCGTCGGGCTGCGCTTCAGGATTTAGTCTTTTCAAAGTCTGTTCAAAGTCTTCAACTGCATGGTAGGCATTAACTGCAGCGGCACCTCATGGTGTCCTGTACCCGGCTCACAGTCACCTTTTCTCGGCTAAACTTAACTGTAAAGACCGCTAAACCGCTAAACATTCATGTGACCGGTCATCACAGGAAATGCTTTCATAGGAAATTATACAAATTGTTGTGTGTTTTCGTATAATATCATAAGAAGCCGTTCATGAGAATTGTGTTGTATCGTGTACTCTGAACCCAGAATTAGATGATGTCTTGCATGGAAGTGCTGTTGTTGATAGGTCATTCCTTTGGATTGGAAAACCCTCCGTAAAATGAATAAGTGTGTTTTTACTTCTGAGGAAAACTGTACTGACACATTCAGAGGGTAAACTTTGAAGTTATGAGATAAAGTGATCCAGGAGGCTGAAGTGCAACCTGCCAGCAACACGACTGTAAGACTTACTGATGTGCTGTGTATATTTATGCTTTGTTGATGCTCTTGTTGCACTTGAACTCATGCTGTAATCAGATGTAATGTGGAGGACAGAGGCGCAGAAATGCTGGAAATCTCCTTGATTCGGAGACTCCCTGCTGATCTACAGTAGCTTCAGTGATGTGGCGCTGCAGCAGGAGGTGAGTTTCTTTCTCGCAAAACCAACACAGAGAGCACAAAAATAACAAAACTAAGCGACGGCGCGGCAACAACTGCAGCGAAATATAGAAGATCAGACTGTACAAGTTCTACAAGCAACGAGCACACAAACAACTCCTTACCTTCCCTGATTCTCCTTCACACTTACAGGGAAAAAACCTTTTTCTTTTGTATGACTCATCCACATTTTTTTGGCTTCTCTCAACGATTTTTTATGTGTCCTGTCTTATTTCTTCTCGGTGGTGATTGAAACGTTCCTTTGAATTTTAAAAGCAGGCGCCTCTGTGACTGCAGCAAAGGAAAGGATTCCTACAGAAGGGTTTGAACCTCTAGTTCTCGTGGATTTCTCAGCTGTAGCGTGTTAATATGTGATAGGCACATACTACAATGGGCCAACAAACATGTTTGTCTGCAACGTTACAGTTTGGCTCTTTCGTGTGTTTAAGTGCACGTGTATAACAGCGAGAAAGGTGAGGATTGGAAGTGAGAAGTGTCTGAAGAAAACACTGGGGTTGCTGTAGCGACGATGTAAGAAACCCTGAACCGATGACTGACGGACAGCCAGGCGTACAGATGCAGACAGACGGGTCCTTTCATGGATTCAAAGTGTCCATCACGTCTTCCTGTGGTGGAGGAGTGATGCAACAAGCAGAAATACCATCTCACACACACACACACACACACACACACACACACACACACACACACACACACACACACACACACACACACACACACACACACACACACACTTTCATATGTGCATGAATGCACTTTAAAAAAATTGTGTTTTTCTTTGTCGGTTAGTGGCATCACAGAGAAGCACGCACGCAGTCACACGCGCACACACACACACACACACACACACACACACACACACACACACACACACACACACCTTTAACCTGTAAAAATGCAGAAACAGTGTGTTTTCACAAGACTGAAAGGGAGAAATGAAGAAAAGAAACTAGTTTTCTCGTCCCTTTCTCTACATGTGTTGTTCTCACTATGCTCATCTGTTTCTTTCTGATCCTTTTGCCTTTTCTCTTTTCATCGCCACTCACTGACTGTCGACCTATAACTTGCTATTTCCACGTATCTTCGATCTACTTGTGAATTTTTTTCTATTTCTTTTTCTGTCCTTTAGAGCAGCCCCATCTTTTGTTGTGTATGTATAGGTATGTGTTGTGCTGTGTATATTTACGTCTTGTTTATGCTTTTGTTTCTTCTGTTAAAGCACGTTGTAAGCTGTTGTTTTTAAAGGTGCTATACAAATAAAGTTATTATTATTATTATTATTATTATTATCTGCCACACGTAGTGTTCGATGTGTTGATGACTGACAGAAAGAGACAGACACGTATGAGGCAACACATCTGTGTGGTTGAAACTTTTTACGCTGATAAAGTACTAAAACACGGCACATGAATAAGTCACGTTTAAGGACATTTCACCTTTTATGTTGACGCATTATACGTTTTTTCACATGTCATAAAGCCCTGTTCTCATTCCCAACTTGTCAGTTTTACGGTAAACACGTTTAACCCTCTGTTTTTTTACCTTTTTGATGCTTTTTTTCACATTTTTGGCACTATTTTTTCCATCACCACCAGTATCTTCACCACTAGAACCAACTCATTTACACTTTTTTTCAGAATTTATGGTCAATAAATCTCATTTATATGAAATTATACCAAATGTTTGTGAAAGAAAAAAGCAGAAATGATGAATGATTTGGAATAATCAGATCAGAGGAATGAAGGTAATGGATAATCACAGATATGTCAAAGTTTAGTCAGGATAATGCTGATAATAAGAGCGTTGTATGGGACCATCCATGTTATTTTGGGGGCAAATTTGACCTGAAGAAAACAGGAGGGTTAAAGGCCTTGAACACCTATAACAGGTGTGTATAGTTAATGTGGCTGATTGGACCTTTTCCAGGACTGTGTGGGTGTGGATAGACTGAGTGATTGACATCTTCCTGAGTCCACTGTCAGTGTTGTTGTTTGTTGTTGTACCTGTTAGGGCGGGACAAAACACACCTTTGTCATCCTTATTGGTAGAAAGAATTTGCGACCTAATCAGTTCCCATTAAAGCTCCGTCTAATCAGCCAGAATAACTGAAAACACCTGTGTGTTCAGAGGTTTTAACCCTCCTGTTGTCCTCGATCGGTTCACTACTTTCACTGAATTTGTGTGTTGTATTAAATTGTATAGCATTTGGAAAAAGAAATGAAAAAAGAACGTTGAAAAAAGGAGAAAGAATGTTGAAAAAAACTTTTAAAAAGTGGGAAAAAAACCAACAAAAATGTCAAAAGCGCAGAAAAAAAATCTACAAAAAAAAATCAGAAAAAGTGACAAAAAAGTCGGGAAAAGTATCGAAAAAGACGACGTAAACGTTGACATTTTGTATTTTATTTTTGGCCCAGAAAAACTAAAAGTTGTCGACAGGAAGACAACACAAGGGTTAACAATGACTTTTGGGTTCATATGGGACACAAACAGCGGTCTCCTGGGTAAAAGGTCCCGTGTTTGTTTGACCCATCCCTCCTCCATTACGGGAACTTCGTGGCTCTTTATATATTAGCTATTTTCCAGCTGATCCAAGAGGCTTTTTAAAGATTTTTTTTAGCTTTAGAAGAAGAAGAATTTCCTCGACACAGAAAAGGAACACGTCAACCTTCACTGGACACTAAGGGGATGAAAAACTGTCATCTGAAAAGTAAGCTGTCAGACCAGTGTAGCTCAGTAAAAAATCCAATATGTATCTGAGATGTAGAGGAGTTCAAGTATAAAGTAGCAGAAAATGGAAATACTTAAGTAAAGTACCTCAAACTTTTACTTTTGCATTGAGAAAATGTGATTCGTTAGCCTACATTTCACCAGGTCGTGTGTTATGAGTCTGCTGTAAATACAAATATTGAGAACATGATCTACAGCTTCCTGTTCTCCAAACTCAAGGACAGAAAATGTGTTTAACTTGTGTAAGTTTAATATTCATATTCATATTCAAAGAGTTACTTCTATGTCAAAAAAGGGAAACATTACAAAGGAAATGCAGCTTAAGGAAACGTGTCTTGACAGAAAATACTGAAATAAAAAGACAACAACTGTGAAAGCTGTGAAGGCAGAAAGAGGAAGAAAGGAACCCTGCAGATCAGATAATGAGAAAAACGACAGATCCCAGGAAGCCTTAATACAATATAAAACATAATTGAGACATGAAGACAAACATTTAGCAAAGAAGTGCTTTAAAGCTTAGAATATAAACCCAACTCAAACTTCCTTAGTGCAGGAAATGACTGAAATTTGAATGTGAAAGACATTTTATTCCTAAAGTAGTAAAGCAAGACAACCTGATTAAGCTTTCTTCACCAAGCCGTCGAAGGAAATTAAACTAAATAGAGGAAACAATGGACCTAATAAGTCTAATCAGCCTCTGCATCCCGAAAATAAAAGCATTATTAAAGCTGTGATGAATACAAACGTGGCTGTGGATGCAGAGATACTGAAACAAGCTGAAAGGGGAAATATGCTGATAACGAGAGAGAGGGAATCGGCTTTAAAAAACGTTCTAACACTGACTGCATGTCACAGTTACTGGAGAATCTGTGTGAATACTTCATACGATGTATTTGTATTTTCCAACAAAAGAATAATTCCTTTCAGTACATTGTCAATTTCTTCATTTTTTTAACCTTTATTTATCCAGGGAAGGTTCACTGAGAGGCAGCCTCTCTTCTGCAGGAACGCCCTGATCACATTCCCACAGTTCCACATTGACACCTGGAAGCTGCCCAGCTTCCAACCAGTCTGATCTGCTGGCCACTGAGCAGCTCCACTGGAGCAGTTGGAGGTTAAGGTGCCTTGCTCAAGGGCACCTCAGTGGTGGTGATGAGGGAGGGACAAGAGCTGCTCTTTCACTTTCCCCACCCAGATGTTATCCTGCCGGTCTGGGGATTGAACCGACAGCCTCCCGGTCACAAGCTCTCTTCTCTAACCTTTAGGCCACCACTTCATTTTTATAGCTACTTTATATATCCACAAACACTGATTCTCAAGTCACTTTTACTCTTTTACGCCGCAATTATGGCGCATATTTTGATAGTGACAGCACCCTCTAGTGCAGATTGTCACTGCACGATCTGAGTCCTCAACACGATCTGAGTCGCGTTGAGTTGCGCATGCTCAGATTTAAACAATTTACGGCATAACGACAATAACGGAAGATGGGAACAGCAATAATAGAAGATATGGAAGATGGAAATGGCAGTAATGTATTATTTAGCGTAACACATCACATGTTCACGGCATGATCCCTCACGTCAGTTAATAACAAATAAAAAAAGTCAGTGAACATGGAGCTACATGACCAAGTTGGTTTACTGCTGGCTACAAGTTGGCAATCAAACACAACAACGGCTGTTATTTGAATGGTGTTATGAGCTAACGTTAGCAATCAAACAACCATAGATAGCATTTGATAACTAAAACGTTTTTGAAATGATTTCCATCTTCTATGTCTTCTATTATTGCTGTTCCCATCTTCTGTTATTGTCGTTATGCCGTAAATTGTTTAAATCTGAGCATGCGCAAATCGACGCGACTCAGATCGTGTTGAGACTCACATCGCGCAGTGACACAGGGGTCTCCAACCTTTCTTCGTCTAAGAGCTACTTTAAAATAGTGGCCATGACCTACTTGCATCACATCACTTACATTTATTTACATAACACACATAAGCTGAATGAAGCTGAAATTGCAATACCCAAATACAAATTAACTTCACGTCAAGGTTCATGACTATTTTTACTTCTTTTAGCCCACATAGTTAGCTACATCACTGAAAATATTCCCATTAGGGTCCAAGAAAAAAATACCACTTTACATGTCTATGGCCCACAAAGTTAGCTACCTCCCTTTTAACATATATTTAAAATATAAATATAAAAATGGTAATTTTGTGTCTCAGTTTGTAGACCTATTGGCGAGCTACTGGAAACCTGCTCTACAGTGGCGGTAATAGTTATGACAGGAGCAAAGCAGAAAGTGAGGTGATGAAGTATAAGGGCGTTTTCACACCTGTAGTTTGTTTGCTGTGGGCCGAATCAGCTGATGAGTTTGTAAACTTGGAGCAGTTTCCCCTTGGTTCGGTTTAGTATCACACCTGGAAAAATCCAAGCGTACCAAAATGCGTCATTACAAATTATGCAAGAACGTTCCCTCCTCTTATTGGTCGGATGTGTCTGGGGGTGAGAGCAAGACAGTAAATAAGTACAGGAATAAGGTCCTGTGTTCTGGACCAGTGCATATTTCTTGCCTCTCCATGGTCAAACCAGCTCATTTCATTTAAATAATCAGACAGTGTTACTACGTATGCGCCATCTGTCCATCCTCTGAGGTCCGCAACTTTGGTGTAATCCTGTACTCCACTCTCTCTTTCCATACTCACATCAAATCCATCACCAAATCTGACTTTTTTTTTTTATCTCAAAAACAAAAACCCAGGCTCCAGTATGTCCAAAACTCACACAGCACATCACCCCAACCCCCATCCACCTTCACTGGCTCCCAATTAAGCATCACATATAAAATCCTCCTTCTTACCTACAAATCCCTCCGTACCCTGGCCCCACAGCACCTCTCCGGCCTCCTCCATCCATACACCCCACCCCGAAAACCTGCAGTCCTCAGACGCTGGCCTGCTCTCCATTCCCCACACCAGACTCTGTACCTTCGGAGACAGAGCCTTTAATGTTGCAGCCCCATCCCTCTGGAACACCCTCCCTGCAGATATCCGCAATGCTACATCCCTGGATATATTTATAAAACCTCCTGAAACATCACCTGTTTACCACAGCCTACAACAACAACAGCAAGTGTCCTTGGGTTTCTTGAAAGGCGCTATATAAATAGAAGATGTTATTACTATTATTATTATTATTATTATTATAATATGTCTGCTCTGCTCACAGAGACTTTGCTCTGCTCTGCTGGTGTCTATCTCTAACTTTAGCGACGGCTGGTTTGACTACGGAGATGCGAGTGACCGCAGTCTATTTCTGTGAGACCAACATTTCAAACTGCTACAGTTTGCATGTACTGCTGCATCGCAGATTGCAAAGCACACCTGACTACAGCGTGCAGTATATATAGTATATAGTATATATCTCACCACAAACAAACCGCTCCAGAGTTTGATTGAAAGCGTACCTAGACCACCTCATCAAGGAGGTCTCGGTACGCATGTTTGGTCCGCTTTGGGTGCGCACCGGAGTGCGATTGAAAGAAATAGAGGTGACGCAGCGGGCCAACGCAGCTACACCTGGTATGAGCAGACAGATGGGCGCCAAAATAAAACGCGCCTGGTGTGTTTTCACTGTTAGTAGGGATGGGTCAGACAACACAGGACTTAGAGACCTGGGTTTATGTCCCTTATGGCCCTATTTCAACCTTATGGATGAAACGGAACTACGTCACGTTCTGCGTCACATGCATAACCGAAAGTGAAGTAACCTAAACCAAACTGCGACCGTTTCATAACGTTAAAGGAACACGCCGACACGAGTGATTAGCGCAACACCTGAAAAGCACCGTTGTTACTCTCTGCTCCTCACCACGGGGCTTCTCAGGTGCTGCGAGCAAATCACTCCGCCCAACTAGCAGAAGTAGCAGTGCTTCGCCTTTCTGAGAATATAGTTCCCAGTATGTATACGGTTAGAAGATGACTGTGTCTCATGTGACCTTGTTATTTGTACACGCTGTGACTATACAAATCGCATATTTTGTCACTTATTGGGAGCAGTAGGCTAGATGGAGCCGGTTACCTCCAGGATCTGTGCTAGGCTAAGCTAACGGAAGGGTAAGTCTGGACTTATCTAACTCTGTGGGATACGGTAAATAAGATAAAGTCCCAATAAGTCGGCGTGTTCCTTTAACAACATGTTTCAAACTGTGACTGTATGTTCTCTGGTTTAGATATGAGGATGGAAAGGCTCCTGTGGGTCATTTTTATGGTCACAGCTATGGGCGCTAACTCATAAAATTGCTAGTATGGGTTGTATTAAAGCTGTCAGACAAATGTAGCCGAGTAGAAGTATTAAGTAACACACAAATACCTCAACATTGTGCACAGTACAGTACTTAAATGGACTTAGTTAAGTCAAATGAAAAACCACAAAAGAACATCTTGATTCTCAGAATCAACAATTTTTTTTCTTCTTGTTTTTCTTCATGTATTTATTTATCCCATCAGTCCTCTATTTTTTCTATTGATTTTTGAAATATAATTGTTTGTATATTTACTGTGACAGGTCTTTTATGTTGTTACTTTTGTACTTTTTTAGTTGTTTGGCTCAATGTTGTTTTTTTCATGATTTTCCTGTTTGTGTGAAAAATCCTTCTGCTTCTCTTCGTGTATCAAATTCAATGTTTGCCAATAAAAGTTGAGGGAAAAAGCATGTGCAAATGATACTTTAATTAAATCCTATGAAATCAGACAACAGGCTGCATATGAACGACTCCAAGGCAAAGTATTCTGCTAATAAATGAACAGAAATGTTTTGTGTGAGGCACAGATGCCCTCTAAGCTCCACCTGATTCATCATTTATAAAGCTGAATGAGTCGGCGACAACTCTGCAGTCATCTGCATCACTCCGGCTCACTGCAGGGGACAGGGGAAAATAAAACGTCTGTTATACTCAGAAGACCTTGGACGAGGACTGCGACACGAATCTGTCCTTACAGGAGATTTCACCGCAGGGGCTGCAGGATTATCAATAAATACTGGAGAAGAAGAGTCACGACGATTCAGAGCAAATCCAGGTGTCAGAGAAGTAGCTTTCATTTCACACACAGCTACACCTGAGTGTCTACAATAATCTGATGGGTTGAGGAAGGAACATATCTTCTATTCTGTTAGATATAGATAATGTAGGCAATTCAAGTTAGACTATTTTTGGGGAATTTTCAGCCTTTATTTTGATAGGACAGCTGAAGACATGAAAGGGGAAAGAGAGGGGGGAATGACATGCAGAAAAGGGCCACAGGCCAGAGTCAAACCCACGGCCACTGCGTTGAGGTGTAAACCTCTGTATATGGGCACCTGCTCTACCAACTGAGCTATCCGGGCGCCCAATTCAAGTTAGTTTTAAAGGAAATATTCCTTTTCGTAATTAGATGTGGCTTATGTCATTGACATTTGGGGTCTTAGGTGGTTTAGCAATGTGATTATGAAACATAAATGTACTTGAAGCACATGGGGGGTTAATCCCACACATCGTTGTCTTCAGTCACTGTCACTGTCTGTATGTTGGGTTTGTCACCTCTGTGTATTCACTTGTTGTGTAATGTCATGTGAAGCAGGCTGTCTATCAGCAAGCTTAGACTCCACCCTGATGAAGGGAAAGGGAATTCGAAAAGTGCACCCCGATGAGAAGTTATCCGTCTCTTTTACAGCTTGAAACAATCTTATCTGGCCTCCTTCTGTGCGTACTCCCTTTGGCCAAGGCTGCTCATCAGCCTTATCAGAAGCTTCCAGTTAACAAACCCTCTGCCTGCTCTCCAACAGGCCAACCGTGTGACGCAACTTCTCTCAGAGGCCTCTTCATAAGATTCAGAATAAACGTAGGGCAATTTAAACATTATATGCAATAAAGACAGGCAAACGTGATTGTACATGCAATACTGTGCGCCTGTGGGTGTGCTGGTCTTACAGGGAGGTGTGTTCAGGTGTTCAGGTCTTTGTATTAGTTGTAGATTATGTCTATTTTGGTTTTCCCCTTGTGTGTAATTTGGTTTGGCCAAGCCACTATATAAGACAGTGACAGAGATCTTTTCTCTCAGTCTCACTCAGTTAGGTCAGTTTGTTGAGTTCATGTCCTGTTCTATTTTTGAGTAAAGTTATATATTGTTGACCTCTTGTATAGGCCTAGATATTAAGGTCTTGGTTTTTATTGTTTTGTATTTTTATGGGTGAATAACACCCCTCTTTTTCAACAAAAGCTCCTGTTCTCCTCATTGCTTCACTGCTTGGTCCCTGACAGTTGGTATGCGTTTTGTTTTGTTTTTCTGCAAAAAAACTTTAACTCACGGGCGCCTGGGTAGCTCACCATATATAGAGGTTTTCTCCTCCACGCAGCGGCCGTGGGTTCGACTCCGACCTGAGCTTAAATATCAATACAGCCTGGTCTCGCAGAATTCTGTGACATGATCATGAACTGTTAACACCGCATTACGTGGTGGTGGCACGGAAAACAATGCCAATGTAAAGTCAATGTGTGAAAGCCCAAAAATCTGTGTCGGGAGGTTGGTTGGGGGGGTGGATGGGTCAAACAACACAGGACTTTCACCCAGGAGACCGGGGATCGGTCCCGCGTGCCGCGTGTCACATTTCCTAAACCCAACCGTCCCATTCTTCTTTTCCTAAACCCAACCGTCCCGTTCTTCTTTTCCTAAACCCAACCGTCCCGTTCTTCTTTTCCTAAACCCAACCGTCCCATTCTTCTTTTCCTAAACCCAACAGTCCCGTTCTTCTTTTCCTAAACCCAACCGTCCAATTCTTCTTTTCCTAAACCCAACCGTCCCGTTCTTCTTTTCCTAAACCCAACCGTCCCGTTCTTCTTTTCCTAAACCCAACCGTCCCATTCTTCTTTTCCTAAACCCAACCGTCCAATTCTTCTTTTCCTAAACCCAACCGTCCCGTTCTTCTTTTCCTAAACCCAACCGTCCCATTCTTCTTTTCCTAAACCCAACCGTCCCGTTCTTCTTTTCCTAAACCCAACCGTCCCATTCTTCTTTTCCTAAACCCAACCGTCCCATTCTTCTTTTCCTAAACCTAACCGTCCCATTCTTCTTTTCCTAAGCCAACCGTCCCGTTGTTGTCCCGCATGTCATGGGACCTTTAAGCCCACCCACAACCTTTTCCTTGGGCCCATCACGGATTTTTTTGTGCGATTCCGTGAAACTGCCACAGATTTTAAGTTAAGGGGCCGTGTTCATGTCACAGAATTCTGTGAGATCAGGTTGCTCTATAATAACCATAATAATGTATATACAGTATATCATACAAGAGCAATCTATATTAAATGGATGTCAATCTCTGTATAATAAATCCACACAAAACTGTATGTAGAGCATTCATTATACATACATTATTTAGGTGTATTTCCCAAAACCTGCTGGTGCCCTATCCATAAACAAAGGAAAAATATTACAATAAATACAACAAGAGTCCTCACAAAAACTCATCAAAGGGCACTAACTTTATATTTTACATTACTTTTTGTGTTCAAAAACCCATTAAAATGTATAGAAAAATAGAAAAAGTCAACCTTTATGAATATTGCTTACACAATTCCACACTATTATATGATTTATATATATATATATATATATATATATATATATATATATATATATATATATATAAGATGCAAGGTGCATCAGTGCATACACATAAAATGTAAAGCTCTGGTGATGACGTACATAAAGAGTGTGAAGAGCTGAAAACATGAGATTTGTGAGGAGCAATGAGGAGACTGTAAACGTCCTCATATTCATTCATGAAAAAAACTATTTTTTCAAAACTGCATAAAACTGCACAACTGCATAAAAATACAAATATAACGCAAATATACAAAACATCCTTGTGTGTGTTGATGTATTTATAGCACATGCATGATTATATGTGTAAATATCTCTATATATGTACATGCATTTATGTATGCTATTTTCTTTTTTGTAGTTGAATATTAATTTGTCAGTTGGTTAAGCAGTGTTTGGGTTGTGCATGTTCTCACTTAGCGTGTCCTCGTGTATTTTTCATGTTGTGTCTAATATCATCCATGCAAAGAAAGTGTTTTTGAATTTGAATTTGAGAGGCTGACAGACAGACAGGAAATGTTACGCTGTGATTTCCCTGCAGGCTGTTCTTACATTTAACTGTGTTCAACCCACAACATTCACATTGCATGAATTATTCATTGCATTCACAAACTGTGTGTGAGTGCGCATGTGTGGGTGAGAATGTGTGTGGATTCATTTTGAGCTAATAACTCATTTATAGTGATGTCTGTTAGCACAGTTTATAATGCTGTTCAGTCCATTCTTTTATGTGCTGATTTAAAAACAGCAGTGAAACCAATTTATTTCTCAAACACAGTGAGAGTAAAACCTTACTATTCTCTAAAGGTGTGAAAAGTGATGTGTAGCTGCTTTATTAGCCTTGCACCACATTTTATCTTTTAGTATTTAATATACTTTTCTGAGCAGCTAAATGTTAAATCAAGCAACACAATAGGTATCACAAACCCACATTACTATTATTATTATTATTATTATTATTAATCTCAATGGAGACAATCCGGTTCAGACCAGTCGGCGGTTTGCACAACAAGTCAATGCCAAAACTGGTGTTTCCGTTATTTTGGAGTACTACAGTTACAATGAATTCAACAGGGATGCAAAAAAAAAAAACACAAAGACACATAAAACGACTACAGGGGTGCCAAACGACCACAGAGAGACTTAAAACGACCACAGAGACACACTTAATGACTAGAGGGATGCAAAATGACCACAGAGACATGAAATGACCACAGAGACGCAAAACGACCACAAAGAGACACCAAACATCTACAGGGATGCAAAATCATCACAGAGAAATGTGAAACAACCATAAAGAGACGCAAAATGACCACAGATGGACGTTAAAGAAACACAAAAAGACAAAAAATTACTACAGGGATGCAAAATGACCACAGAGAGATGTGAAAGGACCACAAAGAGACATAAAACAAACACAAAGAGACACATAATAACTACAGGGATGCACAATGACCAAAGAGAGACACACAAACAAACACAAATACATGCAAAATGACTACAAATGGACACAAAACGAGCACAAAGAGACACTAAATGACTACAAACAACATATTTCAGTCTTGTTCCTATATTTTTGGGGTAGAGGGCCTTTAACATTTCAGGGCCCAGGGGGGTACATCATGCATCAGTCGTGTAAATATAATAATATTTTCATTTTTGCCTTTTAGGTTGTAAGTGTATTGCAGAGACCAGACTCTAAACTAGGAGACACGTAAAGTGGACATATTTAGCTTTTCTGTATATTCTGTCATATCTACAATGTTATAATGTCAGATTTTCATGTTAAACGTGGCCAAAACTTAAATAATGAGGTTAACGTATTTTAGAGAAATCCCCGTGAGCTAAAACATTCAGATTTCCAACAGTACTCTCAGCTAGTTGTCACGTATCACGTAATCTGCTGCTATATACTCCGTTGCAGTAGCTCCACCTTCAACCAATGACAGTATATAAAATGGACCCAGCTACTCCGCTGTTTTTGACGGAGACAAGTGAAGTCTCTTACCAGCACTTTTCCGGTGATGGTTGAGCGTTACTGAGCGTTACTGCGCAGCTGCAAACTGAGTTTCCCGCCGTTGATGTGACGTGAACAACGTGTCTGAACGTTGTAAGTCTTCTGGTAGCTGCGCCAAGAGAAATCTCAATCATTCCCAATCTATCAGAGACGGAGAGCGTAGGTATATGTAAGGAGATAACATAGGCACAGGCTAATTATTGCTAACTTAAATGCTAGTTAACATTAGTAATTAAACTAAACAGCTAATGTAAGTCCAAACTGCCTGCGAGCTTCTCCTGTACTATACGGTAATTCCTCTACTATGAGACAGTAAGTCTCGTGGTTATGACACAATCGTTAACCTATTTTTATAAAAACGTCTGCTACGGAGACATAACGTGAGATACAAGGTATTGGAGCCTTTTATGCATTGTCGTGTTTCTTTAGAAATGAACAACGAACAAATGAAGTCTTTAAACGCTTCAAATGTAAAGTTATTGGCTGTCAAAGTGACGCCAAAATGAATGGCAGTCAATGGAATGCTAACAGGGGTGATGGATAAGTGTTAGCAAAATGGCGCCATCGCGGCTTCGCTCTGAGGAGAGAAGCCTGCCCCCTTGCCTTCAACTAGTGAAACAAAAGCGGAACGGAGAGGAGATTACAGGAAACACGCTGGCCAATCAGAGCAGACTGGGCTTTTTTCGGGAGGGGGACTTAAAGAGACAGGCGCTCCAACTGAGCATCTCATACAGAGGGTGAATACAGGAGCAGCAGCCATGGGCTGTATGAGAAAGATAAAATGTTTTTTGAATATTAAAGCATGTAACATGTCCTAGTACAAACACAAAATACAAGTATGAACCTGTAAATGCTATATACTAGTTCCCCTTTAAACACTTGTGAATGAGGCACAAATAATGTACATGTGTTAAGTGCTTTGACCCTGTTTTACCCCTAGTTTTTTTTTTCTTTAAATGTGGATGGTAGTGTCATTGAATATTTGAATTGCTTCAACTTGATTTACCACTTCACCATTTGGCATGTTAACAATCGTGGACCAAATAATAACTTGTGATTTAATAACTGTTGCTAATTTGTGTATAAGACTCTGATAAGGCAGCTGATACTTGAATCTACATCTCAGTGGATGTTGACGGGGATGAAAACTCACCTCCTGCTGTACACTGACATCAAAGACGACTGCAGCTTTAACATCTCACCAAAAACCTCTGGTTATATTTATCAGCAGAGATGTTTTCCTGTTCTGTGTCCTGTTTTCTACACAGGCAGTGTTCAGTATTCAGTGTTCCTCTCCTAAAACATGAGGATTGGTTTATTTTGACTGTTATCTGAGTATCTTTAAAAGGACAGTTCACCCTAAAATATTATTTATAACATTGTAACTATTTTACCATCTTATTAACCTGTACTGCAACCTTTAATGCTTTATTAAGATCTCCATCATGAGTGATGTAGTTTATTTCATTTTTATTACTGCTTGTTACTGCTTTGCATGGTTGCATGGTGCAAGAAGATGGCTCTGGTCTGTGTTGCTGAATGTGGATACTGTTGATGTGTAACTGTGTCTTTCTGCCTCCTGTCGCTCTGCATGGCTCATTGTGAAAGCTTATTTGTTGCTCTATCTATCTGTATAGTGGCTTACTAACTTCTCTCTGTACGTTTATCTCCATCTCCTGCTCTCTCTTGCTCTGTGTGTCAAATGTTCAGCTATTCATCTGCCTCCTTTAGTGATAATGACACTTGTAATAAATGTAGTTTATTCGCTGTTCTGGAGGCGAGGCTTAGTAAGTTTGAAGCACGGCTCCATACTATGGAATCATAGTCGTATGCTTCCGTAGCTAGCCAGCTTAGCGTAGCTGGTGCGGGCCAACATGCTGTAGCTTCTGCTAGAAGTCCCCCGGCAGAGCCCAAGCAGTCGGCGGGTGGGTGACTGTCCGATGGAAGCATAGCAGTAACTTTAATCCGGGGGGTGCACATAGCGGTGGTCACTCTAAATCGGGGCATCCTCAACTTTCTAACAGGTTCTCCCCACTCATTGATACAACCGCTGAGAAGCCAATTCTGGTTATTGGGAGCTCTATACTGAGAAACATTAGGATGACGGCTCCAGAGGCCGCGGTCGTGTGCGTCCCTGGGGCCAGAGCGGGCGATATAGAATCTAATCTAAAGCTGCTGGCTAAAAATAAAACTAAAAATAACAGTAAATACAGTAGGATCATACTCCATGTAGGTGGCAATGATACCCGATTATGTAAATCAGAGATCACTAAAATTAATGTTGAGTCACTTTGTGCATATGCAAAGACTATGTCGGACTGAAGGAATGGTGCCCAGCTAATGATGTGGGCTACATAGATAATTGGAGGGCGTTCTGGGGACAGCCTAGTCTGATTAAGAGGGACGGCATTCATCCCACTTGGGATGGAGCCGCTCTCATATCTAAAAATCTGACCGAGTTTATTAACGGCCATAAACCATGACAACCCAAGGTAGATATTAGTAATCAGAGGTGCAGTGCAACGCGCTCCTCTGTGCCTCCGTTAGAGCAGCCGCCCTCTCATAGTCTAATAACCACGGTGTCTGTCCCCCGACTTAGATCGGTTAAATCAAAGGTTAACAAAAGAGGAGCTACTCTTAACAACCTAATTGGAATTAAAACAACATCTGCAATGATGGAACAGAATAGGAAAATCAGATGTGGACTATTAAATATTAGATCTTTGTCTTCTTTGATCTATTCTGTCTTACCGAAACCTGGCTGTGCAATGAAGAATATGTTAGTCTAAATGAAGCCACTCCTCCCAGTCATAATAATACTCAAATTCCTAGAGGCTCAGGCCGAGGAGGGGGAGTTGCAGCCATATGTGATTCAAGCCTGTTAATTAATCCTAAACCTAAACTAAATTATAACTCGTTCGAAAGCCTAGTTCTTAATCTTCAACATCCAACATGGAAAACTGTACAGCCAATTATATATGTTGTTGTTTACCGAGTTCCAGGTCCGTATTCAGAATTTTTATGTTTAGTCCTAAAATCAGACAAAGTACTTATTGTAGGTGACTTTAATATTCTCATGGACGTTGACGACAGCCTTAGTATTGCTTTCAACTCACTATTAGATTCAATTGTTTTTAGTCAGAGTGTGCATAAGGCCACTCACTGGTTTAACCACACCCTCGACCTTGTGCTGGCATACGGCATCAAAATTGAAGATTTAATAGTATTTCCGCAGAATCGTTTATTATCAGACCATTTTTTAATAACTTTCGAATTCTTACTACCCGACTACATGAAATCAGATAAAAGCTTCTACACTAGATGCCTATCTGACAGTGCTATAGCTAAATTTAAGGAAGATATTCCAACAGCATTTAACTCAATGTTGTGCTTTAATATAACAGAGGACCTTTTTGTTAACTTCAGTCCCTCCCAAATTGATAATTTTGTAGACAGTGCTACGGCCTGCCTACGGACGACTTTAGACTCTGTTGCTCCCCTCAAAAAGAAGACGAGGAAGCAAAGGAAACTAGCACCTTGGTATAACTCCCAAACTCGCAAACTAAAACAAATCTTGTGAAAACTTAAAAGTAAATGGCATCCACCAAACTGGAAGAATCTCGTTTATCTCCTTATATATGCTTCCTCTAGGCAATATTATTAGGAAACACTCATTTTATTTACTTATCAATCAAAACCAGATGAAATCAGTCAGTTAGCTAAAATTAAATTAAATTAAAATCTTGGCATCATCTACTGCTCGTATGTCACTTAAAACTATACTTGTATATATAGTTACTGTAGACAGCCACACGGATATATCTCAGCTGGCTCACACAGTCAAACTGACTCTGGTAGTTTTCCTTTCCAATACAAATGATTGATAAGAGGACGCCTACACTTGAATATCCAACTTAATGATCAGTCATCACATTAATTCAACCACCAACACAGATCATATTTCAGCTCCAGTCTGTGTGGGAGCAGTCTGGTGAAATAACTTCTCCAGGCGTCCTCATTAAAACTTCACAAGGAAGAAAAGAACTGTGGAGGCTCCATTTAGAAACTTTTTTTGTGAATACTTACAACTGATTATTAATTAATCATTTTTGATAAGTCAAAGTTGCATTGCTTGATATTTTTGGCCACTTGGGGGCAAAAGAACTTCATAAAAAACTGACCAACCCAAACAATTCTACTTTTAAAAGCTGTTACGGCTAACATGTTAGCAAACAGCTGCCTCCACATCCAGGAGTTACAGAGCAACATAATGATTTTATTTAGAGTCTTTGTGTTTGTGTCCACCTGATGAGTCCAATATTCTCTCTCTTTTAGCTCTGTTTCTGGTGTCAACCTAGTCTGGCTCCGCCCTCCTACGTACTTCTACTCAATTTTCATTTCCCTTCAGTACTCCGTCTAGGTTTGCGGTATATTCTTGGGTTTTCTCCGGCCAAATATTTGACGGTCCAATCAGTGAACAGAGGGAGTGGCTGAGAACGATGATGTTGAGGTTGTGCGCTAGTTTGAGTTGTAGCTCCGTGATGGCGGCAGAGAAAGATGCGAGCGAAGCCATTTGATCAGTTGTGGCGACGCTGCCGAATATCCAGAAGTTAAAGGCCGAGCAAGAACAATCTCTGCTGAGTTCTGTTGGTGGCCGTGATGTCGTGGTCCTCCTCCCCACGGGGTTCGGGGACAGTTAGATTTTCCAGCTCGCTCCGTTAGTGGTGAAGGAGTTGGCTAACGCTAACGCTAGCGATGCTAAGCTGACGTCACAACCAAACGTTAGCGATTGGTTACGGCAGATCCAGAGCGGCTCTGTGCAGATCCAATAGTTTTAAACTTCAACAGAGTCCCCGCCTTCAAGGAAGTTAACACGTGTCAATGGAGAGTGGCCAGACTCTCTGGACTAATGAGATGGACCAGAGTCTGGTAGGACCAGGCTAGTCTGGACCAGAGTCTGGTAGGACCAGGCTAGTCTGGACCAGAGTCTGGTAGGACCAGGCTAGTCTAGTAGGACCAGGCTAGTATCTACCAACTCCTGAGGGAAATAAATGTCTCTTTAACAGCTAGTAAAATGTTAAAGTAAATGTGCCA
>CM042447.1:3880191-4025191 GCA_023631565.1 Gymnocephalus cernua | reverse complement strand
TGACATGTCATGCTGAAATTTGTGAAATCCATAAAATAATAAACTTTTTTCTTTACATACAATAACAGAAGATGGAAATCATTTCCAAAACGTTTTAGCTATCTATGATTGTTTGATTGCTAACGTTAGCTCAAAACGCCGTTAGCATCTTGTAGGCTACTCGTCGCAAAGTGACGCATGCGCGACTCACATCTGCACTCAACTCACATCGGGCAGTGACACCACATCTAAAACTCAACTGTAGCCCAGCCCACCACCACATTTCAGATCACATAATTGGACGGTCCTGTCCATGTGTAATGTATAATTTCGGGAGCAGGGCCACACCTCAGACACACCTCTTCCGGTATTCCTATAAATACCCACCTAACCCTCGCCTTTCATTCGCTCTCGCATTCTGCGCCCCTCATAATGAACGTTTCCATACACGCCAGAGGCCTGTACTACGACAACCGCGGTCCCACATGAGCTGTGTCACGACGGTGGTTATCAACGAGTTAAATCAACCCAGGGTTTCCCAATCCAGCGACGCGCACGTTCACATAAAAGAGGCGGTGTTTGCACAGCAGGACCAATCGCAAACATCTACCAGAGCCACATATTTTACATAAGAAGAGCAAACTATAATACTACATAAATATGAAGAACACAGATACGGTTTTACAGGCAAAACGCAGTACAGTCGCTTCCTAAAACAGGAAGGAAAGCTGCCAAAAAAAGGCTGACGCTATAAATGCGTAAATCACAACGCTTCCCCATCAGTCAGGCACAAGATCTGACCATAATTACAGTTTTGCTTTCCATAAACTGAGAGAAAATAAAACAAATATGAAAACATAATTCAAACCGATGTGCGCATTGGCAACACACGGCTCAAGAAGCCGACAAATATCCTATACATAATAATAACTCCTCTGAAAATCTATATCTTTCATAAAAATACCCATCAGAGAATGTTAACGGGGTTGTCGCTCTCTAAATGTTTTAACTTTTGAGAGCGCACCGAGCTCCACTGGGTCTTCTAAGAACGGTGACGCCTTTATCAACCGAGTATTGATTGGTCAGTAGGCACTTCGTAGTACAGGCCTCGGGTCACGATCTGGTCTGTGATCTTCGTGTTAATGTGAGCATGACGTCAGAAACCTGGATCAGCTCTGAAGTAAGCGCTGATTTCAAAACGAAGGAAACCTATTTTCCAGTAACCGGTGCACGTTGTGAAATGTTGTTTTACAGTCCCTCCAGAAAAACGCGGAGTTTTTTTGTGATTGTTGCGGCCAAAAATCCTTGATTATGCGGCATGTTTTCTTAAAAAATGCGATGGAATATGCGGGATATTTATGCCATTTTATGCGATGAAAATGCGGGAACTTGCAAAAATTGCGGGAACTTGCAAAAACTGCGGTTTGATGAAAAAGAGAAAAGAAGTGATTCCCCCAACACCGTGTTCTCAGTAGGTGAAATTACGTCACTTCATAACGTTCCCATGGCAACAGGGGAAAATGGCTGCTCTTGTGTGAAATAAACGCAACATTTTTCAACTTTCTGCTGAGATATATGTGACTTTTTTGCAACGAAAATACGGGGATTATGAAATCATGCAAGCCCAGCATATTTTGCGCGGAAATCGGCAATTTATGCGGCGAAAGTGCGGCGTATTTGAAAAAATGCGGCCCCCGCATTAATATGCGGACTTTGGCTGATTATGCATTGAATTCTGCGATCGCATAATCACGTTTTTCTGGAGGGACTGGTTTTAAACACATGGTTAGTGTTGTGAATTAAAACAAAAAAATTATTATTTTCTTTTTCTTTTCATGAATAAATAAAATAAATTGTGTAGACAGTATTGCAATGTAAAAAGGAATGTTGGTTAGGTGTTGTTAAAAAACTTCCGAGACCACATTAAGTCTTCTACCATCTGAGCAATATTGCCAAGATTAGATAGATTTTAACAAAGCGCGATGCAGAAACTCTGATTCATGCCTTTGTGTCTTCTAGGCTACACTACTGCAATGCCCTGTTTTCCGGCCTCCGTGCATGTTCACTAAGAAGCCTGAAGCTCGTCCAAAATGCAGCAGCCAGGGTACTGACAAGGGCCAGGAGATATGACCACATAACTCCTGTCTTAACCTCACTCCACTGGCTACCCATGCAGGCAAGAGCAGATTTTACAATCCTCCTTTTTACCTACAAATTGCTGAATGGCCTTGCACCCTCATACCTCGCCAAACTGATTAACCCCCTATACCCCCGCACGACCACTCCGCTCCCTGGGTGCCAATCTTTTAGAAATTCCTAGGGTCAAAAGATATCGGCAGGTCACTGTGCCTTTTCTTATCGCCTTTCTTCCTCAATCTTGTGATTTTACCCTTGTACCATTTTTTATTTCAATTTTATGTACCTATATATCCACAATGATTTTTTTTGCATTTTTAATCCTAATTCTTACTGAAGAAAGTGGTTGAAAGTCCTGTGTTTGTTTGTTCCATCCATCCATCCATCCATCCATCCCAACCTCCCTATGCAGTCTTTTCTCATGAACCATATGTTCAAATAGCTACGAAAAGTTAAGCACTGTAATTTGTAAGCATTCCACGTTTTTTTGTCTGCTGTTGTACAACCCTAACTCTAACCCTGGCTGCATAGGGAGGAGGTCTTGGTGGATGGGTGGGTCATAAAACCTAGGACTTTCAAGCCAGGAAGCGGAGTTTGCTTCCCGGGATAAAAGAAGACTTTGACCGATGAAATGCGTGTTCCTTGGGAGTGTTTTAATCCAAACGACAGGCGCGTCGCACCCGTGGGGGATGTGGGTGTTTTAACACCCACACTTTTCCCTGTGAGAGGGTTGAACACCCACACTTTTTCTGCAGTTTTTCCGCAGTCGAACTGCCGCCGTAGCTACGTCGTAGGCTGTGTTCTCTTATAATACATCCATGGCTGTGTGTAGCGATTGCGTCCATAACAACGGTCTGTTTTTTATGGCAACGGTGTGTTCCCACTATGGCAACGCCAAGACCCGCCCTTCAATCACTACTATTGGCCAGGCGTCCAAGGTAAAGTGACCCCATTTGTTCAGGTCCTATCCCCTGACCAATCCGCTATCCTAACCATAACCACTCGAGGTGAAATGCCTAACCCCAACCAATCAGATGCTTCGGATGGCGGGTCATGGCGTTGCCATAGTGGGATTCGTAATTTTGCCAGCGGTCTTAACAGACCGCGTCCAGTAATTTTAAGGAATAGGGTAAGGTAATGTAAGTATCTTTAGTGTTTGCCGTACATTTATTATCACTGTTAATGTGTTACATCAATGTAAAGCTTAACTCTTTAATGCTGGTACAAATTGCTATCGTAATTAGGTAGGTAGCGTTAGCTAACAGAACCTATCATTTAACATTAGGCTTTTAGCTAGTTAGCTAGGTTGTCTTTTGCCATTTGTGTTGGTAAAGTTTAATGTACGGTGGCATGTTCATCTCTTTTTATATGCCGTTACTGTAGCTTTATGCGTAGCAGAGATTTAGAAAATGATGTGTTTATCAGTTGTAACTACAGGATGGGAGGTAACTGCACCTTTTTAACTTCACTAGCAACGTTAAATGAAAGCTAATATGTACGAGTAGTTTCCCATGTAAGAAGTATAACGTTCCGTAACATTAGCAACGTTATAGCATTCATAATAAACGGATCATAATATAATTACGTATGTGCTAATTTGCATACATAGCACAACAGATCTAAACACTGGGCATAGCCAGGTGAAAATGTCTTGTTGACATATAACAGACTAAAAGACTTAATGTAAAGGTCTGAATGGAACCCATTAGGCTACCCATGAGCATTAATACATAGAGGCAGGAAGAATTGCTTTACCAGTACTGATTATTGAGTGTATTAAACCAGTATTATTATTGCAGAGATGGGGTTTGCAGTATCAAGATGCAGAAAGAAAGAGGCAGGAGAAGATTGACACTTTTTTCAAGAGAAATCCTGTAAGTGAAGTTGAAAGCTGAACGTTGAAAAATGTTGACATTAAACAGCAGTAGCCTATTTCCATTAGATATTGTTTGCATTTATTTCATGATATTACTTTTCAATATTCACTGAGGTTTGCTAGTGCCATAGCTGTACCTGTTTGGCCCTATTCCTTTACACTGCCCATTATTACCACTTAGGAGAGGAAGTTGCTGGAGGCATCAGTTTCAGAGAGAGCACAGGAAGGTTCACAGGTGAGCAATGAAATGAATGTTACAGTTTGTGAAAGAGGTCTATATTAGTATTCTGCTAAAATACAACACATTGCTTGTAAAAGAAATGAAATGAAATAATTTCTAACGTTCTTTTATTGAACAAATTGAACATTGACTTGAATATAAAGGCAGCACTAAAAAAGAATGACCATTACATTTAAATGTGCAGTTTTCTACTCATATTTTCTTTCACCTAAAACAAAAAGAAATCTGTTTTGTGTCTATAGCGATACGTCGCAAACTTTCGTGATGTGTATATTGCGGCGGTTGATATTGCGATGACGATAAAAAAAACGATATATTGTGCAGCCCTAGTTCCCTAGTTATACTTTTCTAGTATCACTCATTTAAATGGGAAACTTTTTATATCTTGTATGTTATACATTTTGTACCCCTCTGTCATTGTATCCATCGTTTTTATTGTTAATAAACAAATCACATCCATCCCCCTCACTTTTGAAAAGCTTGCTACGCCCCTGCCAAACGACAATCTTTTTCCTAGCAGTTTTAGTGCCTAAACTGAATTTTCGTCATCGCATAACGCTCACTTTTTGTGGCCTAAACTTAACCGTAATGTCTGCCAAAACCACCGGCAGCTCACAGTGTTCTATACCCGGCTCAAAGTCACCGGTTCTCGGGTTATTGAGTAAGAGTTTCTCCCATCTAGCATTGAGATCCCATATCACAATCAACTCTCTCGCGCCACGCAGTTTAAAGCCGTTCGGCGTCTCTTTCGATCCCCTTTTCCTTCATCAGGTCTTTCCATCTTTGGAAGGCAGCTCCAATGTTCACTATTTTTTTTTCTGATGACGACGGTCTCTTGCTCTTTTCAATCTCCTTTTTCTTTTTTTCTTCCTGTTCCTGAAATTTGGATTTTTAATATGTGTGGTCCTCCGTGTTTCCTTCTTCAAACTTGCCGGGGCCGGGAAGCTACAATACCCGTTAGCAGCATCAGCAGCACCTGTGAGTTTATCATGTGACAGTGAAAACGTGAAAGGCGGAGCAGTATGTCCTGTATGTCCCTTACCGGCTAACGTATTTCAAGATGGCGCATGAATATGGAGCGTCTACCCCAGTTCATGCAAATGCAAATGTAAAATTTCAAGCCAATAGGAATACTTGGAACTGATGGTGGTGGTACATATTCATGAAAAAGGGACAAGTTTGTGAACAGGCAACACAGATTTTGATAATGAACAACTAAACACGTTACACACTGGACCTTTAAAGGGGGGGAAATATCCATATCCGTGTAGACATAGACATAGTTAAATAAAGAATGACACAACCGGTAAATACCGGCAAACTTGAGGAAGGAGGACTCAAACACACAAAAATACACAGCAGGTGTGCAGCAGTATAGGATGAAGGGAAATGTATTCAGGGCGATGGTCAGGAACAGTGAAACAAATCCAAGAGGGGAACGACGGGTGAGCAGGTCAGGCACAGAGCAGGCTCAGACGGTGGGAACACAAAGGCTCACACAACATTGACATTCTGTCAGGGTATGGGTGTGTATGTGCCGGTGTATATACTGCAGGGATGATTAAGGAAATGTGAAGCAGGTGAACATGTGGGCCAGGCGATTAAAAAGGCGGGAAAGAGGTTACTGCAGGGCAGGAGGGAGAGGCTGGAGGCGGCACGGGCACACAGCATGGATATTAGGAGCTGTGACAAAGACAAAATGACATGAGACACATATACAGTATATAGGCTAGTTCATAAAGATGTTTTTTTTTTAGACTGTGGTGTTTAATTCAGTATAAAGTGACATTATAAAGAGGCAGAGACTCACTGCATGTTTAGGCTGCTGCAGGAAACAAATGGATTCCATGCAGAGAGAAAACATTTTATTAAAATTCAACAAATATTCCAATGTAGTTTCCCTCCTTCCGCTTCCTCTTTGATTTTATTATTTCTCCCTGATTCTCCCTCTCTCTCTCTCTCCCTCTCTCTCTCCCTCTCCCCCTCTGTACCTCTTCATATTCCTGCTGCAGTTTCCTTTCTCTCTCTCTCTCTCTCTCTCTCTCTCTCTCTCTCTCTCTCTCTCTCTCTCTGAAGTTCTCGTTGAGATAAACTTGTGACAGCAGATGAGAAGAAGTCAGAACTGTCAGCACTCTTTCTGTGTGTGTGTGTGTGTGTGTGTGTGTGTGTGTGTGTGTGTGTGTGTGTGTGTGTGTGTGTGTGTGTGTGTGTGTGTGTGTGGTAGCTGACTCAGTTCCTCAGGGTAGATCCCTGAAGCTCAGCTGTCAAACTGTTTTTCTTTTGTCTCCTCTCTCTCTCTCTCTCTCTGATTGCCTCGTTCACTCTTTCTCTCTCTTACTGTACATCTGTTTTCTTTATTTCTCTCTTTTCAGCTGGAAAAAAACAGCATTTTCTACATTTCTCTTATTATAAACAAACTGTTCCAAAGCCATAGTGGAATGTACATGTACTCAAGCACAGTGCTTAAGTACAATTTTGAAGTACTTGTACTGTACTTGAGTGTTTCCATTGTATGTAATGTTATACTCCACTGCACCTCAGAGGGAAATATTGTTTGCTGCACTGCATGTATCTGATGGCTTTAGTTACTTTACAAATTAGAATTTCCATCAACCTCCCTGTCCAGTGAAAACCACGTATCTCCAGATGTGTTGATGTTGAATGTTTGTGATGAACTGAAGGATGAAATGTTAACAGTGACAATGTTAACATGTCCCTGTTTACAATGTTGACTATTTTAGTTTTGCGTTCTAGCACTAAACACCAAGTACAGCAGGTTGATGGGAATGTCTTTAGTTCTGCAGCTATTTGGTGATAAACCAAAAGTATTAGGCCCCATCCAGATGAAGACGTTAGGATGAAAACGCATCATTCACGTCCACATGAATCCATGTGTAAATGACTCAACACGGTACTTCATATGCCAGGCCTGTAGGCGGCGCTGTTATTGCTACAGAAATTAACGGAACGAAGAAGAAGAGCAGCCTTCAGTGACTTCCTTTCATAATATGACTGTTAGCTAGTTCTCTTAGCTTAACACATCCATGGACTAGACTTTAATAACTTACACCACTGCTCGTTATATAAAGGCCACCTAGAAAAAGAATGTAAACTTTGTTTACATTCTATCGGACATGATTGCAGCTAGCAGAGCTAGCGTTAGCGCGCTAACGCTAGCTAACATCAACATCGGCAGTCACACAAACATCAATGATCCGATGTCTTCTTGATAATCTAGCTACACGTTTTTCTTGCGGTGGCCTTTCTACAATAAGCCGTGCTAAAAGTTACTATAATCCGTTCAAGGAGTTGATGGGCAGACAGATTAGCGAGCTAGTTGATAAGTTCTCTACTTCCACTTTATAAACAGCATTGAGTCCTTGCTAGAGCCGTCAGCTGGGTTGAAGGCGGAGCTTTGAGTCCGAGGTGTGTGGGGATGATATCATCGATACGCACTTATGCGGTTTCGCCGTACACACGAAGCCAAACGTGAGCCGGCTTTTTTTTTATTCACCCTGGGACCAGTTTTCAAAAAAGTGCGTTTACGGGCAGTGCGTTTACAGGATTCGTGTGGACAGTCGGCCCAAACGATGCAAAAGATGTGCGTTTGCATCAAAATACGTCTTCGTCTGGATGGGGCCTTAGACACATTCAAATGTTAACGTGATGATGGCGCTAGATGAAAAGTCAGAGGTTATTACAATTCATCCTGGGTGGGAACATGAATGTGTGAACCAAATTTCATGATAATCAGTACAACAGTTGTTGAGGTATTTCAGCAGAAGACTTTTTTGAAAAGGCAGAATAACTCAGCAGCAGTGTGAGAGTCAGACGGGCAAAGTGCAACTGGGATAAAGGCAGGAAGTTATTATTAAAATTGTGGTGTGTGTGTGTGTGTGTGTGTGTGTGTGTGTGTGTGTGTGTGTGTGTGTGTGTGTGTGTGTGTGTTAGCTGGACAACTCAGCATTAAATCTCATTAGGAACAGTGAGGATCAGAGTGAGCTGGTTCACTGCCTGAGGACACACACACACACACACACGCACACACGCACACACACACACACACACACACACACACACACACACACACACACACACACACACACACAGTTAATTTACTCATCCACCACAGCTAAAAACTTTAACACACACACACACACACACACACACACACACACACACACACACACACACACACACACACATACACACACAAACGCACACACGCACGCACGCAAGTACACACACACACACACACACACGCACACACACACACACACACACACACACACACACACACACACACACACACACAGTTAATTTACTCATCCACCACAGCTAAAAACTTTAACACACACACACACACACACACACACACACACACACACACACACACACACACATCCTGGCATTCAGATGCTGTTGCTTGGTTCATTTGGAGTGGAACATCCCATAAATGAAGGTTGGTCCATTTCCATGGCGATGAATAATACAAAAATCAACTCAACATACAGTATATATATATATATATATATATATATATATATATATATATATATATATATATATATATATTGCTGAAAGTCATATACTTGGACCAACAACGAGGCCAGAGGAGCATTACCAGGTGAAGCTCTCTCTCTTTCCTTCTTTTCTGGTTCCATTTCTCTCTCCATCCTCCCCCTTACTTTCTGCAGTTTGTCTCCATCCGTTGTTTTTGTGTTTGTTTGTATTGAAAACAATTAGCAAGTCATTATATTTTGTGTCAGCTGCTCAAAACAGTAGTTAATTAACAAACATACCAGAGGAAGCTCGGGAAGAAAAGGAATAAAAAGGCAAACTGAGAATGAATGATCCAGAGTGTGGATGGTGCATCCGTATTTATTTGTTGTCTTGGTTCGACACCTCCAAGAGATCGCCTGTGTCTGAGATAATAAAGTCCCATTCTCTGCCAAGACTAAGTCATTATTCTGGTCTGACTCCAGTAAAAACATTAACTTAAGACTGGGAAGGCTTTTAGAACAACTTGATTTATGATAAACTGCTTCATGGGTAGAGCATCTTTATCTGGGTGAGACAGTGTGACTCGTGTGAGGTATTTTGACTGAGTTCAAACACGTCAACCTGGACAGAACATGTTAGCACTGTTGAAGAAACCCAGAAGTGGTGCAACCTCTTATCCTGAGATAAACATCTCTTAAAGGTGCTCTGCCACACAAAACCGTTTTTCCTTGTATTTTTTTAAATGTGTACAGTCCATATGTGTGTGTGTGTTATGTGGTGAATGTGTAGATGAACTGCTACCTCCTCTGTCAGCTCTAACCACTGAAAAGAAATAAGCGGAGAAATCAGGCCGATTCCAAAAGCTGGTCAGTCTGACGTGGTGTTGCCTGAGCTCATTACTATTCATGAGCTCGCCCAGTTGTGCTGGGTAAAGGATGCTGATAGCCAGGCTCTCATTGGCTAGCTGTTAGCCAATCAGAGTCGAGCAGCTTAGCTCGTTGAATATATGAATCATGTGCTCAACATGTCCCGGGGTATGGCGCCCAGAGCCTGCCATAGATACATCATCCTAATGTAAAGCATTTTGGCATGCTGGTCTGATTACAAGGAATATAATGGACTCTTTCCCATCACATATACAGTACCTGCGTGCTACATATACAGCCTGTGTTCCCATAAGAGACGGAAAGTTGTATTATTACAGTAACTGGTGCACACCAGAGTCCATGCCGTTAAAGCTAGATACCAACCTTTTAGAAACATCTCGAGTCCGATCGATATCCTCGAAGAAGCAACCTGACCTTTTTAGACTACCTGGGTTTAAAACAGCTTCTAAACCTTTGACGAACGTGACAAGCAGGAGGAAATCACAGCCCGGGTAGAAAACATGGACACTGGTGAATAATCAGTACCTGGGTAAGGAAGGATCTGGACCGGGGGGGGGGGGGGGGGGACATGTTTGTCTGGGTGAAGCCTACTTAATATTTGGTACTTTACTTGTTTCTGTCTGGACTCAGTGAAAACTGACCTTCGGTATCAGCCTGTTCTCATGAATAATTCGTTCAAAAAGCTTTAAAAGAGTTAAGCACTGTAATTCATAAGCATTCCACGTTTTTTTTTTTTTTATTATTTTTTTCTGTATTCACCACATTGATGGCTGCTGTATAAGGACACGGCTAGCAGCGCAGGGAGTTGATCCGGGAGGATGGGTGGGCGTTAAAACTAGGGTTGGATATCGTTAGGGTTTTTTCCGATACCGGTGATAAAGCGGTACTTTCAAAACGCTACTTTCAAAACGGTGCCGGCATAGGCGGTTCTAGGGGGGGGACAGGGGGGGGCAGTGCCCCTGTGACAACAAGCTTGGACCCCCTTGTGGCCCCCCTATATGTAGAGTGTGAAATTTTTACAAAACGTTTTTGTCGCGATCGTTTTTTACATCCGTTATTAGACCTACTGTATTAGATCCTTATATACTGTCAATGTATTAGACCGTGGCAACGCGGAACAGAAATGTCACCCACACATTTTCTAGAGGGGCTGTTTAAAGCGGAACACAACAGTGTGTAGAACATGCATCTGCACGTTTTTTTCTTCTCAGAAGTTGGGGGAAGTTTTGCGCGAATATTATAATTGAAGACTTCAAGCAAAGAAGGAAATATAGAGGTGAGTAAAGTTGTTCATATGTTGTATCATGTGTATATGTAAATGCATAACATTAGATCAGCTCATTTTAACCTGGCCGTTTGTTATTTTGTGGCAGTTTAAAAAGTGTTAAAATATATTGAGTGTTTTTACTCAGTAAACGAGTTGTAACATTTAACGTTTAGACATAGTTAGTTTCCTAGCAAGTCAGTTATTTTCAGTAAATTAATTCATAAGCTTCTTGGTCCCCAATGCTTTTGCTCTATAGTTCTCAGCTTCTCACCAAAATGAAGAGAAAGAAGGACATCGACTACGGTGACGAGTAGTATGAAATGCCGAAAATCTGCGTAGGGAGGTTGGTTGGGTAAACAAACACAGGACTCTCACCCCGGATAGCGGGGATCGTGTCCCTGCGTGTGGCGTGTGCTTTCACCGTTCTCGTGTCCCGGTGTGTGACGTGTGCTTTCCCCGTTGTTGTTTTCCTAACCCCAACCGTCCCGTTGTTGTGCGCTGTGTGGCGTGACGTTTCCCCGTTCTTCACCATCCTCCGCATAGATGCTTCCCATTACGTGTTGACCAGCACGAATACATTACGTTGTCAGCAACACGAAACAAAACCCGACAAAATCATGTCCGTATACACAAATCAATAGAAATAAAAATAATGTGACCATTTTGAATATACAGTATGTCAACGATTTCAGACACAGGAAATGTGTTTGGGCGAGGACTCCCAGACCCCCGGTTGTAATGTGTCCTCCCCCTAATGTTGAAACCAAACCTACGCCCTTTGGTTGTTGGATTATCTCATTTGCCAACAGCCAATGAAATGTCTCCGCCTGCCTGTCTGACAACTTTGTCAATAATAAACAATGTCATCAGAAACATCTTTCATGAGATGCAGAGGCAAGGGAGCACACACACACAAGTGGACATTCTGCTCCACTTATGTTTTAATGCCTTCTGCACTACTGAACTGCTGTAATAATATTTTATTATGTTTTCATATTTTAGATTGAGGCTTTTATTTTGATGTTTCACGAGTGCCCGTCTTCCTCTCTCTGTTCTGATGAATAATATATCGAACAGATAATAAATAATTTCAGTTCATATAATTGCACATGCAGTTTTAAATAGGATGGCATCAATCTGTATTTCATATATTAATAAACCTTAATTTCTGTTTCTGTCCTTCTGTATATAAAACTGCAAGACAACTGAAGAAAAATCAACTTGAATTTTTATTATTTCACATTCAAGATTTAGACTTAAACTCTCTACTACTGCAATACAGTTTATACTAGTTTTCATAACTGTATGTGAAGCTTAGCGTAATTTCATGCAGGAAGACTTTTCAATTTATTCCTAGTTGTCTCTCACTACCTAATCAAGTGCCGGAACACCCACTTTCTTTTAGCCAATCAAAAGAGGCCACTGTTTTCTCCGAGCCAATCACAGCTTGTCTTCCCTGTTTTAAACTGTTCTCTCTCTCTCTCTTCCGTCAGCTGTCATTCTAGACTAGTTCGACCCTCCTCCTCCCCTCCACCTCCGGTCTCCAGCCCTCGTGGCTCCCTGGGCTTCCTTCCTGTTCTCTTCTTCGGCTGGCTCCTCGTTCGGGCTTCCTCACACCACCGCCAGTGTCTAGACTCCATCAGGGGGAGGTCTTCGGCTCCGACCCCTTCTAATATATTATTGTATTAATATATTTGTGATGGAGTCTAATCTCCAAACACCATTCATGTCAAGTTATACTTGTGAATAAATTTTGCGTTTTTGCAACAAAGTCTCTCCTGATTGAATTATTGGAAGGGTCGCAGGAACAAAATGAACTGCACAGGGAAACACAATTGTTACAAAAATAGTAATGGACTAGCGTTTGTCACGTTTGACTTGGTTAATACGTCTAAGTTAACAGCTCTGAACTGATCCTGAACGCTGACCTCTTAATGTCGGTAGGGCAGGTACATGAGGTGTTGCTCATCTTTATTACAGCACAAGTTGTAGTGCTGGGCGGTATGACCAAATATTTATATCGCGGTATGTTTTAAGATTCTGGCGGTTTCACAGTATATCATGGTATTATCTTTCATTTGGTTGACTGGGCCTTTGTATATGTTTATAATGGCTTATTCTACTGTCAGGAGTACATAGAACAAAAAAAAAAACATTTCAGTGGCATCATGTTAACTAAAAGCTTTGATTACTAAAGTGTTTGCTTGGCTCCACAACATTATACAATAAAATTATAGAATAAAATTATAGAATAACATGATATGAAGGAGAATGCATGAAACAGTTACAGAATCTATTTTTATTGTGAAAACTGCAGAGTATTAGAATAAACCTAAATCAAATAAATACTCATACCAACAACTTTAACATTGCTTCCTTTTCTTTTTCTTTTTTTTCTTGCATTTTAGCCTTTAATAGATAGGACAGCTATGGACAGGAGAGGGGGGGGGGGGGGGGGGAGAGAGGGGGAAGACGTGCAGCAAATGGCCGCAGGTCGGACTCGGACCCTGAGCCGCTGTATCGAGGACTGGGCCTCTGTATGTAGGCGCCTGCTCTACCAGGTGGCGAATTTACGAATCCTACCATGGCCACGCCAAGACCCGCACTTCAATAGCATTTATTGGCCATGCGTCCATGCTTACGCAAGGTAACGTAACCCCATTTGTTCATGTCCTGTCCCCCGACCAATCGGCTCTCCTAACCTTAACAACTCAAGGTCAAATGCCTAACCCCAACCAATCGAGCTGCTTTGTAGGGCGGGTCGTGGCGTGGCCATAGTGGGATTCGTAAATTTGCTACCAGGTGAGCTACCCCAGGCGCCCAACATTGCCTCCTTTTCAAAACAAAATAGTTGGGAGATAGTTGTATAAACACTACCTTGGCCACAGGGATGTTATGTCGTTGTAGAAAAGTGGGCGACTGAACGTAGCTCCGCTGTCAGCTTACTTTGGTGTTGTTTGAATAACGTTAGTAGTTTGGCGGACGAGGCAAGACATCCTAAATCCAGTGTTTTAATCATTGGACCGTAGGTATTGTTATTGTGTTCATAATGTTGCTTCGCTGCACGCTTGTGGTGACAGGTCTTAACGTTAGCGCGGCCGAGTACAACAACAACAGAAGAACAGTAGCTAAATTATGTCGGATTTTTTAAAAACAAAAACCCTTTGGAACCGCTCCTCTCTTTTTTTTTTTTTTTAGATTATTTTTTTTGGGGATTTTCCCTTTATTTGAAAGTGGACAGATATGAAAGGGGGAGAGAGATGGGGGATGACACGCAGCAAAGGGCAGCAGGTCGGATTTGAACTCTGCGCTGCTGCAGGACTCAGCCAACATGAGGCGCACGCTCTTACTGGGTGAGCTAGAGGTCGCCCCGAACAGCTCCTCTCTTGAGCACATTATGCACGTTATGGTGTATCTCCGGTCTTTCTTTATCGCCTATTTGTCTTCTGTTCTTGAATGTGCAGTACCGACCGGAGCCTCTCCCAGGTTAACGGACTGTTATGCTACCCGGCTAGCTAGCAGCTATGATGTTACCCAGCATGCTGTTCGGCAGTGCAAATTTGTAAATGTACAATTATTAGTGTTACAAATTGTTTATGTCTCAGATTGTTGTGTGCTGTGGTGTGTTATCCTGTTTAAGAGAGTTAGTTGTGGGTTATTAATTGTTGTGTTATAAAGTTACTACCATGAGTGAGAAGGTTATGATTTGTCTTAAAAAATAAAACATTGGCGCTTTACTCTTGATAGGATGAGTAGCCGACTACTGCTCACAATGCTCTCTAATGGGTTTAGTATTTGACAGCCACGCTAATCAATTAGTTGTTGAAGACCATAGTACCGACATTCTAGTACAGATATATACTGTATATACATTTTAAACCCAAAAGCAAATAACAATACAGATATGAATAATAGGAAAAGCACTCAAAGGTTGGTGATAATAAAGATATTCAAATTCATAGAATGAATAGAATCGAAATGAAAGTAAATGACCTTGACTATGCTTTATTTAGCTAACAAAGTGATGCCGTCAGTACAAAGATAAGGCAGAGGGAACACACACACACACACACACACACACACACACACACACAGATTTCTTTTCAGTGTTGATGGTCTGATATTGATCGGCTCTCTCCTCTGTGTTTGATGAAGGATTTATAGCGGAGCAGAGCAGACGGTCAGGATGGAGTTATTTTAGATGAAGCTTTATTTAACAAGGTTAGTCCCTCAGGAGTGGAAGTCACAGGAGGAGAGCGGTGGAGAGGGCTCGGCCGTCTAAAGGTCGGAGGTCTTCATGCAGGGCTGAACGTCTTGACATGAAAGCAGCAGAGGGAGAGAGAGAGAGAGAGAGAGAGACAGAGAGAGAGAGAGAGAGAGAGAGACAGAGAGACAGAGAGAGAGAGAGGCTGCAAAGGATCTGACTGCTCAGCTCAGATGACTTCAGTGTATTTGTGTTCAGGGCGGACATGGGTATAATATGATGTTCAAATTGTAAAGTCCTCAGACATTGTTGAGGCACTTGCACTTCAGTAACTTCTATTTTATGCCACTTTGAACTTCTTCATTTCAGAAGCAAATGTTCTACTTCTACTCCACTACATGTATTTGACAGTAGTACTATTGTTTCAGATTATACAAAACATCATGTGATAAGGTTTTGAAATACAATGCATGTATTCAACCATTAGTTTGGCTTGTGACTTCTTACAAAATCATTAGTGTCTGTCTGGGGCTCCTTGTCACATTTCATGTTAACATTTCATTGAAACTAATCAGGTGGTTTCATTGGAACTATTGCCTTCAGTCCAAAGAGGTATAATTATCTAATGCCTTCTTTTCTCTCCCATTAATCATCTCACAACCCTTCAGATTTACCTGGGGACCCTTTGGAGGGGCCCCTAAAACGTGCGATGGGCTTTGAAGCCAATAGCGGCCAAACAGTTGAGACGTCCGACGTCCGTGTCTGTCACATTATGACATGGGGCCCAAAAAAAAAAATGTTTTCCCATAGACTTACATGGCAAAAGAGACGTCACAACCCCCGTGATATGACTTGTTTTACTGTGAAAATGTGATCCATTCGCTCCTATAGCATTTGAAAAGTCTACATACACAAGCCGCACAATTACATCATTTAATCCCCCATTCAAGTTAGTGGAGCGATTAACCGGAAGTAGCGGGCTCGGACGGCGAAGGTCTCTTGTGCGCCTGCATAGGTCAGGGCCTCGCAGTGCGGAAGCAGCGCCGATCATCCGGGTAATTTTATACGAGGAAGTTGAAGTTTTTTGGCTTCATTGCGCTAAAGAGCAACTCTTATTATTATGGGTTTAGATAGATTTTGGGTTGTATTAAGATGCCATTTATATTCTTCTTTATCATTTTGCAATCACATCTCTGTTTCATTCTTGAGTTTTTGGCATATCTTGTGTTATCTGTATTATATTGTTTGTCTGTATCTATAATTATTATTGCTGCCTATGTTGTAAGGGACACTCTGGAGCAGGAGCGTCAAACTCAACTTCACCAAGGGCCGCACTGGAAAATAAGAATTACATCAAGGGCCGGACATGTTTACAAGTTTATTTCAATCAGGGGAGACTTTGTGGCAGAAATGCAAAATTTATGTACAGGTATTTGGAGATTAGACTCCATCGTTATAAAATATTTATTAATTTAAAGGGGGTAGGAAACCGAAGATATCCCCCCGATGGAGTGTAGACACTGGCGGTGGTGTGAGGGAGCCCCGAATACTGGACTGAGGAGCCAACGGGAAGCCGGAGGGAAGCCCAGGTAGCCGTGTACGATGGAGACCGGAGGTGGAAGGGGAGGAGGAGGGGAGGAGGAGGGGAGGAGGAGGGGAGGAGGAGGGGAGGAGGAGGGTCGCACTCTTTGCCTGAAATGACAACTGCGCAGCAGAGAGAAGACAGGTTTAAAACAGGGAAGTCATGCTGTGATTGGAATGTGACATTTGTGGCCACTTCTGATTGGTTGAAAAAAAGTGAGAACCTCTGCAGCTGTTTAGTTTAAGAAGAGAGAGACAAGGAATAAATTAAGAAGTCTTCCTGAAAGAATTTACGCTAAGCTTCATTGACACGCTTTTATTTAATCGAAAAAGTCAAAGACTTTTGACTGTATTATTGCATGTCTCATATAGCCTATTTGTGTTAGGGTTTAGGGAAATGGCAGACCCAGAAATGCAGAGACAGCAGGGCAGTGGTGAGCTTGAGGATTTAATAAAATAAAAATCAATACAACCAGCGGAGTCCTGAAGACAGCAAGCAAAATAGATCAAAAATGTAGAGGAAGCCAAAAGAACAGGAATCACAAAAACTGGAACACAGAGACAAAGGGGGTAGACTCCACACACGAACACCCAAAACAATACAATGACCTGACAACAGACAACACAGAGACTAAAGTGACACGAGGGCTCAGGAACAGGTGAAGCACATCAGGGTGGCGCAGACAATCACAAAGGCAGGAAGTAAAACAAGTCATGACATGGGAGAAAACAGACTACAAAATAAAACAGGAAACATACACAACCATGACAATTTGGTTGACAAAAAGCCCTAAAGAAGTCCTTAGCCGTCATAGAATTTAGCAAATCAAGCAAAGACAATGATTACATTACTCTAGAGAAAGAGATTTTTAATGTCAATGAGACCTTCCTGGTTAAATAAAAACAATAGTCAGATGGAGAACATTTGTACCAACAACAATGTACAGTATTTCCTGTGATCTGGATGCAGGAGTTCAGCCGACAAAACTGATTCTACAGCCTCTTATGTTCTACTTTTCCATACGTTTTAAAATGAGCACACTCGCAGCTCACCCAGCTAACAGACTGTCTACAGACTGAGTTTGAGTCTCAGAGGGTAAAGTTTCTTCAGACTTCACATAGAGAGGAGATAATGAATATGCATGAATGTAATTTCAGTCCTGGATCCCTGACAATGTGCAGTGTGGGTCTGTTTGCAGAAAATTCTAATTATGTGTGTCCATTGTACTCTACAGTGCCAGTATTCATGATCCATTACCGTACCACTGTATGTTTTTGTTTCCTGGTCTTCATTGTTAGTATGTAATAATACAGTCATACATATGTGTTCAAATAGTTGTCTCTATTAGACACAGATGTGAATTGAACTTTGTAACAGCACAAGTCTTTTGTTAGTTCCTTTGATCCATGACAACACAATAATAATCAGAAAGACGTGGGCGGCTGTGGCTCAGTGGTAGAGCGGTCGCCAATCAAAAGGTCGGTGGTGGTGGTGGTCCCTGGCCCTGCAGTGCCATGTCGAAGTGTCCTTCGGCAAGACACTGAACCACGAGTTGCCCCTGATGCTGCGCATCGGAGTGTAAATGTGTGTGAACGTTTATCTGATGAGCAGTACGGCAGCCTAGGCTACAGTGTATGAATGTGTGTGAATGGTTCCTGTACTATGTAAAAGCGCTTTGAGTAGTCGTTAAGACTAGAAAAGCGCTATATAAATACTTTACATTTACATGTGACTTTTTCCTGCTCTGTCCATCAAAAGCTAACCTTATGAAATATGTCTATTTCCTGGTTTTCATTATGTTGGATTGTGGTGTTTGAGAGGGTCAGTTCAGATTCACCAGAGTCACACAACAACACAACCAAACTAACCGATGGAGGCAGCGGTAGAGCAGCAACTCCCGTGTTCTGCGAGGTAAAATGACTGTTTTTGTCAAAGGAGTCTGGTGGCTGTGAAGAGAGCAGAGATAACGGCTTCAGTTCCCCGTCGTAAAGGACCGTCTGACAGCAAGAGAAACGGTGAGAATATTCTAAATATAGCGTCCACTTAAACTGATATAGATGTTTTTACATGTCTTAAATACGTTTAGCTGCTGCCCCCGTCTACAGCAGGACGCTGCTTTGCTTCCGTGTCGGTACTCCTGCCTGCTCCTCCAAACTGGGGTTGCGGATCTACTGTAGTAAACACACTGACTATGGAGAAGTAGCTCATACAACCACACTTCAAAACATCCAAACTATCCGCTTAACTTCACGTCTAATTCCTTTAATATATATTCTCCTCACAGCTCCTATTTGTTTATATTTCTGTTTGAGAGGAAGAATAAATAATGTGTGGTTGTGTATTCTGTGTGTGTGTGTGTGTGTGTGTGTGCGTATGTCTCGAGGGAGGAAGCGTCACCTTTAACACTTGTGGTGGAAGCTGACAAGTCATTAGCAGGACAAACACACACACACACACATATATACAAATACACACAAACACCCTGCACACACAAACACACTTTTACCGCCAGCGGGGTCAAAAGGGGTCACATAAAGTGACACCATAATGAGTCTTTGTCAGTCTGATCAACGACTACACACACACACACACACACACACACACACACACACACACACACACACACACACACACACACACACACACACAGTAAAAAATAAACTCTCACACACACAGTGAATACCAACAAATGGCCACACACTGAATTCTAATTAGCAAGAGGGCCAAACGAGGAAGTGATCCCATTTACTGGTCTCCCACTCTCTCTCTCTCTTTCTCTCTCTCTCTCCCTCCCACTCTCTCTTCCTTTCTTTCTCCCTATCTCTCTCTATCTCTCTCTCTCTCTCTCTCTCTCTCTCTCTCTCTCTCTCTCTCTCTCTCTGTCTCGTGTTAACAAGTTTGTTTTGTCCACACGCCATCTCATTTGTCAGAGCGAGACAGCGCAAACTGAATTAATCAACTTCTGTTTGTTTCAGCACAATTAGTGATCAAATCAATTTCTGCCTTCAAAGGATGGAGAGAGGGAAGGAAGGAAGGGAGAGAGGAGAGGAGAGGAGAGGAGAGGAGAGGAAAGAGAGAAGGAAGAGGAAATGATGGGGAGGAGAAATTAAAGGGAAGAACAAAAGCAATGGATCGTAAACAGTGACGGAGTAAAAAGAGGACAAAACAGCGAGGAACTATTGTTAGAAAGAAGTAATGAGGCAACTTTAGATGGAAAAAGCAAAGAAAGAAAGGTAGAAAGAAGGATAAGGGAGGGAAAAATGAAGGGTTGATTGAACAAAGAGAAGAAGTAAAGAAGGAAATGGGCAAGATGAGAAAGAATACAAAATAGGAGGGAGAAGCTGAGAAAAATAAGGGAATGATGAACAAAAGAGGGATGATAGGGAGGAGAAATTAAAGGGAGGGAGGAGAACACATCAGACAAAAGCAACAGAGTGATAGAGGGATATATAGAGGAGAAAACATTGGTTTGCGTAATGAAGCTTCGGACGGAAAATGCACATAAAGAAAGAAAAAGAGAGAAGGATGCAAAAGGAAAAGATGCAAGAGGAGAAAGAATAAAAATAGGAGGGATGAAAGATTGAGAGTATGATAAACAGAGAAAGAAAAATGAAAGACAGGAATACAAAGAATGGAGGAGTTACTGGGAATGAAAGGAGGAGAGGAAAGAACAAAGGAGGAGAAGGTGGAAACAAAAGAATATGAAATGCGGCTGGGAGGGAGAAAAGGAGGATGGGGAATTGGAAGTAGGAATTGAAGGAAAAGGAAAGGGAAGAAGGTAGAAGAAGATTAAAGAAATAGGAGAGGAGTGAAGGAAGGAGTGATGAAAGGAAGGAGGGAAAAGAGGTCAAGGAGCAAACGAAGAAAAAAGTAGAAGGAAATAGGTAGACGAAGAGAGGAGAGATGGAGTTAGGAAAGTACAAAATAAGTGAAGGAAGAGACACAAGATGAAAGGAAGGAAGGAGGAGAGAAAGTGTGCAAAGAAAGGAAAGAGGGGAAACTAAGAGATGGGAATGAAGGAGGACAGATTGATAGAGGGAGAAACAAAGAAGGAGGGAGGGAGGAGTTGGTCATATGAAATGATGAGTGAGAAGAAGGGAAAGAAGGAAAGAAGAAGAGGAGGAAGGTACAAAGAGAAGGAGTTAATGAGACGAAGGTGAAAGGGTGGAGTGAAGGAAGAAAAGAAGGAAGGACAGAATAAAGGAGGTTAGAGGAGCAAAGAAGGAAAGCTGGAAGAAGGCAGGAAAGGAAAGAAAAGGAAAGGAAAGGAAGAATAAATAGAAGAGGTGGAAGATGAGAGAAGGAAGTTGAGATTGAAGGACAGAGAAAAGAGGATGGAAGTACAGAAAAGAACAAGAGAAGGAGATGAAACACAAGAAGAAAGAATGAAAAGGGGGGAAATGGGAAGAAAAGGGAAAGAGGGAAAGAGGGAAAGGAGGAATATGGGAAACAAAGACGTGATGACTGGAGAAGGCGAGAGGGACAAAGGAGAGGAGACAAGGTGAAGAGTGAATGAGAAGGTAGAAAGCTGAAGGAAGAAATGAAAAGCAAAGTAGAAATGTAAAGTAGAAGGTAGGATCAAACAAATAGGAGGGGAGTAAAGGAAGGAGAGATGAGGACAGGAAAAGGAGGCTGGGTAGTGAAGAAGGAGGGAAGGAATGAAGAAGGTGAAACAAGAAGAGAAAGACTGAAGACGGAGTGAGGTACAAGAGAAAGGAAAAGAAAGAGCCCAAGATGATTGAAAGAAAGGAGGAGAGAAAGAATGGGAAGGAATGAAAGATAAACAGGGAGGAGAGGAGAAGAATGAGGAAAAGGTGTGGGAGTAGGACAAGACGAGGAAAGAGGGAGGAGAAATGTAGGGCTGATAGAAAAGGTATTCAGTCCCTCCAGAAAAACGTTTTTTTATGATTGTCGCGGACAAAAATCCTTGATTATGCGGCATGTTTTCTTAAAAAACGCGATGGAATATGCGGGATATTTATGCAATTGTATGCGATGAAATTGCGGGAACTTGCAAAAACTGCGGTTTGATGAAAAAGAGAAAAACAAGTGATTCCCCCAACACCGTGTTCTCACTAGGCAAAATTACGTCACTTCATAACGTTCCCATGGCAACAGGGGAAAATGGCTGCTCTTGTGTGAAGTAAACGCAACATTTTTCAACTTTCTGCTGAGATATATGTGACTTTTTTGCAACGAAAATGCGGGGATTATGAAATCATGCAAGCCCCGCATATTTTGCACGGAAATCGGCAATTTATGCGCCAAAAGTGCGGCTTATTACGAAAAAATGCGGCCCCCCCGCATAAATATGCGGACTTTGGCTGATTATGCATTGAATTCTGCGATCACATAATCATGTTTTTCTGGAGGGACTGGCTAATGCAGGGAAGGAAGGAGAGATGCAAGGAGAGAAGGAAGAAACATAGGAGGAGGGGAGGAGGGGATGAGAGGCGAGAGGAGAAAGATGAAAGGAGCAGAGGTGGAAAGGAAAATGAAAATAGAAATAGGGAAGATGGCAGAGGACCGTCTGAAGAAATAGGAGATGAGAAAATGAAGAGGAGAGAAGAGGATTTAGGGAGGAATACCGGAAACAAAGTAACGAGCAGAAGATGATTTGCAATGAGAAGAAAGTGTGAAGAACGGAAATGAAAAAGAAGGGAAGGAAAGCAGGTGAGGAACAATGAGAGACGGAGGGAGGAGAAAAGAAAATGGTGAAGGAGGGATGAAAGGAGGATTGATGAGTGCAGATTTGGTTTGGACGTGTGATTAGCATTTAGCTGACTGAACTGAACTCTGCTGCTTCATCACTATTTACTGTTTCTGTTTCACACACACACACACACACACACACACACACACACACACACACACACACACACACACACACACACACACACACACACACACACACACACACACACATATATTGAAGTTTGTAGATCATTTATAACCTGAATGATTTCATGTTTCTTTTTTTAAATATTAAATAAAGTCTCTGCTGAAAAATGTCTCCTGGTGTAAATTAGAAACCGTGACGAAGACAAACAGAAACACAGGATGCACTTCACAAGCAGACTCTTTGTTTTTTTATCCGGATAAAGATAAGAGGGCCCTATCTTGCACGCAAAATAGTTTATTTCTAACATTATTCTATCAACAGACATTTACATTGATAGTCTGGCATTATAATGTATTTGCCTCGGTGTACGGTGGCGTGGGTTAGACTGTTTTTAATGGCAGGCTAGCAGATACTGTTGACTTGCGCTAGCCTATAGCACCAGCAAACTCTGCAACTGGAAGGACTGGATGAAAAGTGTTGAACATGGTCTCCATTGATAAATAACACACTGACTAACTTGGAAATGAGGACCTAGGTCCAAAATTCTGAACCACCCCTTTATTAAAGAGGCAGGTGCTAATGCAGAGCATTTCAGACAGATGGTGAATACAGGTATATTCAGACAGATGGTATGAGAAAAATAATGTTTTTTTTTTTACATTAAAGCATGTAAAACATGTTCTAGTAGAAACCCCAAACCTGAAAATGAGTATGTGTGACCTTTAATGATTATTATTGATTCTCAAAATAGTTGGTGAATATCTTTCTGTCAATCTAATCGTTGCAGCTCTACTGCAGAGAATCACCAGCTGAATTTACAGCTCCTCTCGGCTTTACCGAGCTTTATAGTTCCAGTTCATTATTTATCTCTCTCTATATCTTCACTCTCAGCGCTCTCATAGCATCGTTTTCAGAGAAAAACGCTGCAAACATCCGCTGTGGATTAGCTGCTCAACAGCAGACAGACACAGTTGACCAAACATAGCAGCTTAACAAACAGATATTGCCCTCAGGAGTTGGTAGAGAGCAAAAAGAACTACAAGAGAAAGAGAGAATATTGGACTGGCATACGGTACATCAGGTGGACACAAACACAAAGACTCCTACTCAATCGTCATGTTGCTCTTAAACTGCTGGAGGTGCAAATAAACAGCTATTTGTTCGCAAGTTCTAACACAACTGCAAACATCTGCAGCAAAAAAAGACACTTAAAGATCCCATATCATGCTCATCTTCAGGTTCATAATTGTATTTTAAGGTTGTACCAGAATAGGTTTTACATGGTTTAATATATTTTTGTTGTACTGCACATCTCTCTCTCACTGCTGCAGCTCCTCTTTTCACCTTGTGTTCAGGTCTCTGTTTTAGCTACAGAGTGAATCATCTTCTTCTGTACTATCTTTGGCTGCACTCGCACATGCTCAGTAGCTCAGATGGTAGATCATGTTAGTTAGCTCCATAGACAGTAAAAGAAAGGTTGTTTCTCCAACTTTGGTCAGTTACAAGGCAGGATTAGCCGGGAGACTTCTTCTAAAGGAGGGCGCACATGGAAGTACTTCTTTTGGAGATTATGGTGAACTTGTGTGTGTTGTAGCAGTGCTTTGACATTGAGAACGAGCTAGCATGCTAACGGTTGCGTTTAGCCCGTCGTTTCGGCTAGTTACGTAAAAAGCCGTGCAGATTTTGAACAGCTCACCCGGAGACTGAAGGCAGGAATCATTCAGAAACCTGTATCTCACTCAGAACAGCATGGATAGACTTTTTTCCAAGTTTCTATGCGTGTGGAAGCACCAGAGACACAAAATAACACCCCAAATCCCAGAAAAAGGGATTTTTTCATAATATGGGCACTTTAAAATGTTATGTTTTACTGGAACTTGATGGAGTTCTTAATTCAGTTCATGGCACACCAGAGTTCCTTAAAAAAAACAATGAATTCATTGAATTGATCCAGCGTGCTTTCCATCTGTCCTTTATAGCTTTCTTCCCATCTTACTAAAACTGCAAATGTTGGTGCAGCAGCAGTAGCAGCTGACTAAAGGCTCTAAGAGCACTTCTATGATAGTTTGTTGTTCATTATCTTCCATATTGCTGCATGTAATGACCTCTGCAGTCTCTAGGGGGCTCCAGCAGCAGAGCTCCTGCCCCTGTAATCATGTTGAACTGTTACTTCAGCAGCTTTCCTCTCAGCTCAACGCTCGCTGTAACTGTATTAAACCTGAGTTTCACTGCGCAGGTTTGACTCGTATTCGCTCAGCTCTCGTCACATCACGCTGCACTGCATCTGCTGCGTCCATTTTTATGTGTTTTTTATAGCTTACATCGTAAAAAACAATTCCGCAAACCAAATCTCACTCACGGGACAATAACGGTTTGAATTGAATCAGAGGTTTTTATTCAGCAAAAGCTGCCGTAGAAACAATAACTTATAACAGTTTTATATATAGGAGGTGGGCAGTGTGTGTGTGTGTGTGTGTGTGTGTGTGTAGGTGTATGTGTAGGTGGTGTGTAGGTGTGTGTGTGTGTGTGTGTGTATGTGTGTGTGTTATACTGTTGCAGTGAGTTGCTGCGAACCCCCGCTGAATATAAACGACTCAAAATCCAATACTGATCTGTCTCCCTCACTCTCTCTCGGACACACACGCACGCACGCACGCGCACACACACACACACACACAGACACACACACACACACACACACACACACACACACACACACACACACACACACACACACACACACACACACACTCTGCAGTATGTGATCAGTCCTTCAGTAAAGCGGTTCATTTGCTGCATTAACTTTCAGTTTCAAACATATAAACTCTCAGGCTCTGATTAGTCTTTACCTGATTGGTCAACAATATTATTTATTGTTTTATGATGATACTTACACTTCTGTTGAAGAAGTTAGTCTTGTTCCACTGGTTTCATTCTCTCAAAATGGTTACATGATTTTTTCACTGAGGAAAGTGCTGTGTACTCGGCTAAAGATGCATTCATGTAATGTAGGACAAAGGCAAATGGCAAGAAAAGCTAGTTTTTAACTATGCAGTCACAGGATGTAGTCTGTAGTAGACATGGGCATTCAAAGACTAGAGAGAAAGCCTCTACAGGAGAGTTGAAGGTGATACAAAGTTACTGCGTGAAGTGAATTTAAGTAAAAGAAAATCACACTCCTTCTCAGAGTCATAACTCAGTCAAATCTCAACACACAGACATGAAACATACTGAAATCATTCAGTTACTTACACTTTCAGATGTCTTTATCCCTGATGTAATAAACATTATAAATCATCTTAGAAATCATAGAAAAAAGACGCTGCCTTAAAAAAATTCAGTTTTCTTCAGTATCAAGGTAATCCAGTGATGATTTTCTGTACATCCATAAGTACACTGCAAACAGGAGCTGCTAATAGATAGCTTGGCATACTTTAAGAGGTGCCAATGAGGAAACATTTAAACAAAGACTTGTGTAGACAGCTGTATTAATTAAAATATAGCTTATCTGTTCCACAGACGCATGTGACACAAACCACCGTAAAGCTGCTGTCACACAAAAACATATGTAAGCTCTATCCATGCACACATATTAGCTACAGCTAACGTCTGCTAGCCTGACGTGGTCAGACTCAGATTCTAGTCAGAATCTGAGTCTGATCTGCTCCATTGGGCTGTGATTATGGGGCGAGTTTCAACCCAACCAGGAAAGAAAATGCCTCTGCACTCAACTGGATAGACCTACAACCAATCAGAGCAACGGATAGACCTACCACCAATCAGAGCAACAGATAGACCTACAACCAATCAGAGCAACAGATAGACCTACAACCAATCAGACCCCCCCATCTTCTTAGCGATCAGCGGGGCCAGCTAATAAAAACATCTTTCCGATCGACAAATGCCTTTATCGCGGTTCTCTGTTGATGCGCTGTCGATATCTTCTATAACAGACGCGATGGCGGAATCTATACTTCTCAATTCTCCAGCGGCAGCCATCTTTGTTGTAAACAAATTCAACCCAAGCGCTCTTTGGTGACGTGGTTGATTACGTTACTGTTGGTCATCTGTCCATCATCGTATAAAGCCCGCCCCCTGACAATTTGATTGGTCCAAACAGCTCTGGTTGGAGCAAAGTTGCTCCACAACGGATCAAGTCCAGACGGAACGTCTCGACCTCAAATGTTGTGGGCGGGGCTAAGTTCGGCTGGCATCCAGGCTAAAGATCTGCACTATTCTCGCCACAAAGCGAAATCTGTGCAATCTGTGCGTACGTTAATAGTAATCTGTTACTATTTATTTATAGCAGTGTAAAACTGAATCTGATATATATGATAACTAACTTTTCACAGTAATCATTCCATATTTATTCCAGCACCCTTTTTTGCAGTTTGCACCGTTGCACCATTGTCTCACTGTTTACACATGTCATTTTTGTTTACTATAGATCTACTTTTTGATGCATATTTATATCCAGCCTTAAAAATTGCATTAGGCCTACAACTAAACTGCATTGACAATTAAGTTTCGAAGGAACTGATTATGTTTGTCTTTGACGTATCACAATAACGTTTCTGTACACTGAGAGTCTTAGACTTAGATTTAGAAAAACTTTAATGTCCCTGAGAGGCAATTTGTTGTACAGTACAGGCATATGACACATAATTCACAATACAAACATTGAACCAAACATCTATTTATCTAACACATCAATAAATAGAATACAGTAAAAGGAGTATATTGCACAATGTAATAAATAAATAAAATAAACATAAAAACTACTCCACATTATCCCACTGCACATCTATTCCTTCAGTCATACTCCTCCCTACACCTTATTTAATTGGGTTATTGCCATAGGAATGAATGAGTATTTTGCTCGGTTGGTTCTGACATTGGGATATATATATCAGATTACTTGTATGCGTTCACATGTGATTCGGATTCTTGTGGTTTGGATTTTTTATAGTTTTCAGTCATTTACATAAAACATACATACATGTAAAATATTGCTTTCAGTCGGCGCAGCTGCTTAATGTTTCTGACATGTTTTGACAGTGATAAAAATAAAACAGCAGTGGAGGTGAAATTGAATTCCTCTGAGGGATCCATCCATCCATCCATCCATCCATCCATCCATCCATCCATCCATCCATCCATCCATCCATCCATCCATCCATCGTCTTCCGCTTATCCGGTGTCGGGTCGCGGGGGGAGCAGCTCTGAAGGATTTCAAACATAAACTGTTGGTTTTTACACATTCATTATTCATTATCAATTATCAATTCGCTCCCTCTACTTCTCGCTTCTTGTCTCCATGTGAGTTGATCAAACATCATTGAGCTGCCATTTTCACTTTCTCTAAAAAACAGATTTACATCTCAGGGGAACATCCTGGTTAGATGAAGGTCAGGATAAAACAAACCCTTTAATACATCGAATGACAAAAGCACAGTTCCTTTTATCTATCTATCTATCTATCTATCTATCTATCTATCTATCTATCTATCTATCTATCTATCTATCTATCTATCTATCTATCTATCTATCTATCTATCTATCTATCTAACTGTCATCTCCTTCAGTGTCTGTGTTCATTTCTTTTCTAAATGGCCTGCAGAGATGGATTTTATATCCTCCATCCATCATCTGTGCAGAAAGATGTAACCTGAAGAAACAGCCCACGCCTTCCACACTGCACTCGGAGCGAGGCTGCATGTGTGTGTGTGTGTGTGTGTGTATGTGTGTGTGTGTGTGTGTGTGTTTGTGTGTGTGTGTGTGTGACCGCATGTGTGTGTATGCACATTCACGCTCAGAGATATAATAGAGGTTAAGCAAAAAGGCCAAATGACTTTGGCTGCCTGAAGAAAAGAGGGAAGTGTGTGTGTGTGTGTGTGTGTGTGTGTGTGTGTGTGTGTGTGTGTGTGTGTGTGTGTGTGTGTGTGCGTGTGTGCGTGTTTTAACCGAATAACTACTTTTTCACCTCAATGTTTAAAACAACCCTGAACACGAGCATATTACTCTCTCTCTCTCTCTCTCTCTCTCTCTCTCTCTCTCTCTCTCTTTGCTTGCATCTACTATCTGTATCCACACAGATGCTGCAGCATTTCTCTCTGTGTTGCCGGAGAAACAGCAAACAGTGTTGTTGTTGATGTGTTTAATTGACAGAGCAGAGCAAGCGGCGTCAAGCTCAGAGGAAATGGAAAGAAACCAATGTTTACCTCTGTTATGTATCCTGAAATAAAACACATAAATGTAGGTGACAAACACAACGGCATGATGACGATAGGCCGAGATACCTGTCAGTCAAAGTATTCACTAGCCCATAGATATTTACACTTGTTGGGGAAAATCGTGAAATAACCTTAACAGCAACATTTCAAGATAATGAGATCTTTAAGTTGTGGCTGTTTCCTCTTCTACCTCTCCTCTCTGCAGTATTTAAAACAGATCAGCTGACATAGTGGTAAATTAATCCACATGTTGTATAGGTCTCTTGTGCAGAGAAAATACAGAGCAGACTCCCCAGACTAATGTTCAATCTGTAAAGATTGAGCTTGGCCTGGTGATAGTCAGACTAGTATCTGTTTTTATTAAAGAATATCACAGCTGATGAAAGGTTGAAATGTGACCTGTTCTCCCCCAAGTATCATCCGTGGCATCACCCATTGGTTTGTGGACTGCCGCTTTGAAGACCCGAGTTTGAAGCCATCTTGTTTTTTTTTGCAACCGGATGTGACGATTTTTGACAGCCGAAGGAGCAGTGGAGCAGTGGAGCTGGGGAGGATGACGCGGTCAAGCCAGTGTCGTTTACAGTTGCAATGGCGCTGTGCTAAGCTAAACGCTAAAGAGGGAATGTTGATGATTTTCAACCATTCTGAAGCCAGTCATCCAGCAGAGATTTACCGGTTTATAAAGGTCAACCTCCGGGTTCTGCTGCCATTCATCTGCATACAGAAACCACACAGAAAAACAGTACAGAAAACGTTCTCTTAAGTGCAGTAGATAAGACTTATAAAACTAACTTACTGTCATATTTGCTGAAACTGACCCTATGTTCCAGTAGAACTACATGAAGCAGGTAATTTAAAAAGAATCTGGCTCCTCTGGCTCCACCTACAGCCTGGAGTGAGATTTGCAAAAATACACCGCTCTCTGTTCAGATGCCCCCCCCCCCCCCCCCCCCCCTTGGCTGTGGTCAGGGGTGTGCTCTGATGCATCTGCCACACCCAGCAATGACATCACACTCTACTGACACACAGCTGAAGCTGCTCCTTAAGTCGTAAGATGAAGAAATTTGAAAGTCTCAGGATAACATAAATGTGGTCACGCTCTAAATAAAAAAGGTCACAAACAAAACACCTAAAAAAAAAAATGCTCGCACAGTTCTTTATTGATCTCTATGGTTGACAGGTGTGCTCAGTGTTGTCATGCTAACACTATAGGACCCGATGTCGAAACAGTCCACGCCCCCGTATCTAAAGTCACCGCCTGACCGCGATCGCCAACAGCCTAGTGTTTATCCATCATTCAGGCCTGCCGGTTACCATAGCAACGACGGAGCGGTCGCAATGAAGCAGCTGTGTGTTACACTGAGGCATCGAGAGGTTTAAACACACAGAGACAGCCACTCAGACACTCCTGCCAGCTCCAGATGCATTGTGGGTACCAGGGGGGCAATTTAGTTCAAGTGCCTCTGTCTGAGCATGACACACACACACACATACACACACTCAACATGATTCACCGTGCTGAGTTACAACCCAATTTGCAGAGGAAGACTCTTACTGATGACCTGGCAACCCGGCGGCTTCTTTATTTACTATCTGGCAACCCAACATCACATTTACTCTGAGCTGAGCCAAGGAGACACTGGACCAGCACATAACGTTGTTTGTTTTAAAGCATCCATCCTTTGAGGTAAACTGTTTGTAAGGACAAACAGTTGAGTCCTTTCAACGACGACGAGAAGCTAATTGTCGCCCAACAAGCCAGTTTACCCATCATGCTTTGCTCCGGATTGGAGTAAAACAAACTGGAGTCTCATTACGACAAGCAGTGTGCTGTCATTAGATTCAATGGCTGCATTATCACAGCGGTGTGTGTGTGTGTGTGTGTGTGTGTGTGTGTGTGTGTGTGTGTGGTGCCAGATGCTGATGCATCACCCATGCAATCATTAGGAGGAAATTAGAATAATGAACAAACTGTTTGTCTGTTTGTCTCATTCATTTCATTTCCTACCACCAGTCTCCACCACTATAAATACAGAAACATACACAGTGCATTGAACACCTGTAGCCTTTTAGCGGCTCAGACTGGGGGTGGCTAAAGTGGCAATTAATTCCCCTCTTAGGGTCTATAATTGTCATTTTCTTGTGTGTTATGGAACACATTCAGTCTCAATTTCAAAAGAAAAGAGAAAATTCCCACACACAGGAGTCATCCTCTGCATTGGTTTATTGGTCAAAGTTTAAGTCACAAGACATGTAGTAGTGAAGTGAGACAATAGTGCCAGACTAACAATCCCATCATTTGTTTGTTCAAGCAGCAATTACATTTATAGTGGCTGTGCCACTTGTTTGTAAGAAAAAATAAGAAAAAACTTTTGTTTTTACAGTCCACAAATAGTTTGTCCAACGCAATGAAACATAAGTTTTAAATTTAGGGAACATAAAAAAAAATAGATTATTATGTTTTATAGATTATTATATGTAGCCTATGTATTAGATTATTATGTTTCAGATGGGTTTGTACTGGCACTCTGGAAAATCCTGTTTAGTTTAAGTTTATTTAAAGGTACATCATTGTCACTTCAGCTGAAGTTCTTCTCAGCCTTTTTTGGTGGCATCTCTTCAATGTTTGAGTATTTGCACGTCACAACACCTGCACTTACATAGTGTTTGTTTTTTGTTAAGCCAGGTAACCTCTGACCAGCACAAAACATTTTTGGTAGAAAAAAAAGAGTTATAATACAGCGCTGGCAATGATAGATTTATTAAACAATAACCTTGCAACTGAAAACATGTATATGCTACATTTAAAATGTTTAGAATCCATCATTTAATTCATTCATTATTATAGTGTGATTATTTTAGGAATTATGCATGACATATTTTTTTAAAAATCTCACGTACCCCCTGCAGTACTCCAAAGTAATCCCAGGGGTACACGTATCCCCATTTGATAAAGACTGGTTTTAGGGTAATAAACAATTATGATCAAGTGGGATTCATCACTCGGTGACCCTGGGTAACAGTAGATTTGGACGGTTCACAACGTTCGGTGCATCTGGAATTAACTTCTAAAATGTTTTGATTTTTAGATAATTTACAATTTTTAGAAAATTAAATTTTTTTCTAAAATATTAAAAGAAAATATGAAATGACGCTGCATGAGGCCCAATGGCTGCCTCAGTTGTTGTTTTTTTCAGACATGCCATTCTCCACCTGTCCACCAGATTCCCTCCAGACTTTCCCACCAGTCCCAGTCCCCTAATATCTACCTACATCCACCTGCACACCTGTTCCTCATTCCCAATCAGTATTTATACCAGCCCATTTCCTCCTGCTCCTCTTTGCTTTCTAGCCTCTGAACCCTGAACATACCTGCCCCGTTCCTGTTCACCTGTGGATTCTGTATTTATTCTGTTTGGACTTGCTATCCATGCCAGTAAGCTTTTGTGTCTTAACTTTTTTTTATTATTATTACTGCTACCTTGTAGCTACTAACCAACTGGACAGAGATAGCTTCGGGTGTGCAGCTAGCTTAGCTCAAAGGCTGCAAGCAGGGTGGAACTGCTAGCCAGCCAAGCTGCTCCTAAAACCACAAAACGTCCACCTGCTGTGAAGGTAGGAACATGTGCTGTTTTAATTAAATGACTAAATGGGGGAAAGAATGACAAAGTGTAAATGTGACATTGTAAGAGCTTTTAATTCTGATGTTCTGTAGCTTTGCTAACTGCTAGCCAAGCTAAAGACATGTCTCAACTGCTGACAGCCTCTGAAGCTGCTAAACAACATTTTACACACATTCAGTAAAAAAATAAATAAAAAAAAAATAAAGAAGAGACAACATGAAAAAGTATTTGCTTTTCACTATGCTAGCAGTTTTCTCGTGCTTCCAGATGTTTTACTAAGCTAGGCTAGGCTAAACACATCTCAGTACTGGATGCACTGAGAACTTTTGAGGCATATATGCTCTTTCAAAGGCCATGAAACCGCCTTTTAGTCTCAAATGTAATGTAACAACACACACGCAGTCCTGATGAAGTAGGTTGGCTGAGTTTCAGCCTGTTAAATTGAGCTTTATTTAACTTGGTTACTTGCTAACTAAGATGCTTAAACTTGCAGAACCTAGCTACTACTTGAATTGAGCCCTTTGAAACTGCATGGAAGCTTAGATTTTTGCTTCTTTATTAAATACTACTAGGTGTGAATGTTGTTTGAAGGATTGGGAGAGGTGCAGCACATTACTCACTCATTTCATGTCAGACAACTGCCGGATAAAAGCTCATGCTCTTTATGTGGGAGTGTAAATATTCTGATGTGGAGACAGCCGACAGGTGGAGTCAGAGGAGGGTGTGCCGGCCAGTTCGCTTCATGGCACTTTTATTGTATGAACTGTGATGAATTGGAAGGTAGAAACCATCTGAAATCACTTTGCTCATCCTTTGAGGCTGACCCGTGAATCTTTTGTGGCTGGAAATGATCAGATGGTGCAAAAATAAATCCACCAGTCACACTTTTATCTTATATTTTCCCCATCGTAGGCTGCGGGTTTCAAGAAGTGGCTCCTCTGGTTTTACTGGGAGAGCTCCAACCTCCAAACACAAACAAGCTCATTCATCTTTTTATTTCACCTTCATCTGCATACATTTAAATTTGGAGAGAAAACAGTGAAGTGTTAGTTTAACACTGCATTGAGCCTCCTGGATTGGATCCTATTCCTGTTATATGTAATGTAGAAGGTGTGTGTGTGTGTGTGTGTGTGTGTGTGTGTGTGTGTGTGTGTTTTTTTCCATTCCATTGAGGGTCGATGCAATCAAAAACCTCGCACTTTTAATCAGCGTCACACAGAGCGACGCACACGCACTTTAATGGTTGTAAACCAGTTTGACAACTCCAGTATGGTGAGAGAATACGAGACACACGCAGAAACCTGACACATTAAGAAAATAAATGGATGTAGAAGGCTTCATGTGAACGCGGAACACAGTATGACAAACACATACACACTTTCCGCATGGTTAGTGTACTTGCGTACACACACACACACACACACACACACACACACACTCTGCTGCGGAGATAAATGAGGACATAAACGACAGGACGGACAGATACAATCAAAAAGAGGAGGGAAGCAATCTGTTTTACACTTGAAAAGTTTAGCTGACACACACACACACACACACACACACAAACACAAACACGCTTTGCAGCACTCTTTTTCTGGTCCCTTATGTCTTTAGCTCATAACAGACAGGAAGAAAAATACAAAAAAAGTACGAAATAAAAAAGTAGATAAAAGAAAAGACCAAACAAAGTTTTTAAGCTGCTGTGTCTTTCCTCAGAATCGATGCCTGCCGGTCACCCAGATGTCTGCAGAAACCAGCCTCCAAACGCTGAGTGACATCAACTAGGCGTCATCGATCCAAGCGAGGGGCTGTGAGGACGACCTGCCACCTCGGCCGAGGCTGCTTAAAACGGCGAGGAGGTAGATTTTATTCAGCTATTCCATCGTCTCTTCATCACAGAGCTATACGGGGATTTGTGTCTGACCTGCTGGCTGCAGTAGTGACAAACTGAGGCTCTTCATCCACTCAGATCAACCTCACACTCTGCTGGAGTCAGGAAAAGTTGAAAAAACAGTACTTGTTCTTAAGAACTTCAGACTTGAACTTTTCCTTAAGGACTTGAGACTTGAACTTGTCCTTAAGGACTTGAGACTTGACTTGAACTTGTCCTTAAGGACTTGAGACTTGACTTGAACTTTTTCTTAAGGACTTGAGACTTGCTAATAAAAAACTTAAGACTCTAAGACTGACCTCAACTTCTAAAAAAAACCTAAAAAGAAATGGCTCTCCCGTAAAGGCCTGAATTTCTTGTAGTAGTCAGGTGGAAGCTGCAGGCTGGCGCCGGCTTGCTTCCTCCACAGGTAGGCGTGAATAAAGCGGTAAGGTGGAGACTTGCTTCAGAGGAGAGGTGAGATGACAACAGCTGATCTCAAGTGTTGTGATGCTCGTTCATTCAATAAAGCCAACCGAGCCTGGCGTAGAAGACTGAAACTTATAAAACATTAGAGTACAAACAATATGCTGCGAGTTAAGAGGCTAAACCAAGCTATGACACACACACACACACACACACACACACACACACACACGCGCCAATGATTCAGTTCACCGCAGAAACTGTTTGTACTGTGTATTCTGACCACAGGATGCTCTACCAGTCTGTATTTGCATCTCTTGTCTCTTTTATGTAATCTGACTATGAATCATGGATGGATTTGTGCTTTCAAGGAATTTGAAATATTGATGTCTGTATCTGTGTGTGTTCGGCTTTAAGTCTGTTCTCCCTCTGACGCGCCCACGCCTCCTTTTTTATTTTACTGCTGCTTCTGCTGCTAGATTGGTGTCAAGTGCAGAGAACACACACACACACACACACACACACACACACTCTCTCTCTCTCTCTCTCTTTTTTTTTTTTTCTCTCTCTCTCTCTCTCTCTTTTTCTAACAACTGATACACATTAATTTCATTATCTACCCCGAGGCAGAATAGTGCGCTGCCCACTTGGATCTCCCTCTCCTCTCACTTTTTCTCTCCCCACTGCCTTCCACCTTGATCCAGTTGGCTAGAATGGGACTTTAATTGACCATGCAATGTCAGAGAGTGTGTGTGTGTGTGGACTTTGACTTATAAAACTGTCTAAAAGATAAGTTTGTCCTGGTGTTTTAGAGCAGGGGTCGGCAACATGAAAGTAGCCTTCCCATTACTGTGGGCGGAGGAGAGCGCTGAGAATAGATGCTCCGATATTTTAATGAACTCTCATGAAGTTACCGTCTGTGAACGGCTTTCCACGCTTTACGAACTCCTGAGCTGCCACAAAACTAGCAGCAGTACTGGAGTATGGAGACTTGATCCAATCCTTAAAAGTACATTTGCTCTCTCTCTCTCTCACACACATATCCCCAGCCAGATACTTTTCAGCCAAAGCAGTGTGCTTGTTCTGAAAATGTCTTTCAATATTGCTATTTTTGTTGTTTGCTAATTTCTCGCCGCAGATGAAGCATACCGGAAAGCGAGCAGCGTTGGCGGTAAAAGCAACAAAGAAAATCCTCTTTTAGTTCCTATTTTCCTTTAGAGTTTTCTTTTATTAGTTTTGGAATCCAAAGCTAGCCTAGCAAGGGAAATTGAAGACGAGCCACTGCTGCAAAATGTGGAGGTTGAGGTAACAGACTGTAGAACCCAAACCATGGTCTTTCACTTAACCTTACCAAGTATTTATGTTGCCTAAACCTAACCAAGTAACATTTGTTTTGTTTGAATTTACAACGGGACTCCAAGTGTGCTAAAAAGTGATGCCAAGGTGTTCTGACCAAGCGAACGGCGACTGTTGCCATGTGAATAGATAACAGCCTTTTGAACCTACTAGTAGGTGTAGCAGGCCTCTTCTAACCCACCGATAAGGCCCATTCAATGGAGCGATAACATTCGAAACGGGTGTTAAATGTGTGGGTGTCCACTCTTCTGGCCATATAGGGTCGTTATTTTGGGATGCACATATTTAGCCTCTAGCTGGACAAAATCATTGACCACAGAAGCAGAGACAGAACGGAGAGTTAAACACTAGCAGTTAGCTACAGTGACAACATGACATCATGACGTTGCGTAAACCTACACGTCACTTTCCTAAAACCAAGTGGCATGTTATCTGTACGCATTTTGAGCTATCCGTGTATATGTCTACGCTGTATACAGCAGACGGCAGTCTGCAACATCACAGCGTATCCACGCGCCGTGTTATCGCGAGGCTACAAGTTATCGTGAGGCTACGGTTGGGTTTAGGAAAACAACAAACGTGGAAACGGCACACACGGGAGACGATCCCCGCTCTTTTGGGTGAAAGTCCCGTTTTACCCATTCTCCACCCCTCCCTATGCGGATTATCGCCCTTTCATACTACTCGCTACGGTGTCAATTGACATGCAATCGCAAGGTAATGTAAGTCAATGGAGGCCAAACGGTGTTGATAAACACGCTACAAAGCAAGTATGCATCGTGATAACACGCCAATAATAATTGTAATAATACATATGCCACTTCATGAGATCAGTCTGACCGAACACACGTATACCGTATACACCTTACCACGTGTCTGTTAGATAACCGATCGTTTGAAAGGAGACATTTCCTGTTAAAAGCACACACACACACACACACACACACACACACACACACACACACACACACACACACACACACACACACACACACACACACACACACACACACACACACACACACACACACACACACACAGATGGGCGGGAAAATGCCAATTGTTATAAAATGAAAGGCTCATTTGATAGCCAGTCAAACACTTGGCAGGTTGTGTCAATAGCCAATCAAACATCTGGCGGCGATAATGTTGATGAGCTGGAGGATCGTCAGTGTCACCTTGGTAACAGCCGGGGAACACCTGACCTTCAACACACGACCAAACACGCTTTAATACCACAATACACGTTTTTAATTGGTTGTTAACACAAAAGATCCTGAACCTACAGATGATGGAAACAAAAGAAATGTTCCCAGCAGGGGCAATTCTACATTGAATGATGCCCCATTTTAGACCCCCTTTTGAGCCCCCCGCCTCATTATAACAACATAAGTGAAAGACTAAATTATATTTCTCAATTGCACAAATCCTTCATTAGAACATTTGAAAAACACACTTAAGAGAATCCAGGTATTTAACTATTGAAATTACAACAGGAAACACTTTTTAAGGTGCACAATCTCTACCTCCAACATTGCCAAAAGACAATGAATGAAAAGACATGAAAAAATGCCGCCCCAGGCGGTTGCCCGGTTCGCCCGTGCCAAAAACCGCCACTGGTTTCCAGGCTGTTTAGTGCCATTTATTTTCAGTGTTTGTGAACCGTAGACTGTATGAAAGAAGTGGACGTAGCTACCGTAACATAACGTCACCCGTTGGTTTGTGGACTGCCGTTTTGAAGTCTCTCAAGTTGGACATGATGGCCATCTGCGTCTTGGTTTTATGGAGCCAGAAGTGACCATATTTGGCAGAGAGGGGGCGGAGTTGTGGAGGAGCTAGGGGTGGATCTGACTGAGAACCAATGGTAGCGACTTGCCAATCACAAGGTTACCCCGCCCCTAAATCATACCCTGCTTTATCGTCTATTTTACTCTAAATGGGACCATAATTTACAAAATGATCATGCTGTATTTGAGAAGAATCCTAACTAGCAATTAAGACCATAAACTCATCAGGAAAATGTTTATTGAGGTAATAAATCAAGTGTGAAGTAGGGTCATTTCAGCAACAAAATACAGTATTTACAATCTTACAAACACTTTTTAAGATCAGCCTTGACTAACTAAGTAGCCTACATTTACACAAGTAGACTACTGTTTTGAGTATTTCCATTTGATGCAACTTTATACTTCTACTCCATCTCAGAAACATTATTTGATAATCAGTGACTTTGCAGATTTAAATTTATCATACAAAATGTAAGCGATTAATAATAAGTTATGTATTATCATGCGATCAAATTCACAAACTACCCAGCAGGATATCTAGTGAAAAATGAGCTCCAACTTTTCCAGCTGCAACATTAAAGTGATGAACACATTTAATGCATCAATAATTATAATCCAATAATAGGCTAGAAAGATCTGCAGTGATGCACACACATTCTCTCAAACTGAGCTCAACAGTTCCTCTATATCTTTCTTTAAAAAAACTATTACTATGCTAGGCTACTACTAAAAAATATGACTATATTATGTGCATGTAGTGCATGGGCACAAAAAGTTTAATAACTAAAATACTGAAGCTCTGATGAGAGCACAGGAAATGAAAGACTAACTTCGTCAGAAGAATTAATTTAGACATTTACAAAGTGTGTGTGTGTGTGCGCGTGTGTCTTTCATAATTAATTTTCTTTTGTCTGGTTTGGAATAAATCCGAGAGAGAATATAGATTTGAATAAAGTTGGATGGGTGCAGCTTTCATTAAACCAGACCTCTCTCTCTCTCTCTCTCTCTCTCTCTCTCTCTCTCTCTCTCTCTCTCTCTCTCTCTCTCTCTCTCTCTCTCTCTCTCTCTCTCTCTCTCTCTCTCTCTCTCTCTCTCTCTCTCTCTCTCTCTCTCTCTCTCTCTCAGCAGCTCGTTCTCTAACAGAAACGCACTCCGCGAGCGGACTCACTGCTGAACGGGCGGCACGAGACTCTTCCTCACCACCACCTTCGCCGTCCTCTTCCTCCGCGGATGGAGGGATGCTAACAGGAGATCTTCATCACCGCTCATCATCATCATCACCACCACCACCGGGAGCGGAGGGACGGAGCTTGGAGCAGCAGCTCTCCGTGGGCTAAAAAGTTGAGGAGGATCCGGTTTCATAACGGAGCACCGGAGGGGGTCCGTGCCCGGCGTAACCCGGGATAATCCGCCTGACACGGTTCATTTCTACTTTGGACTTAATGGAAACGGATCCGGTGTTTTTTGAAGGGGATGAGGTTATTTAACGGAATTCTAACCAGTCTAACGGTACAAAAGGACAGCTTTTTTCTTCTTTTTTTTACCGAATTTTCCGGTGTTTAAAATGACTTGTGTGTTTGAACTGGTTAGTGACGTTTTGAAAATGACCCCCAGGTGATTCCCGGTGGTTAAACTGTCCAATAACGGATTTCTGACGTGCAACAGCCAACAACTCCATAACCGATTTCATAAACTGACATCTGAGGTGTTTAACGGATTTCTCACGGTAGGCTAGTATAACGGATCCCCGGACCATCCCGGGTGGACTTGACGGTTTGCTGACCGACGGTAACCCCAGCCCCCTCCCCCGGTAGCCCATTGGGAAAAGAAATACAAGAACCAGAAGAAACACGGCTGGTCTGTAAAGCAGGTGCTCACCGGTGCGCGGTTCTTCTCGGGACTCAAACGGATCATCTCCCGGGTTCCCTGAACCCAAGGGACCGACCACCGGTAGAAACCGAGCCCGGGCTCGCCGCCTCCCACCGGGGGCGAGAGAAGAGAAGTTACCGGAGGAGTTGATCTGGATCTTTAGACTTCCTCGCGGACCGTTAATGATCGGATAACGTTCATCAGAAATAACAGGCTGCTGATCTCTAATTGTTGGATTTTTAACGGATAGAAAAACGCCCATTTCTCCCGTTTTCCGGTCGGATTCCGGGGTAGCCTATTAATCATATTTAACACATTTTTCATCCATCAGCCTCACGAACTGTAAAGCAGGGACCGTTTAGACCCGGTGGAGAACCCGAGTGAATTATCTCCTCCACGGTGAAATAAACTCACATGCTGGCCGTAAATTATCCACTTAACCCCCCTCAAGAGAGAGAGAGAGAGGGGGAGAGAGCCATAGCGCGAGGCTGCAGTGAGAGAGTCATTAGCCTACCTCTACGCCACACCATCTTCTTCCTGGAGAAGTCTTCGAAAACCAGCATTTAAAACGTCTGTAAACGCTAAATTTAACTTAAATTCTGACATGCTCAACCCTTCAACTGGTTATTTTTTATGTCAATTAACCTGAAAATCAACCTTTAATAATATTCTACAGGAAAACTGAAATTTAATCATAAAAACAATTTGTGGGGATACTCGTTGTGCATCTGTGGCTCCTATACTGGCCTTAATGGTCTCCCACTGCATCATCATAATAATAATAATCCCATAATAGACCGATAGGGGTTTATTTATGCTTTATTGCAGTTTTTGGAAGAGCTTTAACTCAGAAGCAATTAACTTTACAACAACCCGGAGACAGTAACCTGCTGCTTTAAATCTCCTGTGTTAGTTCAGGCTTTGGTTCAGGATCTCGGTTTTGAATGCACGTAGATCAAGTGACTGTTTCTGAAGCTCAAAATGAGAACTTCCATCATCCAAAACTGATTTTAATTAATACTCTGTGAGCAAATCCAGCTAAAGTGTGACTACATCGTATACGGTCTTCACGCGGCTTTATTCTCAGTCTAATACTTCTATCTGTGGTGGTTTAGAGTTTAGCTTACCCAGCTGATTCCCAGAGAAAGCCTATGGATGATACGCTCACTGTATAGCCACATCCTCAACAGCATCCCTCCTCCTCCTCCTCCTCCTCAGACTCCTCTAGAACTTGAAATCGAGCTATACAGCATTGATTTTTTTTTTTCTTCTCCTCACCGCAGAACCAAAACGCACACGACCATCTCATCCTTTCTGGTTTGTCAGTCTTGTTGCCTGAAATGTAAAACGTGCCGCATTGTGGGTTTTCCCACCTCGAGCCACAGCTGAAGGACGTTAATATCGGTCAGGTAGCGGCGAGGTCAGAGTTCAGCTTTTCAGAAATATAACCGCTGAAGCACAGACTGGAGCTTTGACAGACTGAGAACTGGCAGCTTTGGAAGGATCAAAACACACAAACGGCTCTTTGTCACAGTGAATCAAACCCGAGCATCAATGCACTTGTTTCTGAGCCTGAACCTTGAGGACATTTCTTTGTCGTTAGAGTGACAGCTAAATGGGACTAAACGACAGCAGCCCGGGCGCCATGCGGAATGGCCGTGGCCTCTCGGACCAGTGGGCAGAGTCTGTGGTGGTCCGGCCTCGAACCACCGAGCGCCACATCACCGTGCACAAACGGCTGGTGCTGGGCTTCGCCCCTCTCCATCCTCACCCTCATCATCGTCACGGCGGTGGCTGTGGTGCTCAGCGTCCGCTTCGAGGAGTGTGGCGGACGAGATCGCAACAGAGCAACGGGCGAGTCAGGGCTCGCGAGGCACCGGAGGGTCAGCAAAGTTAAATGGGAGCAGAGGTGAGAGGATGGGGAGAGGGGGTGACGATGAGGCCGTCCAGCCGTGGAGGAATTTGCGGCTGCCGGGCTCGTTGAGGCCGCGGCACTACGACCTGGGGCTCGCCGTCTACATGGACAACTTCACTTTCTCCGGAGAGGTCAGCATTGAGCTGGAATGCATCAATGCCACAAGATTCATCGTGCTGCACACTGACCGCCTTGAGGTATGGTGGCCTGTATGGGCAGAAATCTGTATAAATCTTTGGTTAACTTAAATTATCTTGAAGAACATATGATATCATAGTGGTATGTGTGAGATGCCAATGTCGTTAATCAATATCTACAAAGCTTGATCCAGATTCATGACCTGATCACAAAATATATTCAGGCAATCTTTGCAAAATTGTTTGTGAGTAAGGTGATGTTGTGACTACTTGTGCAGCGGGTAGTCTATATCCTTGACGTTCCACTTCCGGGATTGCTTCGTTGCTGCCAGATAATCCACCGAATTTCACTCATTTAGGCCGGATATCTGTTACCTTGGGCTTTCTTTGTGTTGGCGTTCTAACCTCCGGTGGATTTCTGAGGACTCTGGTTATCTGCTCCTCAGATCTCTGCAGGGTAAATCGAGACAGCTAGCTAGACTATCTGTCCAATCTGAGTTTTCTGTTGCACGACTAAAACTACTTTTAAATGTACACATGTTCAACCAAAACAAGTTCCTTCCGAGCCTATTTTGCAGAGGCACCACAGCTTTTCTCCGGTGCTTAGCATCGCCTAAAACGATTGTGATTGGTTTAAAGAAATGGCAATAAACCAGAGCACGTTTTCCTCCCATCCTCGAGTAGCCAGACTCTCCTCTAGCGTGCTTTGGAGGAAGGTCTGGCAAAGCAAGACTAGGCAGTTGGGAACGTTGGTACTGGATACTAGTTTAATTTGAGGCTGAATGAGTACAAAGAGGAAAGCTCCATTGGGGTTATATAAAATTGAATGGTCAAGTTTGCAATGTGGACGAGCCCAAATTCTTGTGTCAAACGTCATCAAAGTTCAGCTTTACATGAAAGTGATGCATTCATTTACTTTGTTACCAATCTCCTAATCCTGGAACTCACCAGGATTTTCCACCAGGCACGTCTGAGCAGCGGTTTTGTTCCGTCCTCCGCCACGCGCCATACCACAAGTGGAGCGTCTTGCCTGCCCGAGTCGCAGATTTTGTCTCTACAAGTACAATCATGTGTTTTTTAAGCTAGTATCTACCTTCCACTCCAAGCACTCCTGTAATTAAACTCAATGCCTTCTCTTTTGTGGTGCTGTCCTTATAAAAAGGATCTGTGGTGTTGTATTATGTTTTTCCACCTCCAAGATGAATCTCTCATCGTCTATGATGTTGTAGAGAACACATACAATATTGGGGGGTGTCTTTTGGTAAATTCACTGGATGCTCCTGCTGTTTCACTTCCTGCCCGGCTGTTTTAATTCCCTGGGGTGTATTTTTAGCGGGGCAGAGAGCCGCATCACGCATGCTTCTGGGACGCACCATGGCGCGGATGGCTGCGATTACTCGCGGGGGTTGCGGCGCCTCCGGAACGCAGCGCAGACCTGCCCAGGGTTAGTTAGTCCAGGGGAAATTAGAGGTGAGAGCTTTACCTGCTGTAAGCCTACAGTAAAATGAAAATATTTATCCTGAGGGTAGTGCTACAGGAAATACTTTTTGATACTTTAAAATCCAAAGGATTCATCCCCTGGTGAGCATGAATGTACTCTGTATGTTTAATGTATCCACATTAGATTTTCATATTTATTAAATGGAAAATTTGCCTATAGAGCGATGATAGAAGAAAGTTCAGCGGCTCACCAGAAAATCAGGAATCATCCTCTGGAAACCATGAATATCCGCAGTAAAGGTGATGGAAATCTGTAAATAGTCCTCCCGATTTTCATGAATCTTGGTGGAAGGGTGTAGCATGGGCCAGCGAAGAACACTGTTTATTTTTGAGCAGATCCGAATCACAGGGCGATACACATTGTTTTTCACTTTTGTAAAGATTGCCAGATAGGGCATTACCTTGTGTGTGTCCTTCTGCTAAAATAAAGATGACTTTCAAACCAAATATAGCCCAGTTTCAACCCAGATATCTTTTGACTTGTAAATCACCAAATCTAATTCTTACTGGTTGGTGTAGAAGATGAATATATGACATAACATCCAAATGATTTGACTTTAGGGCTGCAACTAAGAATTATTCTCATTATCTCTCTCTCTCTCTCTCTCTCTCTCTCTCTCTCTCTCTCTCTCTCTCTCTCTCTCTCTCTCTCTCTCTCTCTCTCTCTCTCTCTCTCTCTCTCTCTCTCTCTCTCTCTCTCTCTCTCTCTCAACTGTCAGAAAATAATGAAATGTCTATCCCAGTTTTGAAAAATTCAGGGTGATGTCTCGTTCTGTCCAAAACCCAAAGATATTCAGTTTAAGGACATAAAACAGAGAAAATCAGGAAATCTCCACATTTGAGAGGCTGAAAATAGCCTTTTCTGCTGTTTTTTTGCTTAAAAATTACTGTTGCGGCTGTAAGAAGTCCAACAAAGTGCTGCCACGAGGGACTAAACACTGAGAGATGCATAACCACACTGACTGAGTCGAAATAAGTGCGTTAGTGCGGCGGTCCACAGAAAGTGTTCGCTCCCAGGCTCACCCCCTCCTCTTTTAAAGACCAAAAAACCCAGGTGAACAGGTGAAGCAAAAAAACCGCGATGAACACGCCCACCACCTACAATATAGGTGCACAGTATAATAATCAATAAATAATATAAATGAGACCATAAACAACATACAGTATGTGGCTCCTACATTTACTCCAACAAATAATGGATTATCAAAGTAGTTGGCGATTATTTATATTATATCGATCGACCAAGCGATTAGCTAACCAATCGTTGCAGCTTGATTTGACTTTAATCACAGAAAGATCAGTTTTATGAAGTGCTGAAAGTGCAGGTGTATTAAAATGATGTCTCTTAGAATTTTTTTTTTCAGATGACACTCAGGTGTTGGATATTGTTGACCCTCTTTCCCCCAACCCCTGAACCTCCTACTAGTGGACCAAAGGGCCTATTTTTGGAATCACTGGATGCGCTACCTTCTTCAGTTGGTGTTGTAGCTGTTGTATATGAAGGTGATTGAGAACTAACCTCCATACCGGCTCTAAACCCTGCCCCCCTTTCATCGCTGCCAGTGGATGCAAACAGTTTGACAACTTTCCTGATGGTTCTTTCAAAACTAAGCTCCTTGTTTGCATCCTGAGATCTCCTGTCTGCATTGGAAAACAACCCGCTCTCTAACAAAGAATGTTTATTTCCAAATTTGGCCTCAGAGATTTCCTCAACGAGGCTAATTAACCATCAAAGTTGCTGTTTCAGCCAAATATTTGAGATGAGCACGTGGTGAGAGAAAGCCTCAGAGAAACGCCTGAGCAACGTGATTTTTTTTTTTTCAGGCCGGTCAACTCGGCTAATGTGAGAGGAGGATAAATCTGTCTAATTTGGGCAGAGGCCAATTAAAAGCCCTGCAGTCGCTTTTGTGTTCGTATGTGAGCACACTGAATTAAGAGGTGTTGTTGAGCGCCAGGCAGGCCTCCTAAGATATCGGTGCATGACAATTTTTCTTTGTTAATAAAAAGGCCAAAATAAAAGTGGATAAAAATAAAACCTGCTGGTAGAAAGGAGACAAAATTATCTTGCAAGGAACGCTTTATTCTCAGTGTCAAAGAAATGTCACATGGACAACTAAAGTAGAAATGGGCCAAAAGCATCATCGTGATGGTTTGCATGTTTCATTACATCAACTACCAGTGACTGGTCACCGCAAAAACAAAAAGACATATTTATTCCCTTACCTGTAGTGCTTTTTATCAGTCTATATAGTTTAGGTGTGAGTTGCCCAGTGTTGGAGATATCGGCCGTAGAAATGTACGTCTTCTCTCCAATAAAATGAAAGTAGAAGACACTCTGCTTGTTGTGCTCAAAGCGACAAAAATACATTTGATTAACTCAACAGCAATGTCTCTCTCCAGAAATCATGACCCGGTTACTCAAAATAATCCACAGACCTGGTTGGGAGCAGTTTTCATGTAGGAGCTATTTTCTGTCTACCAAACCACCCCGCCAACTGTGTACCACCACACAGAAGGAAGGGTACTCACGGATGAGAGGCTTGTCATGTAAACATTAATGGCGTCCTCCTTGGCTAATTTCTGGAAGAGACATTGCTGTGGAGTTTTTTATTTTTTTTATTTTTATGTATTTCTTTTGGCGCTTTGAGCACAACAAGCAGAGTGCCATCTGGTTCCATTATATTGGAGAGAAGACGGACATCTCTACGGCCGATATCTCCAGGAAAAAAAAAAAAAAAATATTTTTAACTAGGGATGCACCGATCCACATTTTTTCACTTCCGATCCGATCCCGATACCTGAATTTGGATATCGGCCGATACCGATACTATTCCGATACCAGAGCTGTGTTTGCTTTAAAATTATTATTATCATTATTGTTGATTTTATATGATGCTGAAATAAACTCCTCTCAATGGGCAAGTATGATATGGACGTACGTATGCATGTATGTCCCAAAAGGCAACTTGAGCTAAGTATAAGGTCAGAAAAGGAAGTCAGAAAAACAGGAAAAATCTCATTCTGAAAACAGATATCCAACTGTAAGGGTTTCAAATTGATTGTCATGTCAATATTTATTACATACCCAAAATGTCAAATACTTGAGTCTTGAAATACAAGAAAAGTGCAAAAATATATCTCTCACACACACACACACACACACACACACACACACACACACACACACACACACACACACAATCAATAAAACAGCGTGTGAACAGCGCAAATCAAGCACACTGGCTCTTGTAGCATCAACAAATCAACGTTTTAAAATGTCAAATATCTGAAATATAAGAAAAGTGCAATAACTGTAAACATCTTACACACACACACTTACACACACACACACACCTCTGTTTTCACGGCTGCGCAGCGGCTGCTCTGAAACAGCGGCCGCCGGGACACGTACGATCCGCGGTCTCTGGTGGACGCAACAACGGGGAATTGAAACGCCAAAAGCCGGCGACAACACCGGCAGACAGACGGTTGTGAAAGTCCTGTTTTGTTTTTGCATTTTGCTGTCTTGCTCTGCGGTGTTTCCACTGTGAAGTATTTCCAAACAGCGGACACACAGGATAGCATCGAGCTAGCCACAATGCTGCTCATGCTACTATCCTGCTAGCTGGCTGCAAACTGCGGAATGGACTTCCTGAGCGGGGACGTGTCTCATAACTCTGTGTCTCATTGAGCCGCAACTCCGTTCAGGAAGTATATTCCACAGTTTGCAACACAGCCAACCAGCATACCAGCTGGCAGGAATCACTTTTGGAGCCATTTCAGCAGACAACGTTAAAGTGCAGACATGGCTCCTGGTATCGGAAATCTCCGCAGGTTGGATCGGGAAAATCCGATACCTGAATTTCGCTGGTATCGGCCCCGATACCGATACTGGATCGGATCGGCCCCATCCCTATTTTTAACAATTCCTGCTGAGCCAAAACATATCAGTTCTTAGACTGATTTCCTTTACCCTATAGGCAATGATTGGTTCCAGTTCATGTTGAGGAAAATGAACGTGTATAGTCTTCAGTTGCTCTCACATGACTGAACAGACAGATGTGATCACAACAAGACACGTTATCAAAGACTCAGTATTCAAACAGGAACTTTAAAGGCCGTTAAAATGTCTGACAGTTGACGAGTTGAGCTGAGAAATCAAAGCAGTCAACAAACAAACCCAATTAAAAAGCATTTTGGTTGAGTGGAGCATTTGAAGGCATCACGGAGCGTGGCGCTGCGTTTGCTGACTCACTAGAAAACCCTTTAAAAAACAGCCTTTTAATAGCCAACGTGTCCTCTGTGTCCCCAGGCTCTCTGTTCGTATCGATCCCTTCATTCATCAAAGAACAAACACACATTCACACAAACAGACGCACACACACTCAGTGTTTGATTGGCTGATGATCAAAGATGTTTGACAACACAGAGACCCAGAGGCTCCTAATGGTACCTACTGTTGCCGGGCATGTTCCCATCATGCACTGCTGCTCATCTCAGAGGGTACTTCCACTGGTTTTCTTCAATCCTCAGCTCTATCCTTTTTGCTCAATGATGACAAATTGTCGTTATTTTAGTGACATACAGAGGTAGAAGTACTGTTACGACCCGAAACCTAGGGATAACCAGCCGCAACATAAAAGGTGCCCCCCCGACTCTTCCCATTCCCAAGCAAAGCCAGTACACAGAATAATCAAATTTGCAGTTGTATTTATTTCAGACGTGAGGTCCCAACACAACAAACAAAACGATTCTACAAAAACAACCTAAACTTTCCTAAATCAAAATAAATATAAATAAAAGACAAAGCTCTAACCTAAACTTCTAAATGCCAAAAAAACAGGAGAAAAAGGGACAAACAAAATACAGGACTTCTCACTCCTACTAAACTGCAAATAAATAAGATTAACAGCCAACACCAACTGAGGCTGAAGAAGAACCAAGAACACAAGTATCACAAACATTTACTCTACTCACATCATAATTCACAAACAAAGGTTAACACATGGGTTTGCTGGGAGCACGGCAGAGTGGAGAGAGGCTGATTGCTTGTCCCATGGGGCTTAAGAAGGCTGCTTTCCTCCAGGAACACCAATCAGATGGCAGCAGTCAACACACACCTGTTCTCCATGACCTGGATACTCAAAGGCAGAAACAGCTGAAAAGTGCAGTACATGGTGAGAGACAGACAAACCAGGAAAATATGACCCCAAAGGTCATAACAGTACTCTTTTTAAAAGGATTTTAGGAATTGAACTAAGGAGGATCTATTTGAATAAATGGAATAAAATATTCATATTAGGGCTGGGTGATATGACTATATATGGTCAAAACGATGACCAAAAATGTCTTGTATATTTTATATAGTTACTATCCCAATGATGAAAAACTCGAATATTATTTCGACGTTCATGATTCTACTTCCTCCTCTACCTCCCTTCAGGTGGACCGGGTGTCCGTCACAGCAGAGGGCGGCGCCGGTGGTCGTCCCGCCAACAGGCCCGGGGGCGGAGCCATGCGCGTCCACCGCCACTTCCCCTTCCCGGCCAATCAGATGTACGTCGTGGTTCTGCACCGCGAGCTGAAGCCGATGAGAGTTTACCGGCTGAACGTGAGCTTCGACGCCGCCATAGAGGACGAGCTGCTGGGCTTCTTCAGGAGCTCGTACACCCTGCACAGAGAGAAACGGTACACACACACACACACACACACACACACACACACACACTCACACACACACACTCATTTTTCCTCCAGCAGCAGGTGCTTTGACTAGAAAAGGTCAGAGCTTCACATCCACGACATTGATTAACTCAAACACACTGTCAGTGTGTGTGTGTGTTCCACTTATCACACACACACACACACACACACACACACACACACACACACACACACACACACACACACACACACACACACACACACCCTCCTCATGGATTTCCCATAAGCCTGTGCTCCAGAGTTGTTGTCCCATAAGATTTCTTCCCCCACGGTGCTGATGGAAACAGACTGGGTGCTGATACATTTATTATTTCATGCATGACTTTTTGTCTGTGTGGCCTCCATCTGTGAGAGGCTGTGTGTTGCCACGGCGACAGAACATTTGATCGTCTGTTTCTGCAATAAGTGGAACAAAGTTTTAGTTAATTGAAGTGCTCACTCATAATTGGACAAAGTAAAGTTACAACCATATGCTGAAACTTTTCATCTTGAAGTCATTAAACGTGCAGTAATTCTTCTGTATTATATTATGTGTGTATTTACTCGTTTCTGATTGCCTGGAAGTAGTGGTGGGCCCTAACGGAGTACCTTGATACATATTTTCAAACCACATGATATAATAAACATGGCTCAGGTAAATATGAATTCAAAGAACAATAATAACGTGATATTATTTATAAGTTGTATTCCTTAAGGTTTTAGTCCTGGTTTATTTGGCAACGCCCAACACACAGCGGTTAGCACTAGACTGTATATAAAGATGGACGATGCGTTTTTTCTTCCCAATGTACAAAAATGAAAAGATTCCAGATACGGGCGCTGCCATCTTGTAATTTTGGAAGTCAGAGTCCACGCAGTAGTGATTCGCTCATACACCCCCGCCCGACCAATTGCGAGTCAATCCCAGCTGTCGATCATGACGTGTCACAGCGCTTTGTGAGTCAAATAACCAAAAACCAGTAGGTAGGTTGGATCCCTGCGGTCTACTGTACATGTCGAAGTGTCCTTGGGCAAGATACTGAACCCCAAATTGCTGTGAATGTATATGTATATCGCTGCTGATGAGCAGGTGGCACCTTGCATTCTATCCACTGCCATCTGCACTTTGAGTGGTCGTTAAGGCTAAAAACGCACTATATTACTGCAGTCCATTTACCATTAATGTTATAGTGTAAAACATGAGACAGGTGCGTCGGAGGGGGACAAGCAGGTCAAACATTGCAAAGAAACTCCCGCACACTGTCTATCTTGCAAAAAATATAAAGTTTAATAGTAGGCAAATTTCCGGTACTAGACCTTCTTCAGGCAAGAAGACGGTCTAGTACCGACACGTTGAAACATCGTGTAAAACATGAAAATGGAAGATCTGCAAGAAGTCGTTTCGCAAGAGTTGAGATTTCTGTGTCGAATATTTCCTGCAGATTTTGAAGACCCTTTTTAACGACCGTCATTATCAAAATTGTGACATTTATGGATTTCTCTGATGAAACGGTTCCTGTTAAAGTGCTCATATTATGCTTTTTGGCTTTTTCCCTTTCCTTTATTGTGTTATATATCTTTTTTGTGCATGTTATAAGTTTACAAAGTGAAAAAGCCCAAAGCCCCCCCCCCCCCCAAAGGGATTTACCATCTCCAACAGAAAACACTGTTCACAAACTGCTCCAAACAGCTCTGTTGTAGTCCAGCCTTTACTTCAGAGACAAACGTGGTCACTTTGGAACACACGTTATAATGCTCGCCTAGCTGCTAGCATGGCACGCCTCATACTCTGCTTCTGACTGGCTAGTAGTCCTTACCTAGCTACTGTCAGGACACGCCCTCATACTCGGCTTCTGACTGGCTAGTAGTCCTTACCTAGGTACTGTCAGGACACGCCCTCATACTCTGCTTCTGACTGGCTAGTAGTCCTTACCTAGGTACTGTCAGGGCACGCCCTCATACTCTGTTTCTGACTGGCTAGTAGTCCTTACCTAGGTACTGTCAGGGCACGCCCTCATACTCTGCTTCTGACTGGCTAGTAGTCCTTACCTAGGTACTGCGCATGTGAGACTCCCAACAAAGATGAAACAGAAGTGAGATGTCTCACTCTGTAGCTAAAACAGAGAGCTCAACACACAGGGTGAAAAGAGGAGCTGCAGCAATGTGCAGTACAACAAAAATAGGGTGTTTTTTGAAAATTAAACCTATTAAACCTATTCTGATATAACCTCTAAATACAATTGTGAATCTGAAAATGAGCATAATGTGAGCACTTTAAAATACTGTGTAATATTTAGAGAATTGGAGCTTGATCATTTTTGCAGTTTTTTACTGGAGAAAAACTGAGAACAATGCAGACATGATCAACATTGTCACATTTTCTAAAGATTGACTAATCGTTTAGTCAACCATCATATCAACACTATGAGCTTTCAAAATGCTGCTGCAGATTTGTTTCAGCATCAGCGTTGATCTTGTAATTAGTTCCAGCCAAGTAGCAGTGACGTGGCGTTTTGCAGAGAGTTAACCTTCCACCAATCGTCAAACTGTTGAGTCGGAAAGCGATAATGTGACGGATCGATGAACAGCACCAGGACAGTTTGTACAGTTCAGCTTGTCAGGAGGCTGATGGCTATGACTCATTACAACAATAAAGAAAAAAACAACCCTGCATTTTAACCAACCGGGTCATGTTATGTGGAATTGAATTAGTCACGGCATGTATTCAAAGGGAAGTTTGTCATTTGCCTCAGCTGTTTTGTTTTTAGACTGATTTCTGAAGTTTTGCATTGACATTGTATACATGACATTGGTCCCTATAACATGCATCCTGTTGTGTTTGATGGTTAAAAACAGTTATGATTCAAATTCTGTTGGAACTCATATCCTGCAAAACTAAACATCCTAAAACCTTAACCAGGCATGTGTGATCCATCAAATAATACTTACAGTATTTCCATTGACTCCTGTTACTTCCTCTTATTAACATGGCTTTCTTGTATTATTGTTATCCTTAAATGGCTTCCTCGGATTCAGATCTTCTCTTTTTCTTGTCTTCTTCAAGCGTTAGTAATTACATAAGTGTGTTTTAACTTATAAAATGAATTCAGCAGCAGATTTTATTAGCAGATGATAAAATAAGCAGAAGATAGATGTGAGACGATGTGTAATTGAATATGTGTGCATACAAATAGTCCAGCAAGGTAAATAAAAGGCATTTTTCGGTCTCACTATTAGAGAGAACACTTTAACACAGTAACTCCTCAGCGATCAGGTTTGGCCTCTGCATGTTTTCAGTGCCAATGGTCCCATATTCACTGGTAGCTGCTGTTTGGATCAATGTTGGATCAATACAGCAGCTGATGGACCAGCAGAGCTCGATCACAACAGAACAACCTGCTAGTTAAAGTTCAATGGTTACAGTCGACTTTGTGCACTAAACTGATTCCTCAAACGTTGGGTAAGAGAGAAACTCTAGTGAGAGAAAGATATTGGAAATACTCGATAACAGAATGATTGCTAACTTTGTTTTGGCACGTGCAAGAATGCACAGACGGCGTTGCTGTGAGAGCATATTAACTGCTGGAATGAATGCATGTAAATAAGACAGTTTCCACACACATACAGTAGTAAGGAAATATGTATATGTGACTAACACCCTTTTTAAAAGGTGCCAGTCTGGGTTCATAAATATGTTAATCTGATGACTAACCAGCAAGGCAAAGAGACACAGCTCATTATTTTAAGAAAAACAGCTTTGAAAATGTCAGATTTACATGTCACTACTGTCCAAATTATGCACTGCTGAAAAGTGTGTGTATAAAGATCACTGTTAGTTTAAGGATTAGCTTAATGCAGCTGTGTGGCTAATGCTAACACACACACACACACACACACACACACACACACACACACACACACACACACACACACACACACACACACACACACACACACACACACACACACACACACACACACACACACACCACTGTGAGATTTGCTTAAGCCCAGCCTGCGGTGTCTGGATATTAAATGCTGGGGGGAGGGGGGAATTAATTAGCGCACGCACACACACACACACACACACACACACACACACACACACACACACACACACACACACACACACACACACACACACACACACACACACACACAGTCTGCGCTTTGCTGATGTCTCCCAGTGAAACCAGTCTGACCAGGGTTGCGGTGGTGCATTTCCACCAGGCCTCCAGGACGTGCACCAGGCTTTGAATCCAATTTGACGTAGCGGCCAAACATTGGAAATACAACTTCCGTGTCTGGCCCAAAACATTTTTTCGCATAAACTTTCATGGCAAAAGAGATGTCTGTAAATCAGTGGATACATTTTTTTTTTTCCAACATCACAACCTTCCCACGAAATGACTCGTTTCACCATCAGAATTTGATCCATTCGGTCCGATAACATTTGGAAAGTCTAGAAGAGCCGTGCAGAAGTTAAGACACTTCTGAGACATTTTAATGCCGAATCATCTGCTCTGCCGTCCATCTGTCGGTTCCACACAGTCACAGTCAAACTATAAATACATACATTGTTTGCTTATGAGCAACAAATGGAAGCATCATTATTTCTCCATGTGCCTGGTTGCTGGTGCTGTAAGCCCCCAATGTCGACTTCAAGGCACCTAACCTCACCTAACTATTATTTCATCACGATTTCTCTGCAGATTATTTTCTAGATTCATTTTTAGCATCTAACATCAGAAAAAAATATGGATGGAAACATATGTTTTGGGGGCTGAATTATACAGCGACGCAACGACCAGCGCAGATAGCACTCGCACAGTTTGGTACTTTCCTGACTTTGAAATGGACTCTGGCCGTCTGTGTAGTTTTGTGTTGCCCCACTCAGAGCGCACGGTGCCCAGCTGGAGCTTTATTCAAATGAAGCAGCACAAAGAGAGTTGGACAATGTTTCTTAGACCTTGCGCTGTTTCTCCTGCAACGTCACTGCCAGTCTGATGGTTTTATCAACAAATGCAAAATACATACCATGCTTGCAAGCGGTGTAGTCTAATGTATTGTAGTGGGTATACTGGGGAAGGGGGGGGGCATATCATAGTGGGGGGTCTGGGTGTCCTCCCCCAGGGAAGTTTTAAGCGTCAGCAACTTCATTTTTGTTGAATTTGGATATGCTTTAATGCACCAATTTATGGTGGAAATACCTTTATTTAGCCTATGCTAAGAAAAAAAACACAGATGACAATTCAAAATATAATGGAAAGTATGTTGTCATTGGTCATTTTTAAGTGGGTATATAGAACTCCTGGAGCTTTCTTAGTGGGTATACTGCGTATACCTGCATATCACGTAGACTACACCGCTGGTGCTTGCAGCAAATGTGGTGCAATGACTGAATAATACTTCTCGTCAGTGACATCACAGCCTCCTTTCCAACTTTCTTTTTTAGCAAAAGTGCTTTTCACGTTTTGTTCTTGAAATGCATCCTGATGAAAACTGAGTCACATGTTATATGACGTAACCATTTATGACGCGAGATACAGATTTGAGATGGATGTGATCGTGTGAGCGGCGTATAAACATGTTGTCGTTGTGCCACTGTGATTGGCTCAGCTGTTTGAGACCAATGAGACCAGCGATGTGACTGGCTGAGACTGTATTAATGTAAGGAGGAGGAGTAAATGAATCATTAGTGTTAATCTCCACACCCTCTGATCTAAACTCACCATCAGCCAGTCAGTTTGCGCTGCTGCACAAACATGAACCAAACATGCAGGTCCGTGCGTCCAACACCCCCTGCTTTGGTTTGACTCCTTGTGTCTCAGTGTTGGTAAAAGAAAGTTCAAGCTGCAAGCTTTAGAACAGACTTCTGACAGAAACCTAAAACGCCCGAACAGAACTGTCCCCCCCTTCAGATCCTGTGAGGAACTTTTTCATTAGACGGAGGCTGTTTTAACAGAGATGATTTTTTTTTAGGCAAGGAATTTACATTTAACGAGCAATAGTAAGGCTGCTAACGAGGAACGGTCTGATGAGGAACAAAGTCGTCTGAGTGTTAACGAGAGAGACGGGATGGTTGATGAAGAGTCTACATTTCAATATGCTCATTTTCAGGTTCATTCTTGTAATTTGGGTTTCTACTTGAACATGTTTACATGCTTTAAAGATCCCATATCATGCTCATTTTCAGGTTCATAATTGTATTTTAAGGTTGTACCAGAATATGTTTACATGGTTTAATATATTTTTGTTGTACAGCACATCTCTCTCTCACTGCTGCAGCTCCTCTTGTCACCTTGTGTTCAGGTCTCTGTTTTAGCTACAGAGTGAATCATCTTTTCTTCTGTACTATCTTTGATTCCACTCGCACATGCTCAGTAGCTCAGATGGTAGATCATGTCAGTTAGCTCCATAGACAGTAAAAGAAAGGTTGTTTCTCCAACTTTGGTCAGTTACAAGGCAGGATTAGCCGGGAGACTTCTTCTAAAGGAGGGCGCACATGGAAGTAGTTCTTTTGGAGATTATGGTGAACTTGTGTGTGTTGTAGAAGTGCTTTGCCATTGAGAACGAGCTAGCATGCTAACGGTTGTGTTTAGCCCGTCGTTTCGGCTAGTTACGTAACAAGCCCTGCAGATTTTGAACAGCTCACCCGGAGACTGAAGGCAGGAATCATTCAGAAACCGTATCTCACTCAGAACAACATGGATAGATTTTGTTCCAAGTTTGTATGCGTGTGGAAGCACCAGAGACACAATAACACCCCAAATCCCAGAAAAAGTGATTTTTTTTTCATAATATGGGCACTTTAAAGTTCAGAAAACCCATTATTTTTCTCATTCTGTCTGTCTGAATATACCTGATGTCTGAAACGCTCCGTTTCAGCGCCTGTCTCTTGAAGCTGATTGGTCACTCTCTTGACTCTCTCGCGCTGATAGATTCATCCAGAGATGCGATGTTTCAGATCAATACTGCGCTCGCCCACTTTGTGTCAGAGGGTAACCATTATAACGTGGCCGTCAACTGAAGCGACTTAATGAATGCATTCGTTCTCGAGCACACGGACGAGGAGAAGAAGCTGCTGTGTAGCAGAGGCCTTCACACCCGTGACTCTCTTACCTGAGCCTGAAATTAGCAATGATGGCCGTGTCCGCCTGCTTCAGTCCAGAGGGAAATATCTCAACAACTATTGGACGGATTGCCATTCGATTCCTCATTCCTCCAGGATTTTGCGGCCTTTTGAGATGGTTGCGGCCCAAAATGCCTGATTTTGTGGGAGCTTTTGTAAAAAATTGCGATAAAAGTTGCGATGTTTGTTGCAATGAAGTTGCGGGAGACGGAGAAAGTTGCTCTGGGCTGAGATTTCCTAGTAACCAAAAAGACTCAGGATGCTGCAAATGATGGTATAATATGAAAATGGCTGGTGGATTTAAGACAAAAAATAATAATTTATTGAATGAATCAAATTTGAACATATATGCCAGTGGCTTGTAGATCTTTACATTGTTAGTTAATTTCCTATCCAAGTACTTATTGGACTTTAACTTATGATTGCACTTACAATAACGAGCGTAGCTGTCCTCAGTTTAGGTCATCGTGTCGTCTCATCTCCGGTTTTTCCTGCATTCACCGTGTGTGTTTGTGTGTGTGTCAGTCGCGGGGGGAACTGAGCAGCCCCGCCCACTGCAGCAGCTTCGCTTTTTAAAAATCGTTACAGTGTACATTGATGTTAAAATGTATACAGGTTGGCAGGACGGTCTGAAATATTTTGCACGGTCTTTTGCTGTAAGTTTTGTTGATAAATGTGAGATGTTCGAGTCAGTCTCACACGTCTCGTCTTCATATCAGAAACAAGGAAATGATCAACCCGTTCTCACTCCCGCTTACATGGTCATTGGTTCTCAGAGTCACGTACTGACGGCACGTGGGACTGCTGGGATTGGTCAAAATTGCGAGTAGCACCAAATTCACAGTGATTGGTTGAATTTGTGTGAATTGGCGCGATCGCAACATTGCAAAATCCTGGAGGGACTGGTACATAAAGAATAAATCCTCATGGCTTTGATGTCGTCCTGACATTTCATCTAATATCACCAACGGATCAATATTTACAATGGTAACTTCTCTTGTGTATGACAGAATACCTCTAAAACTTGTGTGCTCATATTATTATTATCACTTTATTGTGTTATATATCTTTTTTGTGCTATAGGGTTACAAAGTGAAAAAGCTCAAACCATCTCCAACAGAAAACACTGTTCACAAACTGCTCCAAACAGCTCTGTTGTAGTCCAGCCTTTACTTCAGAGACACACGTGGTCACTTTGGAACACACGTTATAATGCTCGCCTAGCTGCTAGCATGGCACGCCCTCATACTCTGCTTCTGACTGGCTAGTAGTCCTTACCTAGGTACTGTCAGGACACGCCCTCATACTCTGCTTCTGACTGGCTAGTAGTCCTTACCTAGGTACTGTCAGGACACGCCCTCATACTCTGCTTCTGACTGGCTAGTAGTCCTTACCTAGCTACTGCAGCATGTGCGACTCCCAACAAAGATGGAACAGAAGTGAGATGTCTCACTCTGTAGCTAAAACAGAGAGCTCAACACACAGGGCGAAAAGAGGAGCTGCATCAATGTGCAGTACAACAAAAATATGGTGTTTTTTGAAAATTAAACCACATAAACCTATTCTGGTACAACCTCCAAATACAATTATGAACCTAAAAATGAACATAATGTGAGCACTTTGAGATTATTTTCATTGTCTATTACTCCATCGATTATTTTCTCGTTTAATCTCGGATCGATAAGTTGTTTGGTTTATAAAATGGTGAAACATTTTCAGTGTTTTTTCAAAGCCCAACAATGTGTCCTCAAATGTCAGAGATATTCAGTTTACTGTCACATAGGAGTGAAGAAACTAGAACATATTCACTTTTAAGAAGCTGGAATCAGAGAAGTGTTACTTTTTTGTCATAAATTACTCAAACCAATTAATCAATTATCAAAATAGATGGCACTTTAATTTAATATTTGACAACTAACCGATTAATTGATTAATCTTAGCAGCTCTACTTAGAACCAAACTTAAAAAACATAGATTAAGATCATTGTTATCTTGACATTTTAATTGGCTGCTTGGGGAAAAAAAAACCAGCTTGTTTAACAAGACTGAGAGTCTGCAGGCTTAAAGGCTGTGTGGAGTTTTTCTCTTCTCGTGTGTAATGCATGAGCAACAGCTCTTTGGGAACAACTCACCTCTTGCTTTTGAACCCAGCTTGTCTTGAAGAAAACTTTGTTGGCTTTGTGTTTTAATTCCTGGTTGCACTTTGTGCTGCAGCTTAACATCTACTTGGTATCCGTTTCTTGGCCTTGGTGAAGGATTTCAGCCTGTACGCCAAATTTGTTTTCCTACTATGGCCGCGCCTTCAATAGCAGGTCGATTGGTTGGTGTTAGGCATTGACCTCGAGTGGTTAAGGTTAGGATAGCTGATTGGTCAGGGGACGGGACCTGTGCAAATAGGGTTACGTTACCTTGCGTGAGCATGGACGCCTGGCCAATAGTAGTGTGTGAATGCTATTGAAGGGCGGGGCATGGCGTGGCCATAGTAAGACATTTGTATTGCGTCCTGTACTACCTTGCACTAATGGCCATGAAGGACGGCGGTGTATGTATTTCCTCGTTGCACATTATTAATTGTTCCTGCTTCAGTGGCCACCAGTTAAACCTTTGAAGAGACAGTAGGTCTACTGTATTACTCCAACTTTCCGACGATTGCTTGTCAAATATTTCATTTCACGTGTGAACGGCGCAAACTGTTTTCATTGGTCACCTGTTGGTCATGGTCCACAGAGAGGAACAGAAAGCAAAACAACAGCCTCCTTATCTCCTCCTCGCCTCACCTCCTCCTTCCTTCTTTTCTCTCCCCGCTGTAATCTGCTACATCCTCACTTTCTCCTCCCTCGCTCTATCAGTAAACGAGAAGAATTGAAATCTGATCTAGCCCCCCCTCCCCCCCCCCATTAGTCACATATATTATATATTTTACACCAAACATGATGAATCAGCCTCTTCACCGGCTTCCTGTGTAAAACTATAGCTGCAGCAACACACACACACACACACACACACACACACACACACACTGCATCCTTCAATGTGAATGTGAGGAATTGCAATTTGAGACGTTGCTTATAGAGGTCGGTGTGGTATGTGTGTGTGATACATACAGAACTGTAACACACACATAGACCCCCCCCCCCCCCACACACATACACACACACACACACACACACACACACACACACACACACACACACACACACACACACACACACACACACACACACACACACACACACACACACACACACACAGTAAAAAGCACCTGACTCAACAGTTTTCTCTTCAGTGACATCTCTGCTGAATCTGAAGTGTGTGTGTGTGTGTGTGTGTGTGTGTGTGTGTGTGTGTGTGTGTGTGTGTGTGTGTGTGTGTGTGTGTGTGTGTGTGTGTGTGTGTGTGTGTGTGTCCTGTGCTCTTCTGTGATAATGACAAACATTACAGCAGGAAATCATGTCATTTCTCTTTTTTTCTTCTTGGTGTTCGGGAGACGAAGCAAAGCGTTGCTACATGAATTCATGCATGAGCGTGAGTGTGTGCGTGTTCTGCGTCGAGGTTGTCCGGGGCAACGCTGTCAGTTTGGTTGTCAGTCCAGGACTACTGTGACAACAAGCGTTACCTTGGCAGCGACGACTGTTGGCAACCTGCGAGATGTCAAGTCGCATGCATGTGTGTGTTAATATTGGGTGTTCTTTTAGCTTTTATGCGTGCGTGTGTGTGTGTGTGTGTGTGTGTGTGTGTGTGTGTGTGTGTGTGTGTGTGTGTGTGTGTGTGTGTGTGTGACAGACTCATCCTCTCGTCTAATAGATTCTCTCTTTATCTCGGCCCTCTCAGGCTTTCTCCATTATTCTCTCTCTCTTTCTGTCTGCCTCGCTCGCCCTCTGTTTATTATTCTGTTTCTCCCTCCCTCCTCCCTCCTCTCTCCCCTCTCCCCTCCATCATCTCTTCACACCTTGTTTCAGTTTTTTTCTTCTTCTCACTGCCTCTGTTGTCCACCTCTTCCACTTTCTATTCTATTCCTCCTCTTCCTCCTCTTTTACAGGTCCACCTTTTCCTCCTTTTTCTACCTCCCTCCATCTTCCTCCTCTTAATCGTTCCTTTATGTTCTCTCTTTATCCTCGATTCTTTCTTTCTTTCTTTCTCTCTCCTCCCAATGCTTCCCTTCCTCCTACCCTTTTTCTTCCTCCTCTTTTCCTCACACGTCTTCTCTCCTTTCATCTGCTTCTACTTCTTCCCCTCTTCCTCCTTAAGTATTTCCTTAGTGTTCTCCCCTTTCTCTCCTCTTCTCATTTCCATTTCTTCATCTCTCCATCTCTACTGTCAACATCTTTCTCTTCTGACTCCTCCTCATATCCCTTCACTCTCTTTCTCCTCTTCCTCTTGTCCTCTTTCTCATATTTTTCCTCTCTTTCCATCTTACACTTCTTCAACTTTCTCTCCTCTTCTTTTTGTCCGTTTTCTTCACCTCATTTTGTTCCTCCTTCTCTTCCAGCTCTTTATTCTTTATTACCATCTCTCCACACCTCCTTTCAGTTTCCCTTTTCTTCTTATTTCTTCTTCTTCATGTACACTGTCTCTTGTCCACCTTCTATCTTTCTTTTTCTCTTTCTCTCCCCTGTCCTCCCCACATCCCCCTCTCCCCCTTCAACTCTCTCATCCTCCTCCTCTCTCATCTCCTCTTGTTCTACTCTTCTTCAGCTTCACCTCTCTCATCTTCCTCTCCCTTTTCATCCTCCTCCTCCACATCTTAGTCTTCCTCCCCATTTCTCTTTCTCCCTCATTATCAACTCTCCTCTTCTCTGCCTCTATTCTTCCTCTTTATCTTCCTCCCCCAGTATACCTCCTCTGTTTTGAATATTTAGTGCTTCGTGGTGGCTTCTCATATTTCTCTCCTCCTTTCTGCTCCCATCCTTCTTTTCCTTCACTTTTGTTGCCTCTCTTTATTTGCCTTTCTCTTTTCCTCCTCATCTCCACCTCTCTCCCTCCCTCTCTCTCTCTCTCTCTCTCTCTCTCTCTGTGTGTTTTTCATCTTCCACCCTTTCCCTTCCTCTTCTCTTCCACTCCCCACCTGTACTTTCTCCCATCCTCTCCACCTCCGCCTCCCACTGTTATTCCTTTCATCTCTTCCTCCACAAACACCCGGAGAAAAAGAAAGAAAGAGAGAAAAGTTTTCCGAGGGATTATTTCCTGGAGTTTTAATTTCATCCTGTTTCTGTCAGGTAGCTGACAGACGGACGTAACAAAGCTCGGATATGAAAACATTCAACTCGGCTTAAAGAAATCGGGAGGAAACAGAAAACGTCCTCGTGTTTATTTTGGATTATCTCTTTCTGTCGAAGCTCTTTTATTCCACACTGAACGAGAAAACCTGAAGAAGTCAAACTGTCTTCCTGTAAAAGGTTCTGCTTGCAGACAGCCGACTTCAGAGGATTATCGTCATCCTTCAACCCTCTGAACTCTGATTCCTCCTTAAGTGTCTTCTTTGATAGCTTTGAAATGTTCAAAGACTAAAACAAAACCCCGCTTCATACGACGCCATCACATCTTCTCTAAAGAGTTCAACGTGTCAGAGCTCTGACCCGGAGCCAGAGAGCATTTAAAGCCAAACATGAGAATGATGAATTGAATTATTGGTCACTTCATAGGTCATTTAATGCAACAGCAATTCTGCCTCACTAGACATTTCATTTAAAGCCATCATTTGGATTCCAGGCCAAATGTGGAGCAAAGTGGTGTTCGTCAACATAACGATATCTGATCTGTCGGTCAGGCTGGACTCTATTTAAAGGGACAGTTCAGATGTTTATAAGTGTGGTTGTATGAGCTACTTCGCCATAGTCAGCGTGTCAGCTACAGTAGATGGAGGTCGGCACGCCCCCAGTTTGGAGAAGCAGACAGGAAGCTAAGCTAATGTCCTGCTGTAGACGGGGGCAGCAGCTGAATGTATTTAAGACACCTAAAAACATCTATATCAGTTTAAGTGGACGCTATATTTAGAATATTTTCCCCGCTTCACCTCGCTGTCAGACAGCCCTTCACGTTGGGGAACTGAAGCCGTCATCTCTGCTCTCTTCAAAGCCACCAGACTCCTTTGACTAAAACAGAACACGGGAGTTGCTGCTCCACCGCTGCCTCCGCTGAGAGGGTTTGTGGCAAGAGAAAGGAAGCTAATTAGACTGAACGTAACGTGGACCTGGCCCGATCTTAGATTCTTGGAACCGAATGGACCCAGGGGGACCTGGTTTAAAGTGAAAGTATAACTTTTAAAAGAAAGAATAACAGCATCTTCCTGTAACAAATGAAAAGTGATTTCATAGGCAATCAAATTGAAACGTTATAATGTTGTATAATCAACATTACTGAGTCAGTTCAGTGTGTTTCTAGTTTTTGTTAGTCACGCCAAAGACATGATGATGCACAGTTAAGGTTTTCTGGCTGACTCTCTGTGACACTTCATCATTTACATCCTGTAGTGGCCTCTTGAGATGATCAATACCACTCTCACGTCGGTATTCTTAAGTAGGAAGCTACAGCCAGCAGCCGGCTAATTTAGCTTAGCATAAAGACTAATCGGGGGGGGAACGGCTATCCTGGCTCTGCCCAAAGGTAACAAAATGCACCTACCAACATCTCTTACAGCTCATTAAGAAACAGGTTGTTTGTCAGTTGTTTACTCTCCACACAAAGAATGTAGGGGGGTATGTGCCAAACTAACATTAAGTTTTATAACATCAGATGTGATTTATGATCAACACATGAACCTGACCTCCAGTCGAACCAAGATCTAGGAAACGTCTGACCAGGGCTGAAAGTGGCCCATTTCTGGGTCATTTTATGGGCAGTTGGCGTTTGTTTGCTGTATGTAAGAGGGAAGGTCTCGAATGGATGGTGTTTGCAATGCTGACGTCATTCCCTGAACCATTGTCTCACCATCTGGAGAGAGCAACATTGACTACATTTACATGCACATAATATTCCAGTTTTATCCCTTATTCTGAAAAAGATGATATTCCGACTAAGCTGTTTACACGGCTAATGAAACTGAATATTCCACTAATATTCCCGTTTACATGTAGCCGTGCAAAATAGCATTTTTTCAGAGTTAACCAGCGACGGCGGACTTGTTGGAGCGTGTGAACACCGCGTCCCTCTTTCATAACTTCAACCAGCTTCTTGAAAAGGTCGCCGTAGCGATGTGTGCTCATGCCCAAAAAAAAACAAAATCCAAGTCTTTGATGATGTTTAAAAGTAGCTGTGTCTCTCCTTATCGGGTCTGCAGCCTTGATAAATGTTGGCTGGTTGGTTTGTGTAGAGTAACCATAGCAACGCACAGAGCTGAGCATAAGCCGTAAACAGGCAAGAGGCCGTAAACTGCGATAAAAACCCCGATTTGAGACGCAGATTCTGAATGCGCTGTATACACGTCTAAAGAATGCTCCTAAAACCTGAATAATACCATCATGACCCACATGTCTTAATCGGAAAATGCTATGTTCAGAAAAAGGCCTTATTCGGAATATCCAACCAGAATATGCTGTTTACCTGACCTGTATCATATTGGTGTGCAGGTAAACATACTGCTTGCTTACTGTTTATTTACATTTACATTCCCCTGTATCCGTCTTTGCTGCTAAACTTTACTAACACACGGACACGCTCACAGACACACATCAGACTTATCGCGCCACGTATCGATAGTAAATTAATAAACAGAGCGTTTAACTTTTACGCTCCTGACAGATTTTTTTTTTTTTTTCTCCTCCCCTTTCCTCATGTTATGCTGTATTTTCCTTACTTGTAATTCTTCCCTGTAAAGCGACTTTGAGTCTATGAAAAGCGCTATATAAATTCAATTTATTATTATTATTATAGATGGAACTGGCGTCTCTCAAATTAGAGCAACCCGTTTTAAGATGATGCTTGAAAATGTTCCATCAGTGATTCTCATTTGATTTGATTGTTTATGTACATGTCATTTTGTGGTTGTTCCTTCGTTCATGTTTTTTTTACATATTGTAATTTGGGTAATTGTTTTGTGATTGTTTTTTCTTCTTTCTGTGCTGTATTATGGCGTCATTGGAAAAGAGAGCTTGCTCTAAATGGCCCTTCCTGAATAAATAAAGGTTATAATATAATAATAATTTGAAGCCCCTCTGAAAGTCATTCATCTTATTTATTTCTTTTGTCCCCTCCCAGTTACCTGGCCGTGACTCAGTTCAGTCCCATCCACGCCCGGAAGGCCTTCCCCTGCTTCGACGAGCCCATCTACAAGGCCACGTTCTCCATCACCCTGCGCCACGACCCGCAGTACACCTCGCTCTCCAACATGCCCGTGGAGAGCAGCTCGCTGTCGGACGAGGACGGATGGGTGACCAACCGCTTCGCCCGCACGCCTCGCATGTCCACGTACTACCTGGCCTGGGCCGTCTGCAACTTCACCTACAGAGAGACGCAGACCGACAGCGGCGTGACGGTCAGTCTCAACACACACAAAACCAAAAAAAACACCAGTGCTGCTGCGGTTCATTTTAAAAGCAGCTTTAGTTTAGAGCTGAAGATCTTTTACCCGGACCCGACGGTTCGGTCTTAATTTCTATCATTTCACACGGGCTCGGGCCGGGCTCGGGCCGGGCTCGGGCCGGGCTCGGGCCGGGCTCGGGCTTGCACTCCTGTTTGTGCAGATTAGCGCGAAAATGGATGCTGAGGAGGTGAAATGGAGGCTGGCCTCTTGAGGATTTATTTTATTTCTTTGTTCCAATTTCCAAGTGGCCTACAGCCTCCGTTAGTCATGAATGAATTATGTTAAAACATGTATAAATGACTCATTCTCGACAAAAGGCAAAAGAGCTGCGTGCGTGCGCACATTTGAATAATGTCGGCTGTAAACGGGTTTCGCTTTTAAAAAGCTGTCAATCAAAATGTACTTGTCGGGCTCGGGCCTAGTCGGCTCTACTTTAGTTTGTTCAGGAAGGAATGATCGTAAGCCTCTCCAAACATCATTTTTTAACACAACTCACACGTGCAGAACTATTCCATTTCAGAACCGATGATTGGACAAGAGTAAAACTAGGAGAAGAAAGAAAGAAGGAAATATAACTAACACATCCAACAATGTTGTGGCAGCTTGTTAAAAACGTTGCTCGCCACTTTTTGCAGGTTGTAAAGGGATCTGACTCATGTACGCCACCATGTCCAACTTCAACAGGCACGGCTATCCAATAATGACGAGGCTCGTAGAGAGTCAAACACGGTTAATTCCACAGATGTGATCAAAAATACAGATAAACAAAAAAAAGTATCCATATGCAATGCTAAATTATCAAAAAGTAGTAGTAGTAGTAGTAGTAGTAGTAGTAGTAGTAGTAGTAGTAACTCCATATTAATTTAGTTTATTTAACCTTTATTTAACCAGGGAAAAAATCACATTGAGATTAAAATCTCTTTTACAAGTGAGCCCTGGCCAAGACTCAAGACAGACAACAAATAACAGACAGAATAGGGATAAACAGTGATAATAAATAAGAAATAAAAACAGAAAATCTCATTTTAAAACAAGCGCAAACATGTTGGACTCCACTTAAAGAAACCAACCCAACATGTGTCCAAAAGCAGAATAGATTAGGGGAGCGCGAGTCTGAACCGGGCCACATCAAAGCACATTCAACAACATGACCAATAACCTGCATTTTAATGGATATTATTTAAATTTCATAACAATTTACTTTTGCAATGGGAATAAAATACTAAAAAAAACTGTATACAATGCATGGTGCTTACAAATCAAATTGATATAAGATCAAACTCGTGGTGATAGTAATAACTAAACTCAGCAAGGAAAATCCTTACAAAGGTATTTTTCTAACTCTGATCTCTCGTGATTCTGACATCATTTTCTGCTTGTCTTCTCCTGCTTTTTATTTTCTTTTTAAAACACTTACCCTGTGATCCTGACTTAATAATCTCATTATGTACACCAAATGTTGTTGATTCTTTGTCAGCCTTCGTGTTCTTTTCTTCTGTCATTTCTGAGAGAGAGAGAGTTGAAAATCTTTATTTTCAATAAAAATAATCATTCTTTCTTTTAAATTTTACAAATGTACAACACAAACATTCATATACACATATATACATATATATGTATACTCACATACATACATACATACATACATACATACATACATACATACATACATACATACATACATACATACATACATACATATACACTATATTATGAGAGGGAGAGAGAGGCTCGTTATCTCGACATGAGGACACATTTAATGCCCTGATCTCCTCTGAGCTGTGTTTCATGTCATTAAATCCTTGTCTCCGGGGTTAAAACACTAAATATCTTCATAATGAAATTGCGATAGCTTGATATCTAAGAGTATCAGGAATAAAAAGGTGGTACCAGGGAGTTAATCAGCCTGTGGTAACAATTGTACAGTATGTTTGTAGAGTAGATACTTTGGAGAATAGTAGAGACTGTGCTTCCCCCCAAAAAAAACGCTCCCGGACGTCGTTTTTGTACAATTACGGCCTATATTTTCGTTTCTGGTGGCGCTGCCCTCTAGTGAGTCAACCAAACGCAGGACTTTCACCCAGAAGAGCGGGTTTGAGTCCCGTTTGGAGAAAAAAAAGTCAACGGCACTTTTTTTAATGTTACGAATGTCATGTTCACATGCATAACTTTCAGGAAGTGAAGTAGAGAGAGAGAGCAAATACGGCAGTATGTGGCGGTCAACGTTGATTGTGTGGTAGGCCGTCACAAATGTATCAATGTATGGGAAACACTGGACGTTTTGGTGCCTAAAGCGAACCAAAATGAGAAATGAGGTTGTCCTTCCTCCACCGCTATGGGCGTTATTTTCTGAAACACTCCTGTGGGTCGTATAAGAGGGCAGGGATCAGACAACTCATATCGTCATATGGTGTGGAGGACCTGATGGTACAGTAACGTTATCTAATGAAGTACAGATCCAGCTGTAGAGAGCATGAGTTACTATGTTAAGCATGTACAGTGTGTGTGAGTGTGTGTGTGTGTGTGTTCTGGTTGTATCTAGGGTTAGCCTAGATGAAACCTAATCTTGATGTAGTAAATATTTCCTCCGTTGATTTTTAGTAGCAGTGGCATAGCCAGGACTTCATTTTACACTATAAAAATATCAGCGGTTACAAGCTGCTCGTCCTTAAAAACCAAAATGATTAGCATTTAAAGTACGCATTGAATCTGTGTGCCAACGAATAAAGGCAGTCTTTTGCTTATACACTGTCTTTTGCTTATATTACTGTCCTTTTTATTGTGAACAGCGTGACTTCTTGTTTCGTAGGATAACAGTAGAGACTGACTCGGTAAATATGGACGATGCTCAAAGACTGAGATGGCTGTTCACATATGAAACATATAAATTAGCCAATTATCTAGATAAAGCTCGGGAGAAGAGAAAAAAAGCTCTTTATCGAGAATAATTGTAGATGAGAATTTATTATTTGTGTGTGTGTGTGTGTGTATGTGTACATGTGTATGTATGAATATATTTGTATTTATGTATTACTCCCAATTATTTGTATGTGGGACAGGAAGATGTTTGATTTGTGGTGTCTTGTAATCCCATGTGGGATGGGCCAAGGTGTTTGGCATGACACAGAAATAAAAAAAAAAAAAAAATTATACACAACTGAGTCCGGAGTTGGCCTTCGGTAATGTCCCAATGTTCTCAGTGCAACACAGAAAGTTCCGATTTCTGGTATTCACATGGGACTAGTATTACCAGGCGACCTCACGGATTTCAAAATGACTCCCACACATCTGTGTTTCGTGATAAGCAATATCTTTATTTACTCAAATTTACTGACATCATCCGCTGGACATCGTGTCAAGACTAATAAACTTTCATTTATAATTGCCAACGCAGCCAATACGACCCCAAATCATCCAGATGCCGACCTCCGCAATCATTACAAATTACTAGAGGTCCCCAGGTAATACTAGTCCCGTGCTTAGGGCTTAGTCCTGTTTGGGAGATAATCATGCTCTAATTAGGGGAAATACAGAATATTTAGACTCAGTGTGTCATGCTGTGGACCCTGCTTTGTTTTAGCCTAGATTTGTTTACATTTTGGCAAATCGGCACTAATAAAAGTATGCTGATACATCTATTAGCAGCTCCGGTTTAACGTGTACTCATTGATGTACAAACAACTATCACTGGAGAACTTTGATACTGAAGAAAATGAAAAAAATGTCTTGATTCGCAGGCATGTTCTGGGGTTTTATGGACCTTTTTCCTATGGTTTCAAAGCAGGTGTTCAGTGTATTTAGCTAGATTTGACAGGTTTAAGTTGTATTTTTGATAAAATGACACATTCAAGTTTTTATCACATGAAAACAATGATTTATATCTGAAATACTATAAATTAATACATTTCTCCTTCTCTAGATAATGAGTGACTCAAAATCTCAATAACAGTTTTAATGCCTCCAAATGATATAACAAAGTCAGATAGCAGCTTTTGTTGTCTCCGAATAATACAGTAATTAAGATGCAAACTCAAGATAACAGTTTGGTATCATGAGATTCAAGATAATTAACTTGCTTCTGTACAGAGTGGTGTAATTACTTCCCTTCCTCCCAGCTCATGTGGACCATACTGCATGTGGACCATACTGCATGTGGACCATACTGCATGTGGACCATACTGTATGTGGACCATACTGCATGTGGACCATACTGCATGTGGACCATACTGCATGTGGACCATACTGCATGTGGACCATACTGTATGTGACTGCCAAATATGGGGACATATACATGCGGTTGTTTGGATCAGATGTTTTCAAATTGTGACACTGTCGTAATCCCCGTCAGCTCAAATAGAGAAAACTGTGCCCACAGGTTTTCACAGAACAAATATTTGTATATGAATGGGTAGAGGACAGTGGCACTAATCCAGGTATCAGTAGTGGCCCCATTTTGTTGTTTTGTTTATTCTTTATCCAAGTTATTTTTAGGGAACAATCATACTCCAGTATATTTAAAATATACTTGATGGATTCAGTGAGTTACGCTGAGGACCCTGCTTTGTTTTAGCCTATATTTCTTTACATTTTGACAAATTGGAAGCATTAAAAGTATGCCGAATTATCTATTAGCAGCTCCTGTTGGCAGAGTACCCATGGATGCACAGACAACTATCACTGGATTACTCGCCCGCTTTGAATGTTATCAGCTGAATAAATTGGCATATCAGTTATCACTACCATAGATATGAGGCTGCAGGGCCCTAACGTAACTCCTAGTCGGCTCAGTAGGCCGTTATCATCCATCGGTAAGCTGGATCACCCATCCACGTCAATATTAAAGTGCTCATATTATGCTCATTTTCAGTTTCATAATTGATTCATAATTGTATTTAGAGGTTGTACCAGAATAGGTTTATGTGGTTTAATTTTCAAAAAACACCATAATTTGTTGTACCGCACATTGCACAATATTTCCCTAAACCTAACCATATTTAGTTGTTGTAAACCTAACCAAGTAATGTTAGATTTGTTTGAATTCACAACAGGACTGCCAGAGCATTAAAGAGTGACGCCAAGGGGTCCTGACCATGCTAGGGGGCCTTCTGAGGGTGATAGGTGTAGCAGGCTTCTTCTGACCATAATGCCCTTTCAATGGAGGGAACACTGTCGAAACACGTGGATTACTTTAAAACTGAAGAAAACTTAAAAACATGATGGTTCTTAGGCAAGTTCTGAAGTTCGGAGCACCTCTTTTCTATGGTTTCTAAGCAGGTTAATGTTACAGTTATGACTCTAAACATGAGTGTGATTTAGGACTAATTGCAGCGATTGGTCACTAAGGTTTACTCTAATTGTGACACAGCTGCTGCTGACCGTGTTGATTAGCAGCCAAACACCTGCATGAGCCTGTCCCTTGCACCTCATGCAATAGCTTATCTTTGCGTGACTGTTCGAAAACAAATGAATTATTATATATAAGCTAACAATCGGCTCCACCTGGAACCTTGGCTGTTCTATCACTTTTATTTCTACGTTTCGCACTGTTTATCATGTCCGTCATGTCTGTTATGATTCTGATTTGAAAGTCAAAACCTTCCGCTGCTGTATTCGGCTGATATCTCATCATCCTAACAACCATAACATTTAAAACAGAAATATGCACACGCACGCACGCACGCGTCCAACGCTCCTATACAAGGACAAATGCATGCACAACCTTGTTTTCTCCTCCTCTTCTTTTTCTTCCTCCCCTCCTCCCATCATCTCTCTATCAGTATAATTACAGCTCATCCATCTCGTCTGCCAGACACCCAAGGACGGCAGTCCAACGCACGCACGCACGCACGCACGCACGCACGCACGCACGCACGCACGCACGCACGCACGCACACACACACACACACACACACACACACACACACACACACACACGCCTGTGCCTCCTTGTTACTGAAAGATAATTTTGGTGAATTGCTATTTTAATGACAAATCATATCTGGGTCATTTATAACCATCACCAGTCTCCTACACTGTGTGTGTTGAGTGATGTTAGGGTGGAATCAGTCAGGCATTTAAGTTTTAGTCTGTAATGAATACATTAATCTTTTTTTTTTTTGTCTTTTCCATAATTAAAATTTAAAAGTACCGCTTCCATTATTTCACATTCATCAGAGATGAATACAAAGGTTCCACTCTGGTTCGGCTTCAGGTTCCACAGACTCTACAGGTGTGCGATCGCTCTCCTTTCAGAGCAGCACATTGACATTTTGAAAGATATTTTGTGTGTCTAGCTGCCATGATGTCTGCATGTTCTTCCTACAGTCTGTCTTCTGATTGTCTGCAGAGGATTGTGTGAAGATCGCATTACGATTCTGGGTACACAGTCTGCAATCCGATACAAAAATGATACGGCGAATTTGTACAAAATGCAATTTAAAACTGATTCAATGTGATTTGATTTGTCGGATCTGTGGTTGTGCATCGGGCACCCATTCCTCTCACTCTTGTATCTGCCTTCAGTATGTATTGGTTCATCTTTGTTTGTATATATCATATATATATATCTATATGTTGATCCTGTGATAGAATGACCGGTCCCGGTGTCTTTCTTGCAGTGTGAGCCCTGCGATCCTGCACACTATATGCCTGCACAGATAATGGATATTAATGGATGTTCCAGAACATCAAGATGTGCTCCCATTTCCCACCAGCCGACACTACTTAAAGCTGATGTTTCCAAGATATGAGAGATTAGTGAATTACTTGGTAATTCATACACTTGCAGCTCTGTAAGATATTACTCAGACATTAAGCCTCTTCCAAACACTCGTATTCTGGGTGATATTGAAGTACAGTCCTACAGCATGCCATATGCATCATTACAGTACTCGGTAATAATTAAATTAATGGATAAATTATGCTTATTCTCCTGCCTTTTCCTCCTTGCAGAGGGAGTTAGAGCTGCTGCTGCCGCCTGCCATTACTGCACACTGTTAATTCAAAGACACTGTGACCTGTCTCGGTCCGGATTTACTTCATTTGAATGTATGAATATATTAATTAGGTTGAGTGAACTGTGTGTATCTGTTGCATTAACATGGGATATATCCAAATGGACTTTATTAGAACAGACTGTTCTCATGAACTGTTCATACATACGTACAGTACCTACGTAAAAGTAATGCACTGTAATTTGTATGTAAAGACAGAATCACCGTGACATTGCAATAATACAAAAGTCACAAGTTGATTTGAATTGTGCAGTTATGTTGTTGTCATTTTTAGCCATAACTGTACAATTTAAAGACGTATAGTTAAACACGGAGGTCCGACTTATCTGCCGTCTCTGCTGTGCTTATTTTGTCTTTGATAAACCAAATCTAGTGTCAGGAACAGCAACATGTCACCGCCGGTCGGACTGACTGCTAGTTTGGGTGGCGTCTTTTTCTTTAGCCTGTGGCCCAACAGGTAAATTAGCTCTCCAAGCTAACGTTAGTCAAAGTGTTGACATATGAAAGCATCAAACATGCGTTTTCGATGAATGAGATGAGTGTATCCAGTTGTTCTCCGTCCCTGTTAGGAATTTTGTACCCAGAAGTTATTGTAAACAAACATTGGGATTGGGTCTATAACACAGATTTGTATATATGTATTTCCAGAGCATGTAGTATTCAAGCTCAAAACTACACATATGGAGGAGGTTGTGGTAGTGGATGTGTCCCAAAACTCAGGACTTTATTTGTGTCCCTTTAGTACTTATTTTAACCCAAGCCATAAACCTTTCTCTAATCTTAACCAGTCCTTTTGGTTCTGACTTAACTGTCATGACCTTTACGTAACAATGACCGGTTGCCGTTTCACAGCGTGAAATTTCGCAAGATATCATACAAACTGTTGAGAGTAAGTTGATTAGAAAAGTATATTTTATCCCAAGAAATGCTATTGTAATTTTTCTGAGCACAAACATTTTATATAAAATTACGTAAAGTGCTCATATTATGCTCATTTTCATGTTCATAATTGTATTTAGAGGTTGTACCAGAATAGGTTTACATGGTTTAATTCTCAAAAACACCATATTTTTGTTGTACTGCACATTGCTGCAGCTCCTCTTTTCAGCTCTGTCCAGGTCTCTGTTTTAGCTACAGAGTGAGACATCTCACCTCTATACCATCTTTGCAGGGATTCACACATGCTCAGTAGCTAGGTAAGAATCACATCAGCTAGCTAGCTTTTTTGTCCAACTTCAAGGCAGGATTAGCTGGGAGACTTCTTCTAAACGAGGACGCACTTCCAACTTTGCGTGGAATACCTGCAGAACAGAGACATGTAAGTATTTCTTTTGTAGAATATGGTGATTATGGTGTGTTGTAGCAGTGTTTTGCCATTGATAACGAGGGGCCTAACCACTAGCATGCTAGCGCTAGCACCTCGTTTCAGCTAGTGACGTAGAAAACCATGCATTTTGAAAAGCTCACCTGGAGACTGAAGGCAGGAATCATTCAGAAATCGTATCTCACTCAAAACAGCATGGAAGTCTGTATGCGTGTGGAAGCACCAGAGACACAAAATAACACCCCAAATCCCAGAATGGGCACTTTAACCAACCACACGGGGATCTCAAATAAAAAATCTTCCACTGGCAAATTTAATCTGCAGATGAATTAAATTCAATGAAGTTGCACGAAAACAACTACAAACAATAAAATAATCTCTGGAAAGCAAGTAGATCATAGAGTTAAAGAAGGAACAATTTGTCCGTTTGAAGAGATTGGAATATTTTATTTGGATGATTAATTGATTGGAATAACAGTGTGCATGCTTTCACTGCAGGGAGCTATGAAGACATGAACACTAAGTAGTTAATATGATGAAATACAATATATCTTCCACTGATGAATATTTAATTAATGTAGAAGAACGTCCATCAGCCCAGAAAAACAACGCATCATCTCCGTTGGGTTGCACGACGGCTTGATCGCAGTTAGCCTCTGGCTTTACCGTAACATGACATCTACAGCAACGGCTGTAGTTAAGTTAACCTTAAGTCTATATCCACGATGTTCCACTTCCAGGATTGTTCAGGTGCCGCCGGATATTCCGCCGGATGTCCCTCCGTTACCTTCCTCTTTCTTTGTGTTGGCGTTCTAACCTCCGGCTGATTTCTGAGGACTCTGGTTAACTGCTCCTCAGATCTCTGCAGGGTAAATCCAGACAGCTAGCTAGACTATCTGTCCAATCTGAGTTTTCTGTTGCAAGAGTAAAACAACCTTTGAACGTACACGTTCCCAGAAACAAGTACCTTCCCGAGGCTATTTTGCAGAGGCGACATTGCACCGTTGCTCCATGCGGCGCTTAGCACCGCCCAAGACGATTGTGATTGGTATAAAGAAATGGCAATAAACCAGAGCACATTTTTCTCCCATCCCAGGAATGCTGTGTGGACTAGCCAGACCCTCCTCTGCAACGCTGCGGAGGAAGGTCTGGCAATGCGAGACTAAGTGAACCATAACCAGACCGGTTCTATGTGAGAAACAACAACGGCAGAGAGAAACAGACCTACTAAACATGCTTGCTGTCTGGGAGTTCTCCTGATTACATGTAAATCACGCTCTCCTGGCCCCCTCCACTCCACACCAAAACAGTGACAGAAAGTTTAAATAAAGGATTTCTTTTCATTATTGTACCTTTTTCTTTTTTATTCACATGCCGTGGTATCGACTGTCAAGTATCGTGTACTTTTGGTGATATCGGTACCGACTTCTAGATTTTTGGTTTCCTGACATCCCTAATAGTGACATTGTCGCTTAAAAGCAGCCTCTATATACAGACAAAGAAAGTGTGCAGGGCATGAAAAAGATCCAGGAAGCAGCACATGCATAGTTCCCTATTAACAAACCGTTGCTGGATACTTTGTGCCTCTGTTGAAGCATCGCCCTCATATTGAAATCCTTGTTTGAGCCTGAAGGCAGTGGAAACGTCGGTTTGCAGAGCTGCTTCTTCTGAAACATTAATCCTCCCATTCCTCCATCCTCCTCCTCCTCCTCCAAAACCTCTGAAAGAAACAGCTTTATATGACCCGAGAAAAAAAAAACATCCCTCCATATATTTCATAACCACTCAACAGCTTCATCTGACAGAAACATTCATCCTTCCATCCTCCTCAGAACAGCAGAAAGAAAAGCATCAGTCAGCACGCTGGAGATTTCCCAAAGCAGGAATTTAGTCTTTGCATAAATGATGCAACTTAGCCTGCAGAGCAAAAATCAGTGTGCAGTGTTTTCTACACGTATAGGGATAACCCTCAACACGGTAATCAGGTAAATAGCTAGGATCCTTCGATAGTAATGGCTAATAATAAGATCTGCATTCTTGGACATACAGAAACAGTTAAAACAAATGGAGGAATTAACACTTTAAACAGCTTTTATGGTTGTAAACAAAATTCAATATTGGTCACACGCTGTAAACACAACACAAGGTTTCAGATGATCTGAGCAGCTCAGATCATCTGAAACCTTGTGTTGTGTTTACACCATATAGATTTCCGGGCTTCATTGTCAGCTCATTCTTTTTCTTCTTTCAAAGCGTCTTTCATTTGAAAACAGCTGTTTGTTAGAATCTCTGTTCCTGTAATGAGCCGCTTTCCCATGGGGGATGATTAAAGTCTGACAGACTACAAATAAACAAACAAACAGTGTTTGTGATGACCCACTGAGCAGCTCCTGGTTTAATAAAACCTCCATCTTGCAGCCATTTAGCGTGTTATTCTTTCATTTTCTGTCATTCCACCAACTTTCAGCGTCACGAAGCAAAGACTGTTTGTGTTTATCTGCCAGCTAATTGTCGCTGTGACTCTGAAAGTCAACAGGTTTTTGTCTAGCACGCTTCTACAGAGTCCCTAAAGAGACCCTGACCTCTGCATGTATTTTCTCTTTTCTTTCTATTTTGGTGAGTGCGGGACGTTTTTGGGCATCAACCTCCATAAAATCCTGGACACAGAGCTGGAAAAACGCAAACATAACGAGCCTAAAGAGTGAATCTGGGGTTGAATTTCACCGGCTGGCGAGCAGAACTTTGAACGTTGTGGTTACAAATCACAACTGACAAATCCTAATTCTGACGATTGAGTATGTTAAGTTAGAATAAATCACCGTTGACTTTTGGTTTCACACGGGACACGGACATTGGTCTCCTGGGTGAAAGTCCTCTTTGTTTGGCGCATCTATCCAACCTGACCTTTGATTAGAAACGTATTTGTGATAGGTGAAAAATAAACTTAATCTGGGATAAAATAGCTTTCCCTCAGAACGTAATTAAAAATGCAGTTTAGTTGTATGGGAATGTGATTTTTAGGATACATGGCTGAGCGCAGTTCCTCTCTGTATCGGCAGGTGGAAAGTTTGGAGGATTTTGTGTGGCTGTAACAGAAGTCTTTCTTTACCTTTTTGTAATGATATTAAATGTCACATTAACATCCTATAATGATAATAAAGGTCACATTAATGTCGTATAATGATGATATACTATTGGTCAGACATTAAAATGATAAAGGTCACTTTAACATTTAATTTTTACGTGACACTCTATTTAAACTAAAGTTTAGCAACATAGATTTAAATAAGTGCATCTCCCAAGAGGTGTGGGCAAAGTGTGATGGGGGCTGCAGTTGTGTAGATAGTTGCTAACAAACTGAGTTTAAGATTTCACTGCCCAGTAAAGCAGTAGATCCCAGTACAGAAACCTTTGGCAGCTTTGAGAAAGACTGATGAAACTCTCAAATAGAAAATACTCTGAAGAACAGATGATGAAAAATAGGACGACAACGTGTTGCTCAAACTTTATTATATAAGAAATGATTTGTACACAAAAACCAAACCATGCACCAACATGTTTCTGTGTTTTTCAACAATCAGTACGTTTATATATATATATATATATATACTCACATACATACATACATACATACATATACACTATACTATGCAAACGCAGAATGAAAAATGAGCTCCCCCTCCTTCACAGAGCACACAGCTCCGACTCCATTTTTTCTTGATGTTATGAAAATTACAGGTCTCGCTACTCTGCTTGTCATTGGTCGGCTGTCAAAAAAGCGCTTAATGTAGGGCGTTGTTTTTTTTTCTCAGAAAAGTTGAACTATTTTCAACTTCAAAAAGACGCCCTGAGCTGCAGAAAAAAGTCGGCGGTGGCGTTTGAAAAAATGCTCAGGACTTTTTTGAAAAAAACGGTTTACTCTGTAGGATTATGATGTAAAACAGATGCAGCTTAAAAAAAGATGCCAAGTGTGAAGATAGCATAAGGCAGTTGGTTGGGGTGGTGGATGGGTCAAACAACAGGACTTTCACTCAGGTAACCTGGGTTATTGTCCCTCGTGTCACTGAAACGTACATTTTGTAACCCCACCCACAGTCTTTTCCTAAACCTAACCGTCTCGTCCAAAAGTGACGCAAAGAGGAGACTTTTTGCGTCAGTAATAAACTCCAAGCGTGGCTTTTTGACGCGATGGGAGTGAAAATGTGTTGGATTAAACATGTAGCATTGTCCTGATTTATGGGGACATCTGTGACGTCATATAAAAGGTAAAGGCTGATTTCATTTTTGGGTTTCAAGCAGGTTTTGACCTGGGAATCAAAGCCTCCTCAACATAAATGTAACCCTTTGATTTATCCTCCTTCCAGGATAAATTTCAGGAGCAAGCAGAAGAAGACATTTAAAAAGTATTTCTGCCACACAGAATTTATGTTCTTACTTACTTTTTGCCTTTTTCTCCTGAAAATATTGGATAGTTTCATGTCCTCAGGCCACCAACTTCCATTAAACAATGTGAGAAGGAAAACAGGAACACACTGGTCCAGTGTCAAATGCATCAAAACACCCACACCTATTTCACACGTCCTATTTCTCATTGTCTACAGGCTCTGACTTTAACATTGAATTCTCTGATCAGCATATTCTGACTCTTTAAGTGAACTCCCACAGCTCATAGACGTTTGAAACCTCAGTCAGAAGTAAACTTTTATTTGTGTAAGGAAGCCAAAAATTGGCTCAAACTTCTTTTAATCAATGTATTTCTTTGAGTGAATGTTACACTATTTTCAGTTACTCAATTATCTTGATTACTCAATTACCTTGAGTAACCCGGTCATGATTTCTGGAGAGAGACATTGCTGTTTAGTTTTTCAAACGTATTTTTTTGGCACTTTGTGGACAACAAGCCAAGTGCCATCTAGTTCCATTAGATTGGAGAGAAGACAGACATCTCTACAGCTGATATCGCCAACACTGGGCAACTCACACCCAAACTATCTAGACTGATAAATAATATGTATTTCTTTTCATCAGGAGAGTCAGGAGATCTTTATATATTTTATATTTATTAAAAAACTCAAAAGTAAGCACACCTCGTTTGTCCTTTGAACCTGTATCAGTATTAATGTACTAAATAGAAAATGAACTGAAAGTGAAATTATACAGTAGTAAGAAATATTGTTTTACTTGAATGTATCTACATAAGAGTGGCATGACACTGTCATGGATGTGTCATAAACAAGTCATAAACATTTATGACATAACGCTTCTTTTAGTAAGTGTCATGTGTTTTTGTCATGACAGGTTATGGTTAGAGTTAGAGTTCATGTGTTCATGACAGTGTCATGACACTCTTATGTAGATACCTTAAAGTAAAGTGTTACCAAATATTTTAGAAATAAAATAAATGCTTTTGCTAAATGAACATTTCAATTTCTAATGTTTTTTGTTGATCCAAGTCAAACCATTTGTTTGCAACTTGGTACAGAAATTATTTCCTGACATAATTTACTTGATTTATTACAACGACAAAAAACAACTAATACCTTATAGTTTTGGACTACTTCATTTGTATCAATTATGCAAATGTGCCACTGTGGCAAGTAGTTTTCCATGTATGGTTGATTCGGGGAGGTTTCTTTATGTAAATGAGTGTGTGGGATTTGTCATTGTTAATACCACACAGCTGTGCTTATGCTGTACGTACATGCGTGTGATTAATACCAGTTTTCTTTTGCAATACAGTTATAAAGTTATAATGCACAGATGTTTTTTTTTTAATGTGTTCTTTGCATAATTTAGTCGGAAACCAAACATCAGAGTGACGTAGATGTCGTGGAGTCAAAGAACAACCTGCACAGCCGCACACAATTAGCAACCTGGGTAATGTTGGACTTGTGTATACAGGAAGCTGAATAACCCGGCTTGTCCAACACATTCTCACTCCCATACGGACTCTAGGTCAGTTGCCTTTGGCGTTGTTATTGGTGCTAAAAGTCTCCTTTAGCGTCATATAACGGGCTTTAACTAAACACGCTTAGTCGGGACTATTGGCGTCACTTTTGACCCAGTTAGGTTAAGGAAATGATGGTGGGTGGGCTTATAAAAGGTACGATTCTGTGACACGCAGCACAACAACGGGACATTTGGGTTTAGGAAAAGAAGAACGGGACATTTGGGTTTAGGAAAAGAAGAAGGGGACAGTTGGGTTTAGGCAAAGAAGAACGGGACATTTGGGTTTAGGAAAAGAAGAACGGGACGGTTGGGTTTAGGTAAAGAAGAATGGGACGGTTGGGTTTAGGTAAAGAACGGGACGGTTGGGTTTAGGAAAAGAAGAACGGGACGGTTGGGTTTAGGAAGAATGGGACAGTTGGGTTTAGGTAAAGAAGAACGGGGCGGTTGGGTTTAGGAAGAATGGGACAGTTGGGTTTAGGAAGAATGGGACAGTTGGGTTTAGGTAAAGAAGAACGGGGCGGTTGGGTTTAGGAAAAGAAGAACGGGACAGTTGGGTTTAGGAAGAATGGGACGGTTGGGTTTAGGTAAAGAAGAACGGGGCGGTTGGGTTTAGGAAAAGAAGAACGGGACAGTTGGGTTTAGGAAGAATGGGACGGTTGGGTTTAGGAAGAACGGGACAGTTGGGTTTAGGAAGAACGGGACAGTTGGGTTTAGGTAAAGAAGAACGGGGCGGTTGGGTTTAGGAAAAGAAGAACGGGACGGTTGGGTTTAGGAAGAACGGGACGGTTGCGTTTAGGAAAAGAAGAACGGGACAGTTGGGTTTAGGAAGAATGGGACGGTTGGGTTTAGGAAGAATGGGACGGTTGGGTTTAGGAAGAACGGGACAGTTGGGTTTAGGAAAAGAAGAACGGGACGGTTGGGTTTAGGAAAAGAAGAACGGGACGGTTGGGTTTAGGAAAAGAAGAACGGGGCGGTTGGGTTTAGGAAAAGAAGAACGGGGCGGTTGGGTTTAGGAAAAGAAGAACGGGGAGGTTGGGTTTAGCAAAAGAAGAACAGGACGGTTGGGTTTAGGAAAAGGACAACGGGACAGTTGGGTTCAGGAAACATGACGCGGGACACAAACCCCGGTCTCCAGGGTGAAAGCCCTGTGTTGTTTAACCCATCCACCACCCCAAACAACCTCCCTATGCGGAATTTCGGGCTTTCATACTACTCACTACTGTTGTTGCTCTTCATGCTACGTCATCTTCAAGCGCGGTGTAGCTGCTGCTCTGCCCAGTGCGTTCTACACACACGCAAGGCTGCTTTTTGCGTCGTATCTGACACTGCAGTGGCCCAAGCGTCTGTATTTTACGAGTTCGGAGTGAGAACGGGTTGGCTTGTCTGCGTTTCATGAGGCTTCATATTGTAGACTACTCTGGAAGTGGGGCAGGGCTTTGTTTCTTTCTGGATAAGGTGTCATTCTGCTGGTTTTCTGTTCACGCTCCACTCCTCCTGAAGTCAACAATCATCTATTTTGGCTTGTTGACATTGACAGAGAGACAGTTACCCTTGCTCTGGTTTGGTCTGTCTCTCTTTATCTTATCATCAGCCAAAGTGATGATACGATTGGACAGATGTGTGGCGCTGCAGACACGGGTCAGCAGTATTTGTTATGGAGGGAGTAGTGACTGTCTGAGGTCTGTTGATCTCAAAGTCAAGGACCCACATACGCCAGGAGGAGAGTGTGTTACTGTGTGTTGCTGTGCTCTCCCGGCACTCGTATCAATTGCTAAACCATCCATCAAATTACCGTGGCAACCAAGCGTCCATTACCCCATCCATCATCCAAGGGCGACAGACGGAGCGACAGAACGCAGCAAGAGATGTCATGGACGAGTGGAAAGATAACAAGAGGAGAGGAAGGGGAGTAGGTAACGGAGATAGGTGAAAAGAGAAGGAAGAAGAAAAGGTTTAATTAATTGAGTGAAGTAAGAAGAATAATAGCAAAGGGTAATATGTTGTGTTTGAGCATTTATCTGCCCTTTATGAGCCCTGATTGCCCAAAGTTTGAATGATCTTCAGCTCGGAGGAGAAAATGTCACCTTTTGCTTTTTCTTTCCTCAAGTTGACTGACTGACTGATTGGACTAATTTAGTTCATTCTGGTGAGAATAAAAGATTGAGACGTGTCGGCTTATATGTACCTGAACAGTCCTTTTAAAATCAAATTGAGTATCGGAACTAACTAGAAGCTCATCCCTGCTCATCCCTGTAAACTCAATCTGTTGTGAAGTATTGTTGCTGAGACTTTTATTTTAAAGGGTACAGGTTAAAACATTCTCGCACGGTTTACATTTGGTATTTTTGCTATACAGTATATAAAGGTATTACGTATTCTTAAGGGTCCCATATTGTAAAAAGTTTTATAAATTTTTCTTATAAAGCAGGTTGAGGTGCGATATAAATACTGTGAAAGTAATTAAACACTCATTCCACAGAGAAATGCACACAGCCCATATTCACAAACTGCGCCTTTAGACGAGCCGTCAGGACTTCTGTACGGTTGTGATGTCAGAACTATACTATATATAGGTAGAAAGTTCCGCTAAAGTGCTGTTACAGTTGTGAAGAGACTCCGATAGATGTGGAAGACCCGGAAACGCTGAGAAATCGCAGCATTTTTTTTCGGGATGGGGGCTTTAAGAGACAGGTGCTAAAATGGAACGTATAGTAAGAAAATCCCCTAAAATGATAAACTTCTTGAACAAGTGTAATTTTATTGAGATTTTTTGGAGCTACACTTTTATTTAATTTCATGCATCTATCTGTTAATTAGCAGAGACGTTTAAGAAGGCATGACTGCAGTAGACCACGGCTGCTAGTGTGAGACATTTAGTGCCTCGGTTCATGGTATTACATAGGCACAGAGAGCATTTATTATATGGAAGAGGGACCCTGTGGATATCTGTTGCTTTACAATTGCATAGAAGTTATGAAAAACTGTGAGTGTGGTCATTAGACATAGAGCTGGACTGAGTGCATTCTCACAGTGGCCGATAGATTTATTTCCCTTAATGAATTAGAGACCGGCTGTTACTCGAGACGGGCCTTTTTCTCTAATTTTCTGTGAAAAGTACTGTGTCTGATCAGATCTTGATAAACAGTTTTTCTGATTCAAGATGGTAAAGTAGGATCCACTGGACTTAAAACAGTGAAGAGAAATGGTATTTCTGTTAAAAAAGAGACTCTGTTGTTCAACTGATTGGAAATTGTGTGAGCCATACAGGTAATTTAATTTGTAGTCACACCAGCAGTGAGGCTGTGGTGATGTTAGGGTCAGTTGGTCGGTCCACCACTTTGGTCTGGACTAAAATATCTCAGTAACTATTGGATGGATTGACATGAAGTTTGGTGCAGACATGTATGTTCCCTAGAGGATGAATCTTACCGACTGGTGATAGTTTGCCACCATTAGACATTCATTTCTAGCCTATCATTTAATTTGTACAGAGTCTGGCCACTCTCCATTGACAAGTGTTACCTTCCTTGAAGGCGGGTACTCTGTTGAAGTTTAAAACTATTGGATCTGCCCAGGATCTGCCATAACCAATCGCTAACGTTTGGTCGTGACATCTGCTTAGCATTGCTAGCGTTAGCCTTAGCCAACTCCTTCACCGATAACGGAGCGAGCTGGAAAATCTAACTGTTCCTGAACCCCGTGGGGAGGAGGGCCACGACATCACGACCACCAACAAATCTCAGCAAAGATTGTTCTTGCTCGGGCTTTAACTTCTGGATATTCGGCAGTGTTGCCACAACGGACCGAATGGCTTCGCTCGCATCTTTCTCCGTCGCCGTTACGAAACTCAACGAAGGTTACTGAACCTCAACGTCATCATTCTCAGCCACTCCCTCTGTTCGCTGATTGGACCGGTAAAGATTGACCAGGGAAAACCCGGGAATATACCACACACCCAGACGGAGTACCGAAGGAAAATGAAAATTGAGCGGAAGCACGTGGCCAGGCTAATTCATTTCTTATTTTGATTGAAATATCTCAATAACAATTGGACGGATTACCATCAAATTTGGTACAAACATTCATGTTCCCCTCAGGATGAATTAAAAGAACTTTGTTGATCCTTTGACTTTTGATTGAGCGCTATCATGAGGTCAACATTTCCATTTATCCAACACTTTGGCTTGTGACCACATACCTGCAGAACTAATGGTCTTTACCTGCCTAACATCAGCAGGTTAGCATGGCGGCAGCCTCTTGTTTCTCTTTTTCTGTCCCCAGCTAGTATTTGAACCCATAAACTTTTTTTTCTGGGGCCAGGTTTGATTTCATTACCTTGGCCCAGGAAGTTATGTTTTTGGCTTGGTTTGTCTTTTTGTTTGTTTGTCGGCAGGACTACGGGAAAAACTACTGACCCAATTTTTAAAAAATCTTTGGGAAAGGGTGTAGCATTAGCCAGGGAAGAATACATTAAAGTGGATGTTTATCACGGGGCAGATACAGATATTTTTCACTTTGTTAACATTGCGAGAGAGGCCATTTGTGCTCCATTCATTTGGTGTCGGACTAATTGGAAAAACAAAGCAAATTTTTGATCATATTTCATAGCTCAGCTGATCTGTTTCCTTTAGTTTTCGTTGACACGCAAATACTGGAAACAGCTATCAGTGTCTTGTTTACACTCTCTAAGCAATAACACCCAAGACATCTTCTTTGTAGCGTCCATGTTGTTTCCACATTAAGATTTAAAGCTCACGAACACACCGAAGTAGAAAAAACGACTCCCCAGCTCAGGAAATGGGACCGTCCGAGGAGCATGTAAATGTACCATTGGCCTTGGTGGAGGTTTGCACTCTCCGACAGCTCTGAACTTGACTAATTCATGAATATAAGGACAGTGATTCGTCAAATTTGGAAACCGTTTGGTGGAAACATTGCAAAGATTGGACAAAGTGGACGCTCAAGGTCATGAAAGACAGGTTCCTGACTAATGGGACTAATATTGGAATATTCCTCATGTCTCGATTTGATGACCACATTTTTCAGGCTCCATCCATACATATACTTTCTAACTTGCTTAGCAAGGCCACACAGAGCTGAAGCGAATCCCAGCATGCATTGGCTGAGAGGCAGGGTACATCCTGAGCAGGTTGCCAGTCTGTCACAGAGTGAGGAAACATGAAATAACCTTTTACACTCGGGGCAATTTAAAGTTTTCACTTCAGCTGACTTGCATGTTTTTAGACACACACAAAGATGGTCAGAACAATGAAACCTGGCGGTTTGGGTCTAAACCCAGGACCAACTCCCTGTCAGGTGACAGTACTAACTGCTATCCACGGTGCCATGGTTTGTTAGTTTGGTTAAAGTGACACATTTCAGTCCTGGGAGACCTATTGGAAATATATATGATGATACTTTGAAGTGAGAACGTCACACCAACCCCCACCCACATTGAAAAATGTAATGCATCCTGGTTTCTCCTCAACTGGGAGAAGAGGACTTGAGGCGTTTCGGGAATTCTCAGGAGATGATTCTCAATTCAGCACATGCTGCCAGTCTGCCGCAAGAAGCTACAATTTCAGTAAACCCTTCACTTTCTCAGCAGATACTCACTCAGCTGGCTGATGTGCTCTGAGATGAGTTCTGGTGGAGGGAGGAGAATATGGGCAAGAAGAGCTTTAAAAGTTTGAATTTTTATTTAAAAAAAATCAGTCCTGCTGGAGGGAGAGGAGGATAAAGAAGAGGAGCTGGATTGTGATAAAGTATAATTTTAGTATTTGTGGTATTAGTAGTATGTAGTATATACTATATATGTTAATTTCATATCCATCAATGCAATACTTGTGGAGATATTTCAGTCTGGAACCGACAGACCAAACTACCAACAACCATCTCCAGAGCCGTGCTGCTATAGTGTGTCTGAAACCATCACAGAGATACAGGGATGAATAACGTTCGGTTAACTTTGTATGTAGTAACGCCACCTGTAAATTCTGCTTATGTTCATTCTAAACAAGCTTCTCTTTGTGTTTGTGTAGTTTAACAGGAGCTTTTAAATGACACAGATGTGCTGATACATATAGAACAGGATTGACTGTATATTGACTGTACAGAAGCCAATGTGTTTTTACAGCAGAGTGAAAACAGAGTTTATTAGAGTGGAAGTGAAACTGAGAGAGAAAGCAGAGTGACATTACTGGGACAGAGGTGTGTGTGTGTGTGTGTGTGTGTGTGTGTGTGTGTGTGTGTGTGTGTGTGTGTGCGCGTGCAAAATGACAGTAGCCACTCGCATCTGTCTTTATGTGACAAAGATGTGTATATTTCAGTGTGTGCCTGTGAACGTGTCTTTGATCTTTGTGTGTGTGTGTGTGTGATAGCCATTCACTCTGTTGTCCTTCAGCTGACAGTGAGGTGGTTACTCTCTCTGACAGTAAAACCATCTCTCTCACTCTCTCTCACACACACACACACACACACACACACACACACACACACACACACACACACACACAGAGAGAGAGAGTAGCAGTTGTAGCTTCGTCCAGGCACATTTTTTTTTTTCGTTCACTGCAGCTGATGCATGTGTATTGATCAGTGACATCACCACCGCCCATCAGCTGACAGTGTTTGTGTGTAGTTAATGGGTCAGACTGATGAACTGTCACACAAACAGAGAGCATGGAATTATTCCAGGAGATTTACAGCTGATATAAACACAGATCTGTCATGGTGGAGAGGAGGTAGTGTGGCTCAGGCTCTAGCTGTTTGGTGACATCCTGCCAGTTCCTCTTTTTCTTCATACATGTTTGTAATCATCTATATTTTTTTTATATATATATATATATACATATATATATATATATATATATATATATATATATATATATATATATATATATATATATATACATACACATATATATATATATATATATATATATATATATTGGATTGTCTATATACTGTAATTTTATTATGTTGGTTATTTTCTTCAATTTATTTCTTGTTTTTCGGGGTATTTTTCTTTATCTGAATCGAGGCTCTGAGGACAGTGGGTGTCGCTTTCTGTGGCAGATTTGTGATATTGGGCTATATAAATAAATACTTTGGCACTTTATTAAAAGGAGGGTTCAGACTTGGAATGATTTAAAATTTCCACGTGGGCCCAAAGGCTCTTTGTTAACGTCCATAAACGTCTTGCACTCACAAAAACAACAGAATCGAGGAAGAGGGCTGGCTCTCTGCAGATACAGACACCACCAAACACTGCTAGTGGGTCATAAGCAGGGCCACACAGAATCTTCGCTTTTTGCAGAATCTTGCAGCATTTTTCACAGATTTTGAAACGAATAATAAACCAAGCAGATTCCGCAGATTGGCATTTTGGATCACTGCTGAAAAAAACTGTAAAAAAATAAATAAATCTGCATATTCTGTCTGGGTCTGGTCATAAGTGATGACTGAGAGGGATTAGTTTTGCATAAGTTTAAACATTGTTTTTTGAGGAAAGCATTGCATATTATACCTTTTTAAATATTTCCATTTTAGGCTACTTTATACTTCTTACTCCACTACAGTAACACAAGTACATGTAAGTAAATATAGTTGCACGAGATAAAAGATGTCATATTGTAGGCGGTGGGTGAAAAGACTACTGCTGTGCAATTGCCATGTTTACATCCTTTCATCCACTGTGATAGATAGCAGTGGTAACTTAATGATGACTGAGTCGTTGCTTGATGTTGTCGGCATCAGACACCAATAGGAGAGAAAACCAAGCTGACCAATCATAGTTCTTGTTTCAAACGTATTTGTGCAGAGGTGCATGTCAGCTGCTGCAGGCTTCTGAGCCATGCTGTATTATTTTTTTTATTTTATTGGTTTACACATATACAAATATTACAGAATAATATACAGATAATCAATCAAAGATGTGATGGAGCGACGCAAGAAACCCTCAGAGGGGCTTAATCTGGGAACTCTCCAATGCATAATCCAATTAAAATAGAAAGAAACTAACTAACTAACTTCTTTACACAAATGGTGTGATGCACATTGTAGGCAGCCGGTGTTTATTTGTCCTTCTCAGTGAATGAATACCGATGATTCTGGTGACCGCTGACTGTTCCTCTGCGTCGCCCTCGGTACAGGTCGGACTGTAAGACTAGCTGAATGAATGTTTATCAGTAGTAATCAATTATAATCAATTAATGTTCCGATTCGTTCTTACAGAACAATGAACAGAGGCGTTAGATATCTCTGTGTGCAGTTTGAAGACATGTTGATATGACGCTGGATCTCTATTGGATCAGACAGCAGCTCATTTTTTTTTGTGCAAATTTGCCAAATTAGTTTTATTTTGAAAAAAGAAGATTGACTCCGATGGAGCAAATGTCTGTGTGTCTGTCAGCCTGAAAGAATCACTTCAGTCTAAAGAATCACTTGGTAGTCACTGAAGTGAAACGTTTTTGACAAGAGATGCAGAATCACAAGAGACTCGATGCCAAATACTAAGTTGGTAGCCAAGCCATTTAAAAGTATCTATCCCAAAGTTTATGTTTTCCCTTTTATTTGCACGGATGTTGCAAAGGTTTCACAGACGGACACAAAATGCTCTTGTGTGTCTTCTGCAGGTTAACCGTGAACATCTCACAGCAGCAGGTTTCCTGCCTCTGTCAAATACAGCTTCTATAAAAGGTTTACAACCAACATTTAAATGTTGTTTAAGGATTCGGTTTCTTTTATTTCTGACTGAAGTTGTTGCTCTACGTATGGGAATGCCAGTCAGTTGGTCCAAAAATCTCAACAACTATAGATTGGATTGCCATGGAATTTCATATAAACATTCATGATCCTCAGAGGAATATACTGACTTTGGTGATAGCGCCACCATGAAGTTGATATTTGTGATTTCTGGTGAAATGTCTCGACATCGATTGGATGGATTCTTGAAGTTTAGACCACACATTTATGTTTCCCTCAGAATGAACTGTGATAATTATGGTGATCCTCTGACATTTCATCTAGCACCATCATCAGGTCATCATTTTATGGTGTCCTATACTTTGGTTTATGACCAAATACCTGCAGAACTAAAGACATTCCCATGAGCCTCACAGAAACGCTAGCATGGTGGCGGACTCTTAGATTTGCATATATATATATTGCATAGTTTAAAGTGTTCTTATTTTTTCTGTTTTGATGGGAACTATAACACTTTTACAACATAAAATGTTAAAACCAACATAATAAAATGAACACCTGAGTTAAAAAAATGATTCATGAACACTTATAAATAAAAAAATAATGCAATAACATTACTCCAAATTAAAACTCCCATGACCTTAAATTAACTGTATTACACCAACTGTTAGATATTAGAATAGTAATAATAATAATAATAATAATAATAATAATAAGTTTATTTGATATAGCACCTTTCACAGACAAAGTCATAAAGTGCTTCACATTGGTAAACATTTGAACAAAACATATTAAGTTCTAAAACCAAAAAGACTAAAAACAATCATTAGAACAATTACAGCATGACACCAAAAAAAATTACATACATCAATCAAAAGCAAATGTAAACAAGTGCGTCTTCAGCTGCTTTTTAAAAGCTTCAAGCGAGACTGCAGAACGTAAGACAACAGGAAGGGCGTTCCTCAGGTTTGGAGCCACCGCTTCAAAAGAGCGGTCACCTCTAGTTTTTAAGCGGGTGCGTGGGACAACCAGTAATCCCTGGTTAGAAGACCTGAGGAACCCAGTGTTACATTATTAAATACAGATCCTGACCTCTACCAAACTATAGAAGGGGTCTGAAACCCACAGAAATGTGTTTTTTAAGATCCTGGACATCCCAACAACTAGGCACACACACACACACACACACAGAGCATGTCAGTCTTTCAATGAGGTCACCAGCGAAGTCACTGCACGTGTCTGTATTGATTATTGATTGGCATTTGGCTCTATGTACTGTATTTTTAAGGTTAACTCACTGATAAAGTTTAATGTTTTTATTGTATTTTCATGCACTAAAACTGTAAAATATTGTAAAATATGTATGAAGGTCAGCAACTTGATTTGTGGAGTGCGGATTTGCAATAAACGGGAAATAAACCACATGAAAACGTATCATCTTCCCTTGTATGATCCAGTCACACAGACAGCCGTCCAGTGTGTTTGCCAGCAGTCTCAGTAACTAAGCAGAGACACACGCACTACTCTAAACTAATGAAGCTACAGAGTGGGTCTGTGTCCGTAAGAGACTGAGCTGGAAGGCACGAGGAGTCACAGGTGGAATTTCAGAAAGAAACTTTTATTTAAGCCAAAAATCAAACAATTTAGAAAATATGCAGTAAGATCTGCCCCCATTAAAAAGGTCAACTAAACAGAACTTCACTCTATAATATATATAATAACTTAAACTGAATAAAGCTGGGCGGACTACACTGACCCAACCAACCAATTGAACACAAATGAGAACATACTGTGTGTGTGTGTGTGTGTGTGTGTGTGTGTATGTATGTATGTATGTATGTATGTATGTATGTATGTATGTATGTATGTATATATGTATGTTATGATGTATGTTATGTATGTATATATATATGTATGTTATGTATGTATATATATATATATATGTATGTTATGCTATGTATGTATATATATATATGTGTGTATATATATATATATATGTGTATGTGTATATATATATATGTGTATGTGTGTATATATATATATATGTGTATGTGTATATATATATATATATATATATATATATATATATATATATATATATATATATATATATATATATATATACATACATAGCATAACATACATATATATATGTACAACAACAATGCTTTTGTTTCCACCGGTTACTGAATTATTATTTTTTTTTACTTTTTAACTGTGAAAAATGTCTGTTATCCACATAAAGCACCTGCTTGCAGCTGTAAATCTATTGTTCTTCCTGTAGATTTGAACCAAAACTCAACCTGACTCCATGATTTTGTCTGGGGAGCTGAACATGAGCTCGGCCTGATCCACTTATCCTTCCTGTAGTCCTGACCTGCCTAACACTGGCCTGGTTCCATTTCTTTGACTGTGTGTTCATTTAGACAAATTTAATTTCCGTGTCTCTGCAGATTTGAACCTCAACTCAACATGATTGCTTTATTTCCTCTGAAGAGTTTAATATACACTCATCCGGTTCTGTTTGTCTCCTTGTAGATTTGATTGTAAACTCTGCCAAATTTAATTTCCCTCTCTGTATACAAACTTTGCTCAACTCCAATTTGTTCTCTGCAGAGCTGAGCCATACACTAATTCCATTTCCCCTCTTCTGTATTTTTTTCTTTAGATCCATCTTTAATAAAATTCTCTTTTTCTATGGCTTTGTTTTTAGATCCGCTTGTACGCTCGGCCAGATGCCATTTCTAGCGGAGCAGGGGACTACGCTCTCCACATCACCAAGAGGCTTCTGGGATTTTACCAGGACTACTTCAAAGTTCAGTACTCACTGCCCAAGCTAGGTAAGGCTGCTTCTTCTTCCTTTGACATTATTTGTTTCCTCTGATGTTTGACTTCCTGTCAGCTCTCGTTGAATAAAAACAAAACTGTTAACTTTTTATCTCCCTGCTAATCCAAGTTAGAAAACAGCTCCCCCTTCCCACTGTCCTTTTTTTTGTGAAGTCAGCCAACTCTTTGTCCTTCGTACAATTACTGTTGGCTTAATCAATTTGTACTCATATCAGGCAAAGAAAACACTCCATCCTCCTTTTCTTCCTGTGTGTCGGGGGGGATGTACAGTGAGATTAGCTCTGGGAATTGACCCTCAGTCAATTTTTGCACAGACACTTTGGTGCTTTTGAGAGTTTTAGCTTATTGAGTTGAGTTTAGAAAGGTGTTAAAACTTAAAATATAGGCATCAAAGTAAGGACTGCACCTTGTACTAAAACCTGTCCCTGCTTGTTGTTAGACTCATGAGGTAGGTAGTTATTAAAGCTTTTCAAAATAGATTTGTATGGTAGTAACAGCTGATGTCGGGTGGTGCACATGAATGAATTAAACTGAGACGCTAAGTTAAAGTATTTGAAGTAGTCGAAATGGCACTTGAAACCAAAAGATTCTTGCCCTTCCTTGAATGTGTCCTTGACATTAGACACATCAAATGTGAAAACTACAAAGCAACTGAGGTGGTGGTGGTGGTATTACAGATTGTTCAGTCCATTACATAGACTTTGTACTAGGGTGCTGGCAGGGTAAAGTCTGTTTAATGTTCGGTTCAACTGATTAGGACATTTGCGTACTCACATACAGCTACTCCGGGTAATGTCTAGATAAGTTCAGGGGTGCGGTGCATGTGTGAAAGGTACAACAACCAATGCTTGCAACATGAATGAATGTTGTGTGCAAGATGAAGTAGTTTTAAGGCCTGTGTTAGACCAACTAGCGACGTTCAGCACTGGGAACTCCACCCTGATGGCTTCTGTTCCTATCAGAAACCTTTTTTGGGGGGACCAGGATTGAAAACTTAAAGTTCCTGCATTTAAAATGGAGGTTCGAGCTCCTGAGTTCTCAAAAAATGGTTCTGAAAAAACTACCTGTGGCCAAAAGGAGCTATCTGTTGTTGCCTGGCAACTTTTTCAGCATCCTAACTTTGCGATGATTGGTGGATCCTTTATCCTGGTTCCTATTAGACTTTATTGTATTTAGTGCAACATTGGGATATTTTGTCTTTCTTTCTGGGCTGCAGGTTTTGGTTCATGCTGTTAAGCTTTCAGCCTCTCAGCAGTAGTTCTACCTCCCAAAAAAATGATTGGACAGTTCTGTGTGACCCTGTTTAGTGTTTAAACTCCCTTCTTTCCTCTCTCTTTCCCTGTCCTCCTCCTTCTTCTGTCTTCATAATTGTTTGTGTTTTACACTTCTGTCCTGCCAGAATCAATTAGCTGTGTCACAGCGGTACATTTCCTTTTTTCCTCTCCATGCCCAAACGAGCTAATATGATCGCTATGGCTCCATATTATATATGTCAGACACTTCCTTCCTGTCCACATATATTAATCACGTTAGAAATTCACTTTCTAGCCTCCTGTTTATTTCCATCTGCTCAGATTAGGTTTGACATTTACTTCCCTTCCTGACCTTAACACTGATATTAACATTAAAAGGCTGTTTCATGATGAGCTAAAGGTGATGTCACATCCTGTCAGGTGGCACCAAAGATGTCAGGTGAAAACCTTGTAACTCAGAAAAGGCCTGGCTTTAACTGGATTACAGGGAAGTGTTGACATCTTCCGAAGGGTTTTAATTTGTGTTAGCCGCAATTTCCACCGACTGCGGATCGGCTCCGCTGCGTGTCAGCTCCGTGCTCCGCCGTCCTTCGATACCCACCAGGTCTGGATTTGTTGCGGAACGGCTGCGGCTGTGACTGACAGCTGAAGTCACGAGGACCCACGAGATCTCGCGAATTCACGTGTGATCGCGCGATATAACAGGATGTAGTTTCTATAAACAGAACCACACTGTTGACTTCAGGCCTGTCTCCGCCCATTACAGTGTTTTCAAGGTGTAGTGAAGGGACATATGATCCGCTGTGAGCACGGTGTATTTTATTTTGAAAATGAACCGGATGTTTTATTTTGTTTCTGTGCTCGACTTCCTGTCCTGCACAATCTGCCCTGTGCTGAATTGGTGCGAAGCTCTCCGTCATCCGGCAAAAATAGAAGCTCTGCGTATCTGATCCGGAGGGCTGCGATCGCCGGAGCTGAGCCTTCGCGCTTTATGGAAAACCAGCCGGATGTTTTTTTTGTGATAACTATAGGACTGATTGCCATAAAATGTTGGTACTGACATTTATGTTCCCCTCAGGATGAATTGTAATCACTGGTGATCCCTTAATGTTTCATTTAGCGCCATCATCAGGTCAATCTATGTGTTTGAGGAGTGTAGTAGTCTGGAGACATATATACTGTATATATATATATATTGTCAGATAATTGGGTTCTACTGGTCCAAATGTTCTGAAAACCACTACAGACCCTGGTGCTACTGCTAAAGATGCTTCAGACCCAGGTAGCAAAAAATGTCTTTGCTAAACCATGCCCTTCAGTACACCTGGCTGTTGGACTCCTGCCAGACTCGCGATCGATGACGCATCAGAATCAGTATGCTGGTCTAATTCCAGGTGTCAACATTTGCCCGAAACTTAGCTGTGTGCTACTAACTGGAGCTGATTCTCACTACAAGTCAACCCATGCCCACATTCACAGAACCCAGACAAAAGCGTCAATAATATACGAGCCAGAGGCAGCTCCTGATTGGTCGTCCAGTACGCCGACACTCTGCATAAGTTGCAGATGGCCAATATAGACATTTTCAACTTGTTCTGCCACGGTATCTGTGGGGGTAAAGCTTTGCACACCAACCATACCATGACGCAAATGGTTAGGAGACTCTCTGTGGTAATCATTCCTTATTTATTGAGCTTTTCAAAACCTAGGTTACAAAGCAGATTCACAGAGGGCAGCAACTTAAAATCAATGACTTATCAATCATTATATTATACAGCAAAACAAACAAACCAAAGGTTTAGGGGGTGGTGGTGGCGCAGTGGATATGACACATGCCTTTGGTGTGGGAGGTCCGTGTTCGATTCCCACTGCGATACATCAACCAATGTGTCCCTGAGCAAGACACTTAGGGCCAGATGTACGTACATTTGCATGAGCGCCATGGCTCACCCGCAGATAGCGAACGCAATGATACCATAGTTTACGCCATATTTACCAAACCTGCAGGTCATCCGTAATTAGCGCCTTTCTCCGCCCACTATACCGTAAACTGTAAGTACTTGTGCTATGATACGGCTGAGTGCAGACTGCGATATTCCCACTGCTGATGCTATGACTGTTTGAGTCGGAGATTCGATGTCATCTTTGATTTCTTCCAGTAACTGTAATCTTGCATGGCTGCTTAATCTGTGATCCTTGTGGCAAAACTCCTTTCAGCTCGTCTCCTTGGCCTATGTCTTCGTCTTGCTCGGATTACTGCTGTCATTTCACCAGGAGGCATATGTGAGGAAACCCGCTTCCAGGTTTACACCTGCTTTTAAGAGGCGGAGAATTTTCACCACAAAATAGAGGCGCGCTATCACTGGCGGTTTTTGTACATACCGCGGAATACGTAATTAAGCGCTCTTTACGCTTCCCCTCCCATCTCTTTACGGCAAACTCCCACTTTCCCCGCGACCCTCCCATGAATAAATATGCATGACACAAAAAACGCAATTTGCCCTTTTCAGCTCCCACGACATGCAGTTTGCGCTTTTACATCATTGCGGCCTGTTTGTACATACCTCGCCATGATTTTACGCGCACGTTGCGACACAAATACGCCTGAAGTGGGCGCAAAAGCGTTAGTACATCTGGCCCTTAACCCCTAGTTGCTCCAGAGGAGTGTGGCCTCTGACATATGTAGCAATTGTAAGTCGCTTTGGATAAAAGCGTCAGCTAAATGACATGTAATGTAAAAAAAAAGTTTAAAAAAAGACAATTCAAGTAAAAGAAAATCAGGATAAGCTCTCTGTTAAAAATATGGTCTGCCTTAGCCAGCCTTTTTGCCTCGGGCAGGTTGTTCCAGAGTCTCGGGGCCCTGACTGTGAAGACCGTCCACTCTGGTTCAGTTTGTGACTCGGGAACAGAGAAGCCTGAAGATCTAGATCTACTTACTGACTTGCAGTTGTCCAAAATATGGCAAGGTCAAGAAGAGCATTACCAGTAATAAATAAGAGGTTAAAATCAAAAAATCAATTCTAAAACATATTGGTAGGAGGATCAAACAGGCGTGACATGGACCAGCCTCATGGTTCTGCAAGGCGTGCATGAGCAGTTGTGAGGGAATAACTGCATGTAAAAGTATCCCTGGTTTCTGTAAAGTTAAACTAAATCGTATTTTACTTTCAAACAAAACCCCAACATTTGAGCATGGAGGGACGTACAGATGCTGCAGGGCTTTCTCGGACAGGGAGGTGGTGTTAAAGGTGCAGGTGATCGTCCATGATGGACTTCCTTGAAGGTGTCTTAAAGGCAGTGGTGGAAGAAGTATTCAGATCCTTTACTTAAGTAAAAGTACTAATATCCCACTGTAAAAATACTCTGTTACAGTAAAAGTCCTGCATTGAAAATGTTACGTAGGTAAAAATATGTAAGTATCATCAGGAAAATGTACGTAAAGTATGAGTACGTTAAGTAAAAGTACACAATGCAGGAAATCCCCCACATTTTAGAAACTGGAAACGATCCATACAGTTGTGTCAATCAACTAAGTGTTTAATGGTCTAATCATTTCAGCTGGACTTGAAGGCCTGTATATTGTTGGGTAGTTTAATATATAATAAACATCATAGTTTAAAAACTACATGTGTTTTGTGTGTACAAATCTTAATCTGTAGAGTAACTAGTAACTAAAGCTGTCATATTAGTATTTCTCTCTGAAATGTAGTGTAATGAAAAGACTCAAGTAAATTACAAGTATCTCAAATGTGTACTTAAGTACAGTACTTGAGTAAATGTACTTAGTTACATTCCGCCACTACTTGAAGGTGTAGATAAAGTGATCCTCTGACTTGTCGTTAGGACAGACCCAGGGCACACAGGAGGGACTACATCTCCCAGCATGCCTTGGTTTGCTTGGTGATAAAGAAAGTTGATGGGGGGGGATGTCTGTGACTTTACGTGCTGCTGAAAGTCACTAGAGGAAAACACTGATATTGTGCCAAACAGTGGTCCCAAAATCCCCAAATGCCCTCCCAGCTCAGTGTTTTTGAACTTCTGTAACTCAAATTAGCTCCAAATTCAAGTGTGAACTGTGATAAATACATAAATGCAAAGAGAGCAAACTCCCTCTGTGTGAATCCGTCTTTTGATTTGATTTTCTGTTTTAAATCTAGTCAGATATTTCCTGTTTTTCTGTCTGTGTTGGATTGTGTGTGTGTGTGTGTGTGTGTGTGTGTGTGTGTGTGTGTGTGTGTGTGTGTGTGTGTGTGTGTGTGTGTGTGTGTGTGTGTGTGTGTGTGTGTGTGTGTGTGTGTGTGTGTGTGTGTCAGCAGAGACTGAGTGCATTCCTCCACTATAAATCTGCTGTGTGTGTTCGTCCCCGTTCATCTACATATATCCATATAACCACGGGCTCTCTCTGTGTGTGTGTGTGTGTGTGTGTGTGTGTGTGTGTGTGTGTGTGTGTGTGTGTGTGTGTGTGTGTGTGTGTGTGTGTGTGTGTGTGTGTGTGTGTGTGTGTGTGTGTGTGTGTGTGTGTGGTCCCAGTGCCTCAGGGCTCCATCTGTTGTCATGCAGGGCAATCGAGCTCTCCTGAGAGAGAGAAATGATGAGCTGAGATGCAGATTTAAAGGGACAGAGGGAAAACTGCCCTGTACAGGCGGATGGAGATAATAAGTGTGTGTGTGTGTTTAAGAGACAGAAAAATGTAGTTGTATTTAAACATGCAATGACAATAAAGGCAGTCATTATTTAAAAAAAGAATGATTTAGTTTTCTGTCCCGTTAAGAGACGAAGATGTCCATCCGTCTGCCGAATGGATACAAAAAAGTGTAGTTCAGCCTCTGTCAAAGTCTGTTTGCACTGATATGCTTTTTTTGGGGGGGGGGGTGCTCCGCTCTCCTTAACGCTGTGTGATCATTTTGCTAAAATGAAAGTTAATAAAATGGCTAACAGTCGCTTATTGTTAGATTTTCCTACCGACCGTGGCAGAAAAAGACGGGGGAGACGGGGCTGAACCTCCGTCGCTCCACTAAGGGAAACAAGACGCTGGACACCTCCGTTGGTAGAGGAGTTGCTGCAATTATTTGTGCTCAAACTGCAGACTTAAGCTACTGTACATTCACTTGATATCTTCACCGCTACACTTACCTCTCCTCTGCTCTGATTGCTCTCTCGTCCGCTCTCACTATCGTCTCTCTCTCTCTCTCTCTCTCTCTCTCTCTCACACACACACACGTACCTCAAAGTGTCCCAGCTACATCCTGAAGTATGTCTGGAACTGTCCGTGGTAGCTGGTTCCAATTTTCTAACCTTTTACTCTGTCATTTCAACTGTCGCAAATTTGCATCGCTGCCAGCCTAAATAGTTGTGATGCGAAATATTCACTGGTGATTATTTTGCTTTTTCATGCCATTTATTCGTCACGCTCCCGTTGTGTAAAAGCCTTTAGAAATAGAGTACCAAGTACTAGTAATGAGGAGGGGATGAAGATTTCCATTCCCTCAAAATAACCCTGCAACCGTGTCAAACATGAAAGTAGTATCCAGAACAGCCCAGTATTGCAAAAGGACAGTCAAGACACCCTTGAGTGTAATTTTCCCAAGTATTACTTCCCAAGTATTACCCTGTACCACTGAAATATCTCCTCCCAGAACTTATGCACTTACAGGGGCATGACCAGAAGAGTTAAGTCCTGTCCTCCGACTCACATTTGTCACATTTGGGGGAAACGGAGGGGTAGATTTTATTCAGCTTGACCTTTTCAATAGTGTATATGGTGCATAGTTTTAAATTGAATGTCTTGCATTGACAGAACAATCCTTAATTCTACTTAGCCTTTTTTTTTTTTATAAAGCTCAAGAGATGTTTCAGAGCCAATTTCCTTGCCCCAAGCATCCGTTAGATATTCAAAGGAGATATTCACCTTGAAGACAGTGACCGACTGTGATATCGAGTGTTTGGAGGTGCGAGCTAGATGCATGTCAGAGTGGGCTGAAAACTGTCTTGTAAAGTTTCTCGCCTTGACAGCAAAAAAGTGACAATGAGGGGAACTGAATTCATCTTTCAAGGTGGAGTTTAAAGTTTAACCTTTAGATGTGGTTTGAATTCAAACCTGGCATTAATATGTTGTTGTTTTTTTTCAAGAGAATGATATCCAGATACAGATCACATGACAACACCAGCTGGAAATGGGCTCCAGATAGCAAAAAGATAGAAAATCTGATCAATAATTTTGACTTGTGACCAGGTTATTGTCAACGTTAAGATATACCGTGTGTTTCGGTGGTGGTCTTGTTCCTTTTCTTTGGTCTTGTTGAGTTCACAAGTCCAGCTGGGGACTTTGTTGCATGACTCAACCTCGTTTCTTGTAATATCTCTACTGTCTGTAGTAAAGGGTTAACATTGCCAGAAAAGACACAACTTTTGATGCAATGAGAATGTTTTTCAGAGTCTGCAAATTGAAAAAAGTCGGGGGCCTATAAAGAATCAACACAACCTCTTAAGTTTGATCGTCTGTTTGACTTCATCGAGGCAACACATGTAATCACTTGTTTCACACTAAACTCAACACTGTTCAGCATCACCTTTTCTTCTTGCTCTACAACAGAAGTCGACAGAAAGACGGCAATTAAGAGACACAAAACAGACAGATTAAAAAAAGATCAAGTAATATATGCTACAACGTGCGAAGTATAGCTGTTGTTCTGATGTCACCTCTTTTAGTATGCAGCAGTAATTAAAAAAAAAAGCTATCAAGTGAGCAGTTGCTATTGTGGTACTTCAATGTTGTTGTTTTTTTACTAAGGTGAAGATTACTACACATCAATACTCTTTTCGGCCGGATGTCCGTCACCTTCCTCTGTCTCTGTGTTGCCGTTCTAACCTGTGGTGGATTTGTGAGGACTCTGGTTAACTGCTCCTCAGATCTCTGCAGGGTAAATCCAGACAGCTAGCTAGACTATCTGTCCAATCTGAGTTTCCTGTTGCACGACTAAAACTACTTTTGAACGTACATGTTCCACCAAAACAAGTTCCTTCTCGAGACTATTTTGCAGCGACACTGTGGCTCTGTCTTGTGCTTTGTGTCGCACATGACGATTGTGATTGGTTTAAAGAAATGCCAATAAACTAGAGCACATTCTTCTCCCATCCCAGAATGCTGTGTGGACTAGCCAGACCCTCCTCCACAGCGCTATGGAGGAAGGTTCAGCAGGGGGGGGGGGGGGGGGGTGGGGGGGGGGGGGGGGGGAACTAAAGCTGTCAGACAAATGTAGTAGAGTAAAAAGTACAATATTTACTTCTGAGTTGAAGTGGAGTAAAATGATAAAGTTAGCATAAAATGAAAATACTTAAGTAAAGTACCTCACATTTCTTAATTTATGTATTTATTTGTACAGTATTTAAGACAAAGTGCTCATATTATGCTATTTTCAGGTTCATAATTGCATTTAGAGGTTATATCAGAATAGGTTTATGTGGTTTAATTTTCAGAAAACACCATATTTTTGTTGTACAGCACATTGCTGCAGCTCCTCTTTTCACCCTGTGTGTTGAGCTCTCTGTTGTAGCTACAGAGTGAGACATCTCACTTCTGTTCCATCTTTGTTGGGAGTCGCACATGCTCAGTACCTAGGTAAGGACTACTAGCCAGTCAGAAGCAGAGTATGAGGGCGTGTCCTGACAGTACCTAGGTAAGGACTACTAGCCAGTCAGAAGCAGAGTATGAGGGCGTGTCCTGACAGTACCTAGGTAAGGACTACTAGCCAGTCAGAAGCAGAGTATGAGGGCGTGCCCTGACAGTACCTAGGTAAGGACTACTAGCCAGTCAGAAGCAGAGTATGAGGGCGTGTCCTGACAGTACCTAGGTAAGGACTACTAGCCAGTCAGAAGCAGAGTATGAGGGCGTGTCCTGACAGTACCTAGGTAAGGACTACTAGCCAGTCAGAAGCAGAGTATGAGGGCGTGCCCTGACAGTACCTAGGTAAGGACTACTAGCCAGTCAGAAGCAGAGTATGAGGGCGTGCCCTGACAGTACCTAGGTAAGGACTACTAGCCAGTCAGAAGCAGAGTATGAGGGCGTGCCCTGACAGTAGCTAGGTAAGGACTACTAGCCAGTCAGAAGCAGAGTATGAGGGCGTGTCCTGACGGTACCTAGGTAAGGACTACTAGCCAGTCAGAAGCAGAGTATGAGGGCGTGCCATGCTAGCAGCTAGGCGAGCATTATAACGTGTGTTCCAAAGTGACCACGTGTGTCTCTGAAGTAAAGGCTGGACTACAACAGAGCTGTTTGGAGCAGTTTGTGAACAGTGTTTTCTGGTGGAGATGGTAAGTCCCTTTGGGGGGGGCTTTGGGCTTTTTCACTTTCTAAACCTATAACGTGCACACAAAAGATATATAACACAATAAAGGAAAGGGAAAAAGCCAAAAAGCATAATATGAGCACTTTAATATAGTAGCAATGAATGTACTTAGCTACATGCCAACTCTCCACTTGGCTCAAACTAAGCTATGTTTGAACTTCTTTCCTGTTCCTCTTAAATGTAAAGAAGTCCAGTAGGAGAGCTCAGTTTGTGGAAGCACCAATTGGAGGCCAATCAACTGATAATGTCAAGTCTCAGAGCAAATGAGTCCAAATCTAACATCTTGGGAAAGGACTGATCCAGTGGAGCTTTCAAATCTTCCAATCTTTCATTTCCTTTTTTACTTTCCCTCATTTCTCCTAACTTGCAAACAAAACCTAGAGCTACTCCAGCTTCACTTCCTGCAAAAACTCACTCTCAGCCTGAGAGTGAGTTTTTTCTTCCCCGTTCTTTTCAATCCTGAAGTTGTGATACCTAATAAAGCGATAAGGGTCCTCTCTGGGCTTCCGTAGGAATTCACTTGACTGTTACAGTGGAGCAGAAATCTTGATGCAGCAGAGCGAGCGGCGGCTCAGGTGATCCGATTGTCAGGAGAATTACGCTGAATAGCTGAGTGTGTCTGAACGTGTGTGAGAACACGCCAAGTGGACTAATGTGTTCTGTTGAGTTCTGGCTCCATCTGGGATCCGCAGAGACACACAGACAGCACCGCCTGAGGACAAACACACACACACACACACACACACACAGACACTCACTTCTCCACTTGTGTATCTTTTCATCTTTCCTACCGTCTTTCTTTTTTTCCCTTTGTCTCTTGCTCTGTTTCTCATGCCGTTGCCTCCGGCTGACGCACAACAACAGATGGAGTTAACTGAAATGCACACACTTGCGCACACACAGTAAAACACACACACACACACACAAACACACGCACACACACACTTTCTCTCTCTCTCTCAGAGAGCTGCAGGCCAGTCAGCTGCCTGCCTGCTGCTGAGAGCTCAAGTCTCTTCCGGTCGGTCGGTCGGTCGGTACGTCCACTTCATTCGGAGCCGTTTGAAAGAATTTAACATTAATGTTCAATAAATTGAGGAAGACAATCTTTTTTAGACTGCAGTGACTTTACAAAGTTTCCTCACAGAAAAAAAGAGGCAGCAATGACACAACAAACTGAACCTCTTTTCCCCTGCTGAGCAGCAAATCGCCTTCACAAACTGACAGAACTTCTAGTGGGGACCAGAGTTTTCAAAGACGTAACACAGGTCAGGCTGATTTTGGGGGAAATGCATATATAATGCACAGAACATGTAGAACATTTTCATTTGATGCAAAAGATGCAGCCAGTACTCCACTAAGAATCGAATAGCTTCAACAATGGCCGTTACACCAAATAATGTATACGCATCACCAGTAGAAATAGCAATAGACTGAGGATTTCCGGCTTTAATTCATTACATTACATGTCATTTAGCTGATCCAAAGCGACTTACAATTGCTATATGTGTCAGAGGTCACACGCCTCTGGAGCAACTAGGGGTTAAGTGTCTCACACCAAAGGCATGTGTCATATCCACTGCGCCATCACCACTTCATTTTTATTAGTGACGTCGTACAGTGATCCATTCTCTCAAAGAAAATGGTTTAATCTGTTTAAAGCTGCACATGAAAAACCATTTTGTGCTAACACTAGACTGGTCTGTCTTGCGTGACGTACAGTGCTGAGACACAACCCGGAGGTCGGGCTGTGTCCCTCCCCTACCGCTATCTCTGCTGTTCATTCTGCAGGGGCACTGTCGCTGCATCCGGGGCTTAGCGCCTCCCAGGACGATTGTGATTGGTTCAAAGAAATACAAACAAGCCAGAGTGTTGTCTCTCCAAAATCCAAAAAGAGCCAAAAATCGAGACAACTGCTCACCTGAACTTTTAAGTTTATATTTGTTAATATTTTTGGCACTATTAAAAGTATGGAGGATTAGCTATTATCAGCTCATTGTTGCAGTCTACCAATGTATGTACAGACAACTATCACTGGACTACTAGTTTGATACTGAAGAAAACTTAAATTATCATTATCAGGCAGGTTCTGGAGTTCAAAATCGTCTATGATTTCTAAGCAGATTTATGGACTGATATTTGCGATACACATCATAGATTATATCTCAGGAAGTGTTAATCTCACTGATTCTAAAAAAAAGTATGCGCTAGGTCTGTTTGTTCAGATTTGATTGAGTTATTACTCTGAGAAGGAATACAATTAAGCGGCCAAATCAGCGGGCCAAACTACAATAACTGACTTCCAGCTGTTTTTAATCAACCAGCATGAATACAAATCCTTTATACTTTCCATTACTGACAATAACTGATGACCATTTTCCAATCATACCATATGATTTGCACTGGAAACAGGTGGAAATATCTCAAAGCATTGGCTGAATTTTGTATAACAACATAACATTTACAGAAATAGGAAGGACATTTACATATCAAATGAAAAACACATCATCTGCTTTTGTCCTATGAGATCAGGCTGCTCTTAGAGCTGGTGCTCTGTGGACGTCCTCTCTGTTGGCTGTTTCTGTGCTGCTCACACAAAGCAGACTGGAAATGAATGAAGATCTTATCTAGTTCCAAAGTGTTTTAGCAACAATTTCTTTCTCCGACCTCTGCGCTGAAATGTAATTTGGAGGTTGTTCTGCGGTTCAGAGGACAGGATGGATGAACACCGGGGTCTCTTTAGGACACAGAGTTTAGGGAAACAGCCAGAGGTGAGGAATTTTATTTCCAGCAGTGAGCGAAGCAGAGCCAAGAAACCATCCAGGACCTCTGAGAGGAGCTTAAAGGGATTATTTTCAAATAGCTGGAGGATGACAGTCACAGATGAGACTCAGTGTCTCAGATCCTGAGGAGATACTGAGGTGAATTGATTTCACAAAGGAGAGCAGAAAGCCTCTTCAGCTGAGGAGACATCAGGTTCAGGGTTAACAAGCGGATCGCTGCTGTTCAAGTAAAACAAAGAACTGCTTTGAATTGTTTGTTGGCGCTTAAATTGCTTTTTCTTGACTAGCTGTGGGGCCTCAGTATGGGGGGAGGGGGGTTCAAAGCCATGCAAAACCTAATGGGAGGCAAGGCAGCTTTATTTGTACAGCACATTTCAGCAACAGGGCAATTCAAAGATTAAAATACGAGACTAAAAGTTACAGTGCAGTAGAAGAAAGTAAACATTATAGAGCAGTTAAAAACAATAAAAAAAATATAAATTAAGAAATATAAAAGCAGATAAAATACAAGATTTTATGTTGCTTACATGGGACAATGTATAAGCCGTTGCTCTATACACGTAATCCACCCGCAATCCTTCCCAGAACGGGCCGGTCCCACCGGTCTTACTTTGTAATTTGTCTTTATATGTTAATATAGATTTTCATACAGTTTCAACAATGCAACTTAAGTATAAGAAATGAACAATTATTTAGCGAAAGGCAACATCAAAAAGAAAGGTCTTCAGCTTTGATTTAAAAGAACTGAGAGCTGCAGCGGACCTGCAGTTTTCTGGAAGTTGGTTCCAGATATGTGGAGCATAGAAACTAAATGCTGCTTCTCCCTGTTTAGTTCTGACTCTGGGGGGACTGAAGGCAGACCTGTCCCAGACCACCTGAGAGGTCTGGGTGGTTCATAGTTTACTAGCAGGTCAGAAATGTATTTTGGACCTAAACCGTTTAGTGATTTATAAACCAGCAAAAGTATTTTGAAATCAATTCTTTGAGGCACTGGAAGCCAGTGTAAAGACTTCCAGTCCCTCCAGAGTTTTTTTGTGATTGTTGCAGGCAAAAATCCTTGATTATGCGGCACGTTTTCTTAAAAAATACGATGGAATATGCGAAATTGCGGGAACTTGCAAAAATTGCGGGAACTTGCAAAAATTGCGGGAACTTGCAAAAACTGCGGTTTGATGAAAAAGAGAAAAAAAAGTGATTCCCCCCCAACACCGTGTTCTCAGTAGGCAAAATTACGTCACTTCATAACGTTTCCATGGCAACAGGGGAAAATGGCTGCTCTTGTGTGAAGTAAACGCAACATTTTTAAACTTTCTGCTGAGATATATGTGACTTTTTTGCAACGAAATTGCGCGGAAATCGGCAATTTATGCGGCGAAAGTGCAGCGTATTTGAAAAAATGCGGCCCCCGCATAAATATGCGGACTTTGGCTGATTATGCATTGAATTCTGCGATCGCATAATCCCGTTTTTCTGGAGGGACTGGACTTCAGAACTGGAGTGAAGCTCTAGCTGGAAATCAAATATATTAGTTGTTGTATCTTTTTAAAAATGGTATTTAAATGTCATTAGCCTGCACAGTAAATGATCAGGTAAGGATGTGTTTTGGGGATTTGCAGTCAACAACATACAGTATATAGAGATCAAGCTTCACACTTAGCTAAATATGGTTAAAAGTGCAGATTTTATAGATATCAATGACTACGTCTACAAGCAGCCAATATTCGAGTTATGGTCGGGTTAAGGTCACTATTCGGGTTTCTGAAACATTCTGAATAACCCGTTTACATGCGTGAGCAGAGAGAGTTACTCCTGTATACATGGAATTTGTAATCAATCGGCAATATCCCGACGTAAACTGCGACGCACGGTTAGCGTCTGGACGTACGGACAACCTTAAGACGCAATATGCGTCATTTCAACAAACACAACAACAAAAGACATTATATTCATGGTTTTCACCACACTAATAAAGAACTTGGTTTCCTCCTCGCTCCAAAAGTGTGGTGCTGTGCTGCGTCTCGCCATGTTTACCTTCTACTACTTCTTGTTTACTTCTGGTATACTGCACTACAAGAAGTTCCTCTACTCAAAAGACCGAGATTCCTTGCGAATAGAACATGCGCAGAACACAAATCAATGTTCCTTCTGATGGAGATATGCCGATACGCGTTTGCATGACCAAATATTCGGGTTAGAAAAGGGGAAACCCAGGGGTCATATTCAGGTTTTTACAAACCGGAATATGAGCATATTCGGGTTTTTGCCGGTGTGTACATGGCCGTGCGCGACCGGGTTATTGCTAATATTCCGGTTTTGAACGGGTTATTGGCTGCATGTAAACGTAGTCAATGTTACATTGTACTGTTGTTTCAACAGCATTTCATGTTCTAACTATATGTTGAAATATAGTCTTTGAAATTAAAGTCATATAAGACATATAAAGACTTGTTACCTGTAAAAAATTATTTTCTGACAAATGCTGCGTTAACCTCTTAATAACCCCTAGAGATAATTTGAGTCATCAAAACGGTTATGGGATGACTGTCTCTGGCTGATGTCTGGCGTCCATATTTGTTTTATTTTCAGGGCTCTCCCGTGTTGAGTGCCAAGTTAGAAATATGAGAGCTTTCAGAAATATCTGAGTAATTACGACTTGGAAGTTGACATGAACGAAGTCTGAAACTTGCAATTACGATAACGCTGATATTACATGAACGTTGCAAAAGCCATCTGGTGGCCATATTAATTATGGCGGGAGAAAAGGAGGAAGTCAGACGATGCTATTATTGAGTGACAAAGACGGCGTGGGTTGGATGAGTCAACAAATATACGGACTTATGGCGTGTTCATGCCACCTCGGAATATCAGGGACCGCCCCCGTGGTTACGTTGTTTTTCCGACTGGCAGCGTTCACATGGTCTGGGCGCGAGTTCTTCTTCTTCTTCTCTTCGTTATATTGCCGTTTGGCATAACAACTTTTTGCATGACTGCCACCAACTGTTGGGCGTAGCCGAGAGCATCAGCTGTGTGAAAACATGGGAGGCCAAAAGATTTGCAGCTGTTTTGTTATGCGAGCACACAAAGAGCACATGGACACGTGTTTGTGTTATCTGCAGGACAACTAACGACAAAGGATTCTCACCCTTCAACACATTTTAACGATCGTCGGCCACGATTTTGAACGTCAGCTGTCAACAACGCGTCACCAACTGGGAAACTCTGTTAGCAAAATCTGGCCCGAGTTTCCCACCTCTGATTCCCACAGGAGGTGACGTGAATGGTGACGTTTTCACTCAGAAAACATGTTTTTCCGATGTCCATGAACGCACGGTTAAACACAAGATGCTGCTGTTCGTTTCCCAACCGACAGTCATAATCTTAACCCCGCGTTTATATCGTAACCATGCGGATGAAGGTCCGGATCCTGAACAAAGTAGTCCTTTAACCCAAATGAGGATGTGTCCTTTAACCTGTTGATGTTATTTTTGTGACTGAACCTAACTGAACCTTAACCGCAGCGTTACGTCATAACATTCATTTTATTTTTCAACCAAATTTAGTTTAATGTGAAATTTAAGATATCTCTTGATCTGAAAATCACCAAGTCAGTGCCAGGCAATCTTATCTTGTAACACAGACAAAAACACACTTTGAGAAAAAAACATTGACCCACTGAAAGCTTGTCAAGAGTTTGGCCTGTTTGTTTGGGAGTTGGACCGATTCCACCACTGTGTAGTGGATACTCTGTCCTGGTTGGTTGGTTGATTGATGGCTACCTTGTCAGTTGTTCCTCAGTGAGGCAGAGCTTCAGGGGTTTTAAGACATGCGCGTCATAAATGATGTGCACACAGGTATCGTTCAGAGACATTCACAAGGCTGTTTCTTTTATATGTCAACCCCTCCACTGACAGGAAGTCGATCAGCCGAGCAGCTTGTTTGATCCGTAGCATTTCACGTCGCTTTGTTAAGATTGTCGAGGTGTGTGCGACCTTTAGTTACCCATAATGCCATTATTTCCGCAGATACATGTACGTATTTGTTTCTGCACAGGATTATGACTCCAGCGTCAGCTGATGACTGGGCTTATTTGAGGGAAATCATCGACAAAAAGTGAGAAAGACAAGTGAAACGACTTTTGTGAAGAGAAACAGACGGGTATAGAGAGAGTACAGTTTCCTCCATGATATTGGTGTATTGTGTCTTCAGCACACAAACCAAAAAATCTCAAGCCTCAAGACCTGCGTGGTCGTCATCTTCTGTGCGTGTACCTATTAGTGTCACTTCAACATGCGAAGCGCATTGTGTAACACACACACACACACACACTGTATCTTTAAAAGCACCAATTAGAGACATTTAATCACTACCCTGTCTGGAGGAGTTACACTCAGTTTCAGAGAGTTAATGTGACTCAGCGTCAGCTGGTTAACTAACCACACAGAGCTACAGCCTCAGTGCTGAGATATCTACACGTATGATCAGCTGTAGGCGTGTTCAAGCATCGACTTCAGTTTGAAAAGCCAACAGGTGCAATGATTTAAAGAATAATGATAATAATATGTCATAAAAGGAGCACTGACAGTATGTGAAATTGTGTCTTTTGGGCTGTTTTGGTTGCAACTTTGAATGGCGTTTGGCTACCAGTTGTTCCCTGATTCCAGTCTTAATGCTAAGCTAGGCTAATCATGTCCAAGTACGGTATGCAGTGCTTCCCACAGGTTGAGAATTTACTTGTGGTGGTGGGTGGCACAGGATCAGAGGTGGGTAGAGTAGCCAAAAATTGTACTCAAGTAAAAGTACTGTTACTTCAGAATAATATGACTCAAGTAAAAGTAAAAAGTAGTCATCCAAATAATTACTTGAGTAAGAGTAAAAAAGTGCTCAAGTACCGAGTAACTGTTGAGTAATGTCTGATTTATTTTTATCGCATCAAATTTGGATGGAGATATATATATATATATATATATATGATGTTTAAAACATATGTAACCTAAAAGACAAACAGCCTATCCACCGCTACATGATTCCTCAAGTTAGATGTTGAGTTTTTGAATGCTGAAATGTTTGTTTTGGTAGACACAGAAGACTTGGCATAATGTAGCTGCTGTTTGCCACCTTTACTAATATAAGGTAAACATGCTTTCAGTATGAGGCCGGGGGGGTTCCTCCTCGTCTGTGTCTGCGTTGCCGACGTTTGATTCTGACATTTTTGTTTTGCTACGACTGTAAAGCTAACTCGTCCAAACCGCTGAGATTGAGTAAGGCCCAAGGGGCCAGGCTTCTCTCCTCAGAGTGAAGCCTCCTATGGCGCCATTTTGATGCTAATAAGCCATCACCCCCCCATTAGCATCCCATTGACTGCCATTCATTTTGGCGTCACTTTGACAGCCAATAACTTTACATCTGAAGCGTTTCAAGACTTCATTTGTCCGTTGTTTATTTCTAAAGAAACACACACGACAATGTATAAAAGGCTCCATTACCTTGTACCTCACGTTATGGCTCCGTAGCAGACGTTTTTATAAAAATAGGCTAACGATTGTGTCATAACCACGCGACTTACTGTCTCATAGTAGAGGAATTACCGTACAGTACAGGAGAAGCTCGCAGGCAGTTTGGACTTACATTAGCTGTTTAAGTTTAATTGCTAATGTTAACTAGCATTTTAGTTATCAATAATTAGCCTGTGCCTATGTTATCTCCTTACATATACCTACGCTCTCCGTCTCTGATAGATTGGGAATGATTGAGATTTCTCTTGGCACAGCTACCAGAAGACTTACAACGTTCAGACACGTTGCTCACGTCACATCTACAGCGGGAAGCTCAGTTTGCAGCTGCGCAGTAACGCTCAACCATCACCGGAAAAGTGCTTCTTATAGACTTCACTGGTCTCCGTCAAAAACAGCGGAGTAGCTGGGTCCATATTATATATAGGTCTATGGTAAGGTGACGTGACTGCACAACTACATTTGATTGGTGAAACACAGTCACGTGGTAGAGCCTTTAGTGGAAGTCTCTCTCTCTCTCTGTCAAAATAAAACATTAAATGAGGGATAAAGACAATGACGCGTAGAATACCAAAGAGGTAAAAAGAAAAGTAACGAGCTCATTGTAGCTTAATGTAGCGGAGTAAAAGTACAGTTTCTTCTTCATAAATCTACTCAAGTAAAAGTAGAAAGTATTGTGATTTAAAACTACTCCTAGAAGTATATTTTTTTCAAAAACTTACTCAAGTAAATGTAACTCATTACTACCCACCTCTGCACAGGATGTGACAGCGCAGCGCGTGATGGCTGAGTTATTAATAAACTAGTCAAACGAAGGTGAAAACGATGACTACATAACATCTGATAATTTAGAAAGTAATAACTATTTACATATCAGACGAGACTAAAAGATGATACATATACTGTATATAAATATTGTGACACTATGCTGCATCTGACACAGTTTCAGGGTAGTCGTTAAGGCTGCACGAAATGAGGAAGATTTGCGATATGCCCAAAACGTTGTTAAATATCACGATAATGATATGACTTGCGATAAATAAACGGATATTCAAATCTCAGTTCTGCCTTTCTGCTGCTGTCAGTATTCTGCTAAAGTACAACAAATTGCTCGTTGCATTTAAAATAAATGACAGGAAAGTGTAGCCATGATGTGTTTTGTCAATGAAATGTTGGTTTTTTTTGCCAAATGTTAACGGTTCAGCAGATAAAATACCTGTAATACTATATTATGATCCATAGAGAAAGTTACATATTATTAATCTCAACACTCCTTCCTTCTAACTCTAAAGTAAATTCTTGTTCATTTAGTTTGTTAGATCATTGTTTGTTTTTTTTAAGTGTTTTAATCTGCGTTTTAGGGCTCCTAAACATAGCCTACTGTTACCATACATGTCCTGTTGCACTCATTAAGATCTCATCTGAGCCGATCTCTGTCATTCAAACAACTCTTAGTTGTAGTTAAACTTTTACAGCCAATTTAATATAATTAAGGGTTTTATTCAGGCTCGAGTTAATGGATACAGGCACGGAGAACTGAAGGCTCTGTTAGCAACGATTAGCTCCGGTTAGCGGCTAGATCCGTTATAAAGATATGGAGAGGGATAACCACCAGACTCGGATAAATGACGTTCAGGGAGCTTTCACAGACTTATTAAGTTCTCAATGCAACAATGGTTCTGAGAATTACTGTGAAATGAAATGAACTGTTAAGAATGAAATTGTTGCAGGAATAAATTCATTTTAGAGAGAATTTGGCACTTTTCCAGTTTTCCTAGAGACAGCAGAGGACAAATGAAACTCTCTCTGGCTGTGTAACTGAGTGTAACTCGCCCGTACAGCCGGTTCAATGATTGAATGTCTCTAATTGGTGCTTTTAAAGACACAGAGAAGACAGTGTGAAGCTGAAGCAGCTATTTTAGTGTCACTTCAAGACGAGGAGAGAACTTGTTATGTAACGTGTGTGTGTGTGTGTGTGTGTGTGTGTGTGTGTGTGTGTGTGTGTGTGTGTGTGTGTGTGTGTGTGTGTGTGTGTGTGTGTTTTGCTCTCCTGCTGTTAAAATATAAGACAACCTGCACGGCGAATGACAGAAAAATAAAAAAAATATATAAACCAAGAGAAAGAAAGGAGACATTAACCAGTTGAGGAGAGACGGAGATAGAAGTACAGCAACATGGTCCCAAAAGTAACACAGACACTAGTTCACCTGAGGAAACACTGATCGATTGAAGTATTGATCGATTGTCTGAGTGGATCCTTCTGTCTCGGCAGTAATGAGGCTTCCTGGGGTTCAAAATAAAACTGTTTAAACACTTTGGTGGTGGACGTCTGCTCTGCTGTGAAGTGTGTCCAACACCAGCGAGCTGGGAGGAGACTGAGGCTGTGTGACTTAAAGTGCTCATATTCAGGTTCATAATTGTATTCAGAGGTTGTACCAGAATAGGTTTATGTGGTTTAGTTTTCAAAAAAAACACACCATGTATTTGTTGTACTGCACATTGCTGCAGCTCCTCATTTCACCCTGTGTGTCGAGCTCTCTGTTTTAGCTACAGAGGGAGTCGCACATGCGCAGTAAGTACTGCTAGCTTGTCAGTTGCAGAGCATGAGCAGCTAGGCGAGCATTATAACCAAGACGGTAAGCCTGCCTCCACAGAGCGAAGCCGCTATGGCGCCATTTTGATGCTAACAAGCCAGCACCCCCCGTTAGCGTTCCATTGACTGCCATTCATTTTGGCGTCACTTTGACAGCGAATCCCTCCCCTTACCTGTAGTGCTTTTTATCAGTTTGGGTGTGAGTTGCCCAGTGTTGGAGATCTCGGCCGTAGAGATGTCTGCCTTCTCTCCAATAAAATGGAACTAGATGGCAACTCGGCTTGTTGTGCTCAAAGCGACAGAAAATACATGTTATAAACTCAATGGCCTGGTTACTCAAGATAATCCACAGACCTGGCTGTGAGCACTTTCATGTAGGAACTAATTTTCTTTCTACCAAACTACAGCCACCAACCAAGCCTCTCGCCCATTAGTGCGCTTCCTGCTGCGCGGTGATACAGTTGGCGGCTGTAGTTCAGAGAACAAGAGTTACATCCAGTGGAGCTGAATCGCACCTCTGCAGGTCCACAGATCAGTTACCACGACAACCAGAGTAATTCCTGTAGGCAGGGGTGTGTGTATGTGCCAGTTGGTTGGTTGCCAGCTTGTTGACTCAAACTCTCCCTTGCATCAGATCCAAGGTCGCACGCACACGCACGCACACACACACACACACACACACACACACACACACACACACACACACACACACACACACACACACACACACACACACACAGAATCCGGGGTAGAGTTCGCTGGCCTGTCACTGCCTCAGTGACCCAACATCTATTGCCATGGTAACGTCTCTCCCACTCTCTTTCCCCATCTCTGCATCCATCTGCTCTCTCTCTCCCTCTCTCTTTGGGATTCAAAATGTTCTTTATTGGGGAAACTTACTGTGTGACAGCAGACTTTGATATCCATTCTCTGTCGTCCTTCAGCTGAGAGCGAGGTGGTTTTTCTCTCTGACAGTTACTAAACTAAAACGGTTAGCTAGATGTTGGTGATAACATGAAATTTGGGAGATGTTTTGTCATAAGCAGCTGCCAGTAAGTGTGTTGAAATGGGACAGGAACAAAGAGCTAGATGCTCACAAAGTGCTAAGTAAGTTGTAGTACGGGGTGTCGAGGTGTCGTCTGAAAACATATCAGTGTGTAATTGCTTATGAAAGGTAATGGTGGTCAATGTCTAATGAAATCACGATTTACAGATATTCAGCTAAATAAAACTAGATTTGAGTGCACAAAGCCAGCTCCATAAAGACATGACTTTCCCAGTTTGGGAACACCTCTGGAGTGACCTGATCACCAACGGCAACGTTGGATGCTCTGCTGTCTGAATGGGAGCAAATCCCTGCGGCAGGTTCAACATCTGGTGGAGAGACTGAAGCCAGACGACTGGAGGCTGGTAAACCAGCAGACTCATCTAAAATGTAATATTACTTTAGTTTATGATGTGTATGAAAACACAAAAAGCACAAAGCTCAAACAGAAGCCAGCTGAATACAAAGCACAAATGAAGGATTAGTGGTCAGACATGAGGTAAAGTTTGAGGTAAAGTGCTGTTTGGCAGAAGCACACATGCTGATGTGTTTTATTATAGCCTGAGCCTTTTTCAATCGCAGCTGGAATAAAAGAGTCCATCGGGAGATGAGAGAAACAAAAGTTTGATGACGGTGCATTTACTCCTAATCCGGAGGGTTTTAACAAAGTAAGAGGTTGGGAACTTTCTCATCGTGCAAAGAAGCAACTCGCTGTGCACATTTATAAACGTCCTCAACTATAGTAACTGTATACTGTAATATAAAGAGACTGACCAGATGTAAAGTTCATAGACATGCTTTTATTTAAGAGAAAAGTCAAATATCTTTGACCGTATTATTGTATGTCTTATAAAGTCTTCTCACTTACAGTTTGGTCGACATAAAGTCAGAAAAAAGTTCCTTATTGATCGTAGAAAAACTAAACAGAAAAAGGTAGCAAAAGCGACAAAAGAAAATGTCAGAAAAAGCCCCCCAAAAAGTCGGGAAAGTACCAAAAAAAACTCCAAAAAAACGACAAAACGTTTTAAAAAGTGATACAAACTCAGTGGGCCAAAATTTATTGTGAACCTAAACTGATATGCGGGCCGGATCAAAATATGAGAGGGGAGAGGAGGGTTTCATAAAATGGCGTCCCTAACAGTGGCGAAAATACAACGTAAAGGTTGCAATTATAAAGGAACACGCCGACTTATTGGGACTTTAGCGTATTCACCGTATCCCCCAGAGTTAGATAAGTCCATACATACCCTTCTCTTCTCCGTGCGTGTGTAACTCTGTCTGACGTACCCACCGCTAGCCTAGCTTAGCACAGATCCTGGAGGTAACCGGCTCCATCTAGCCTAGCTTAGCACAGATCCTGGAGGTAACTGGCTCCATCTAGCCTAGCTTAGCACAGATCCTGGAGGTAACCGGCTCCATCTAGCCTAGCTTAGCACAGATCCTGGAGGTAACCGGCTCCATCTAGCCTAGCTTAGCACAGATCCTGGAGGTAACCGGCTCCATCTAGCCTAGCTTAGCACAGATCCTGGAGGTAACCGGCTCCAGAAAGCCTAGCTTAGCACAGATCCTGGAGGTAACCGGCTCCATCTAGCCTAGCTTAGCACAGATCCTGGAGGTAACTGGCTCCATCTAGCCTAGCTTAGCACAGATCCTGGAGGTAACCGGCTCCAGCTAGCCTAGCTTAGCACAGATCCTGGAGGTAACCGGCTCCATCTAGCCTAGTTTAGCACAGATCCTGGAGGTAACCGGCTCCATCTAGCCTAGCTTAGCACTGATCCTGGAGGTAACCGGCACCATCTAGCCTAGCTTAGCACAGATCCTGGAGGTAACCGGCTCCATCTAGCCTAGCTTAGCACAGATCCTGGAGGTAACCGGCTCCATCTAGCCTAGCTTAGCACAGATCCTGGAGGTAACCGGCTCCATCTAGCCTAGCTTAGCACAGATCCTGGAGGTAACCGGCTCCATCTAGCCTACTGCTCCCAATAAGTGACAAAATAACGCCAACATGTTCCTATTTACATGTTGTGATTTGTATAGTCACAGTGTGTACAAATAACAATGTCACATGAGACACAGCCATCTTCTAACCGTATACATACTGGGAACTATATTCTCAGAAGGCGAAGCGCTGCTACTTGGGCGGAGTGATATGCTTGCAGCACCTGAGAAGCCCGAGCAGACTGCAAGCATATCACTCCGCCCAAGTACCAGAAGTAGCAGACAGACAGACACACACACACACACACACACACACACACACACACACACACACACACACACACACACACACACACAGGGCAGCTTGGGCATGGGTGTAAGGCGAGGTTCTTGGTGTGGTTTGGGCCTTTTTTCGTTGATGCGTTCCCTTGGCTTCTGCAGAACGCTGGAGGTTATGGTTGCAGCGTGCGGCACCCTCAAAGACTCGCTTGTTGGATGCCATGTGCTCCCAGATGTTGAGGTCATTGTGGCAGATGTTTGCCTTGATTTTGTCTTCATATCTTTTCTAGAGAGTTCCCTTTTGGCAGGCGAGAGTTGGGCATGTGGATCATGTGGCCGATCCATCGGAGTTGGTGTTGTTGGTGGGGAGATTGGCCTTCCCGAGGACACTGGAGTCAGTGCTCCTATCCTCCCTGCTGATCTTGAGAATTCTCCGGATGCACCGGTGCTGCAGGAAACGGAAAAAATAGTACTGTAGAAAAATGGCAGAGCACAGAAACGCCACTCCTCTAAAGAGCTGCTGTTTTTAAACTACAGAATTTAAACTACAGTGTTCAGTCCGTGGTGGAGAGGCTGTCTGAGTGCTCTCCAAACCTTTCTGTTGCAACAAAACAACACAGAATAGCAGTGTCTTCACACTTATTATGTGTGAATGTAATGCAACACTGAGGAAAATTCAGTGAATGTGAGAACCTACTTTGCACAAAACCTGATTCTGATTCAGGCACTTTCTCTCCGGTTGGTTTGTGCTGATGTGAAAGCTGTCAGTCTGTGAAATACTGCACACTTTCACCGCGGAAGGACTCTTATCATCTCTTTGGTTGAACCTTTCAGTTTTAATCTGAAAACTTTAAAGCTGTACAATACAATATCTCAAAGCCTCTCACTTTGCAGATAGAGCCTTTTAATTCCAAACTGCTTAGATTAACACGACAGCTTAATGAGCCCTCTTCACTCCGTAGATTATAAGGTTCATCTCTCTCAGCCTCCATCAGAAACTGTGTTGTGTGTGTGTGTGTGTGTGTGTGTGTGTGTGTGTGTGTGTGTGTGTGTGTGTGTGTGTGTGTGTGTGTGTGTGTGTGTGTGTGTGTGTGTGTGTGTGTGTGTGTGTGTGTGTGTGTGTGTGTGTGTCCTCTGATGTTGGCATCACAAAAGGATAAAACGCTCTCTCTGGTTGCAGATGTCGTTGCTTGCTTGGTCATTAGCGTCCTCCTCCATGGCTAAACGGATAAATTAGCACGTGTCAGAACCGCTGTAGTTTCCGTGGCGATGTCGTGGCCTTAACATGTCCTGGAAACATGTTCTGATTTAGGAAAGAGAATAGAGCGAGAGCAGAGAGAGGGAGTTATTCAATTTATTAAAACATAATGATACCCGGCGGGAGATGGAGACGAACACAAGATTATCTTTTTCAGGTTGGAGATTTTTGATCAGAAAGTTGTCCATTCAGATTCCCATCAATAACTGATATTTACTCACTAATAGAACTGGTTTTACTGGTGATCCTGACTAAGTATGGATCCATCTGTTCTATTCCACTGTAACATCCACTCCCGTGTGTGTTATTCACATCTCAGAGGATTCACCCAGGGACACATTCATTGTTCTTTCTTCAAAGTGACTGTAACACAGCTGAAAAAAGCATGTAAAGCTCAAAGTAAATTTAGATAATAAATGATAAGCACATCCATTTTGAGTCCTAGCTGTCCCTGCATGTATATCCTGCACATCGTGTACATGCTGAAGCAGATTTATTTCCTTCTAACATCCAACCATCCCAGTCAACAGCGTACATGTGCACCAGCCAGAAAATTGCATTTGGATGCAGCCAAAGAGACAACATCAACATCATGCTCGCACAGTTAGTGTGTGATGCGCCTTAAAATGTCTACACCCGTTGTTTTTGTCATCTTGATTTTTTTCACATCAGCGTGCATTTTGGACTTTTTTTTTATAAAAAGACTTTTTTTTTATAAAAAGACTACTGGCCCTATCTTGCGCCACCCAGGACGATTGCGATTGGTTTGAAGAAATACAAACAACCCAGAACCCAGAATGTATGTGTGGAGGTGCCAGACTTTACCCCGCAGCGCTGTGCAGATAGGTCTGGCAATGCATAGTCTTTATCCTTCGCGTTCCACTTCGGTGATTGCTCCGGTGCTGCAGGAAATGAAGCCGGATGTATGTATTTTCCCGTTTCTTTGTGTTGGAATTTTAAATTTGGTGGATTATTGTTGACCGCTCCACAGATCTCTGCTGGGTAAATCGAGACAGGTAGCTAGATTACCTGTCCAATCTGAGTTTTCTGTTGCACGACTATTTTGCAGCGGCTCTGTGCGGAGTTTAGCACCGTCCATGACGATTGTGATTGGTTTAAAGAAATGCCAGTAAACCAGAGCATGTTTTCCTCCCATCCCAGAATGCTGTGTGGAGTAGCCAGACCCTCCTTCAGCGTGCTTTGGAGGAGGGTCTGGCAAAGCGAGACTAGGCAATGCGAGACTAAGATAAAAGTATCACAGCAAGTACCATACGATGATATAGGTCGTTTACCATCCAATATCTAGGAGCTTTTTATAAATGAACGCCCCTAGTGTAGCACGAATTACAAACCACATGAGCGTTTTCCATCTTCATATCCTGCCATAACGGTCACGGTTTGATACATGTCTTTAACGTCATGAAACAGTCGCAGCATGGTTAGGTTTTGGCACAAAAACCCTGTCGGTTGTCGAGTTGTATTATGGGTAATTAAGGTGACGTCTTTGTCGATTGTGGTTGTCTGGCCTCATTTGTGGTGTTTGTGTAGTAGTTGTATCCAAGAGTCTTGGATTGAAAAATGCTCTTTACTGGTATACTAAGATATCACCAGCAATAAATATTAGAAATGCTTTAAAGTCCCAAAATTTCCTAATAATGTTCAGCCCGCCTGCTGTGCACTGACTAAAAAACGCTTTAGGTTGCACTTGGGACTGTAGGCTGCATTTTCTTCCTGTAAATAAAGACTAAAAGATATTAAAGAGCAGCTGGTGTTTCCTGTGTCTCCAGGCTTGTATCTGAGGGTTGGTGGTTCACCTCGGTTAACATGTTCACATTCATGCTATTAAAGACAGAACTGGTTCAGCCTGGAGCTACGTACACACCGGTGGACAGCACATCAGCTGAATACTGACATCCTCATAATGAGCATGATCATCAGCCTGAAGGCTGTTTGGACGAAGGAGGATTAGCTTTATAAGTGGATTAAATCAAGGTTAATCTTATAATTACGCAGCAGTGATGACATCTTTTTGTGGCCCGACCTGGATTTAGCTCATTGTACTTTAAATGGCACATTTTCAATGGAGGTTTTTCATTAGAAAACAAGACGTATGGTGCGTACACATTTGATTTGACAATATAATGTCCTACTTCACTTCATTAAATCAGAGTTAATTGTATAATTATGTACACACTGATGACATATCATTGTCTAACATGAATGTCAAGGATTCAAATGGCAGATTTGTGTGTTCAATATAGTGTATTCACTCACAGTTAATCCCAAACTGTACAGCATTGAGGGCATCATTTTTTACTAAGCTGGATGTTGGCTCCACTCATTGTTCAAACGGCGGATTTCAAATGTAATTTTAGGAAGTTAAGTTAATTGAACATTTAATTAAAGATAATGCTATACTTAACTGTATAAGTGTATTAAATCATAGCTAATGTTGTTGTTGTACAGCAAGGAAAACATCTTTTAATAGTCCAAGCTGGATGTTGACTCAGGCTTCAAACGGCAGATTTCCAATGGAAGTTTTGAATCAGAAAACACCACTAATGACACACTTAAAAAAAAAAAAAAATATATATATATATATATATATATATATATATATATATATATATATATATATTTACTTAGGTAATATGCACTGCCACATCTATGCCGTTGTACACAACATAAGAGCGTGCAGCTCAAATAATAAAATACAGCAGGAAAAACAACTCACAAACATACCAGTGGCACCAAATATCTCAGTGTTGTTTTGTGAAAAGAAGATATTTTCAATCTACACACAGAACTCAAATGTTATATCATCAGAGAAATCAACATCATGTTAACAGGTTGTGACTAATTAAAAACACTGACTCCTGTGGCTCAGTAGAAACGGGAGCTGTAGTTGTATTTCATTTTTTATCTCTTATATGATATGTAGTAGAAATGTTCTTATTCATAAGACATAATGCATAATTCATTTTTTAATCACTGTACATGAGCCCCCTCCCAATCTTGCATTTATATTGCTCCCAGGTGGGGTTTTTTTGTTTGTTTTTTGTTTTTTTTTCAGGGGGGGGGGGGATATCCCGAATCCATACTCACATTTTATGCTATGTATTATTTAATTAACTTGTCCTTTTATCTGGAGGATATATAAGTGAGAGCAGAAATGAAAGAGTTAAATAAAAAAACACAACAAAGCCAAATTACATTTTGAGTTTAATCACTAGATTAGTGTGTGTGTGTGTGTGTGTGTGTGTGTGTGTGTGTGTGTGTGTGTGTGTGTGTGTGTGTGTGTGTGTGTGTGTGTGTGTGTGTATATGAACCTGGCTAATTAATCATCTGTATTAGCTCTCTCCTTCTCCCTGCGGTGTTTTTGTTTGAAGTGGATAATTTATTACTACGGAGGCTGTTTGCATAGACTTTATTAGAATATAAGGAACCGTACATAATTTCATGATTCTGTCTAACTGCATCTGTCCGTCTGTCCCTCTGCCCGCCTGTCTGTCTCTTTCTAAATATGACCATTGTCCATACCTGTCAAGTTTTGGATTTGAAAATAAGGGAAATTTTCCAGCGCCCACCGCGAGCAGTCCCACCCCCCCAACCCAGCTCCAGTACCCCTTACATTTTAAGACAGGTGTACAAGAAAGCTAAAATCACCACTTGATGCAGAATGCTGAAAACATTTACAATTTATAACATTGCTTGTCTTTACATTTGCATTTTATTTTTATTCAGGGCCGGAGTGGGACTCATTTTCAGCCCTGGAGTTTCATGCCTTAGACCGGCCCACTTTATTTACTTCACAAAAAAATGTAATCAAAACCTTAGTATATAAGTCTGCAATAGCGCCCTACTTTATACAGCCTCGCAATTCAGTGTATTTTTGTAAAATATCACTATTTCCAAGTGTTGCTTCACAATGTCGATTTATTAGAAGAGTTAACGTCTTTACAACAACCCAATGATGTTCAACAATATCAGAATATATTTTCTGTGCAAATAAGTAATCAAAAACGTGAAATTAAATAAAGAACAAGATACCTTGTATTGCACTTTCTAATGACACCATAATAATTTTTTTCCTTTGAATAATATTTCATATAACTTTCTCTTCCCTGTCAGTCGTGGGCTTTGTATATTTACTATCCTAATTTTGAGGATAAAGCCATAATGGTAGTAGTAAGTAATATTTGGGCATAAAAAGTGATTATACTGTAACTAATCTGATCATGTTTGCTTGTTCACACACTGTGATACACCAGCTTACAGTAGATGTGCCTTCTACACTGACAGCAGCTATCTCTAATGCACACTACTAGCTCTGCTTCTGACACTAAATCACATTTTATAAATTGTCATAATTCTCAGCACAAATCTCCCCTTTTTACAAAGCTTTCTGATCAAGTCAAGTCAGTTTCATTATGGTAGTGCTGAATCATCTGGCATCATTAATTATCCCAGGGCATTTTGCATATAGAGCAGGTCTACACCACACTCATATTCAGTCAATGAGCAACGCTACCTGCCCAAACTGGAGTTATGGTTGTTAGGTTGATAGCAGCAAACTGGACTAGTAGAAAACGTTTGATTCATAAACATAAACGCTGGTTTGCAGGCAACGTTGTATTGTTTTGCAAGACCGCTAGCATCCTGCACTTCTCCTAACTAACTTAGCTTACCCATCTCATCGTCTTCATTTGGCGTTTTAATTAAAAGTTAATCTGGTCGCGTCACTTTCTCGAGCTCTCCTTTTTTAAATCTCTATTTCAGTGCTGTGTTGCGCTTTCTATTACCTGTTTAAAACAGCGGTGGCATCCTCCAACAAGTACCAGTGACTGAAGTGTACACGGACGGTTTGATAGTTTTTTTTAGCAAGGTGTTGCCGTCGGAGGACTCAAAACTCAAAACATAAATACGTCATCATTAACCAGGCTGCACTCTGCGAGTGGGCTGCATGAATGTAGAGAACGGTCTGGGAGTGCAGGCGGCCTAGGGACAGCATCTATGATATTCAACTATGATACGGGTTAAAATACGGGAGATTTACGGGAAAATACTAATACGGGAGGACGGCGGGAAAGAAGGGTAAAATACGGGACTTTCCCGGCCAAAACGGGATACTTGACAGGTATGCTATTGTCATGCTGAGCGCACTATTGGCTCCAACCTCACATTGTAATTGGCTGACAGGAATTCTATTAAGTGTCAATTTGTAACCATATCTAGAAGCCTATTTACGCATTTTGAACCTCTTCATACGTGTAACCATAGCAACTGACTAGTATTAAAAACCGCCAGCTCGGCTACACTCACTAACCGGCATCATTATTTTAATACTGGGGCAAAATAAATCACAATTCCTCTGTCAGAGCTGTTGGCTTCAGAAATGTTAAAGGTGCACTATGAGTTCCTACGAGTTACTTGGAACGTCAACAGAAGTGACCATGCAGGAACTCATAGTGCACCTTTAACGAGCACCAGCCACCATAATAATGCCATTATTATTATTATTATTAATTACAAATTTTCTTTGATCCTATTATAACACGTGCATACAATGTAAACACTTTGTCATTAACCACAGTGAGTCTCTGAGGAGCTGTCCGGTGCTGAAAGTTTGTTTTCTGTTTTCATATCTCTGAATCGCTGCACTCATCTCAGATGTTTTCAGGTCTTGTGTTGTACTTGATGGCTGTTCAGCCCGGGTAGGATGAACATGGGTGTATTAAGAGAATTGGATACTGTGTTTCAGGGTGGCACCCCATTAATTTAAATGAAAAGAGGCTCACTGGGCTTTTTGGGATAATTATTGATGCATTCATGTAAAACGGAGTGAAAGAGTTGACTTTCCCCTTGCAGCAATAATAAAATATACATTCTTTACATCATAATTAATTTGCTGATTAATATTTAGCAAAGTCATCTTGTAAAGTCAGCTACAATAAAATTTTATTTCTGTTAAACTGTTAACGGAAGCTCAACGTGCGCCTTAAAGCATGTACGGTGGAGAGAGTGACTGAAGAGAGGGAGCGCCTAGGACAAAGCCGTGAATCCGTAACGTTGCGTTGCGTTGCAAGTTTCAACTCGTCTCACGAATCTTTGGCCTGAACTGGGCTTTAAGGAACCCAGACCAGACAGGAGCTCTGTACAGTTCTCTGGTGACTCTGCAGAGTGAGTAGCTGTTCGCTAAAGGAGCAGTGACACCCTCCGTGTGCTGAGCTTTGGTGCAATTATGGACCAATCATAGGTACCTTCCTGGAACTCACCTGAGCGGCTCTGAGCAAGAACTCTGTAGATGTGCAACCAGTACACTGTCGACACCTAACGGACTCACAACACCGGCTTGATGCTGAGTTTACACTGGGCCAATCTGATGCTAAAACCCCACGACGACTGATGCTGGGTCAGCCGAAACGCAGGCAGTCAGCGGAGCAGACAGCGTGACACAGGAAACAGATGGTGGAGCGAAAGAGTGATCTTTGTGACAAAATGTAAAGAGAAATGAACAGACGGAGACGACAGAAGAGGAATAAAAAGACAGAAGAAGAGACAAAGAAAATGAGCAGATAAACAAAACAGATGGAGAATTAAGAGTGAAAACGGAAACAAACGGTGGAGTAAAGATGTTATATGAACAAGCCCATCTGCCGGTTAATGAGATTCACTCTGCTGACAGAGACGGCGATGATATCATCCGTCGCTAACAACCTCATTGGACGACTCGTCACTGTCAGGTGGAGATCTGATGTGATGGGAGCAGCATTCAAACAGCCACTCTGCTGTTCCAAATGTAAACATTCAACTTCTCCACTCAGTGTGAGCACGGCAACCACACCGGGGAAAATAATAGTTCATTTTCTTGTTACGTGAGAGCAGTAAATTGACAGCTGTCTACTGGTGTTAATGGGTGTCAAGCAACATCAGCTCCTCTGTTGAGTCATCTGCTCCGAGCCCACAGAGAGCGTTAAAGATAATAGTCCTCAAACTGCTGCCTTGGGTGTCCTTACTTCACTTCCTGCCTCAGAATGGCCGTCCTCATTTACATATTACTATATAACCATTTCAAAAGTGAAAGACAAAAACAAAAAACACAGCCACTAGGTATAAAGAATGTCCATAAATGGTATGTGCATCGATGAAAGAAAAACGCAACAAAGTTAAATGGCAACAGACTTCGCTAATAAATCATGAATCAACATTTCCACATTGTTTTACTTCGTTTGACTGGCAGTCATTTAATGACATCATCTCGTTCCACCCTCTTCATCTGCGATGGTTTAATGGCTTCCGATTGGTGAATTAGCTCCAGCAGCTGTTTGTCTTGATAAACTAATATTCCCATAAAGGCAATCGGTGAAAATGCATATTAATTAGCGCTTTCTTCCACCAGAACTAATAGCAATCTTATAATGACGTTCCTATCTGCTTCAGCTGTACGCTGTGTTTACTGCTAATTAGCATGTTAGCATGCTAAAATAAGATGGTAAACGCTCTGGAAATGTGTTTCAAATTTGTGCTAAATGTAAAGGCCGAAGTAAAACCTTTCCACCTCATCGCTCTATTGTGTTGCTAGAAGGTCGGATATTAAACATTGGAAATGGAGTACATACTAATCTTACAGATAGTGATATTCAACTAGTATGATCTGTCAGAAAATATTCTACAGATACACAAACATAAAAAAACATCTGTATGGTCACCTAACAAACATCTGACACACCTTTCTGTCACACACACACACACACACACACACACACACACACACACACACACACACACACACACACACACACACACACACACCATAAACATACCACATCCAAACATGTAATATATGATTGTTATGATTGCAGTCCCAGTCCCACAATGTTTCACAGATCACATACAGATAGATACATTGTCCAATCAGAAACCAATCTACAGTGTAAACAGGACTTCCTGTTTACACTGTAGATTAGTCGTATCACGTCCTACAACAGAACTTCTAAAAATACCATTTCCAACGGAGCGGGCAGCTAATGAGAGTAATCGGCTCATTTATAACCTCTAATCAAACGTTTCCAGGTGTGTTGTGATACTTTAGTTTAAAGGTCGTCGCCGCTCGGCTGTAAAAATGTTTTTCAGCTTTTATCGCTGCGGGGAAATCAAAGGCCTCTGATTGGCCGGGGCTGGCAGTTAGCCAAGCCAATCAGCCAGCCCCGAGGTGATCTGATGGCCGCTGTCCTCTGAGTCTCCTCTGCACACAGACAGACAGTTTTTCCACTTGTGCAGCGATACAGAGAGAGTTTCAGTTTGTGTCAGGGCCAACAGCTCAACATCTTCACCATCACATCTGTGTGTGTGTGTGTGTGTGTGTGTGTGTGTCTGTCTGTGTGTGTGTGTGTGTGTGTGTGTGTGTGTGTGTGTTTGTGTCTGTCTGTCTGTCTGTCTGCCTGTTTGTCTGTCTGTCTGTCTGTCTGTCTGTGTGTGTGTTTGTGTGTGTCTGTCTCTGTGTGTGTGTGTCTGTGTGTGTCTGTCTGTCTGTCTGTGTGTGTGTCTGTCTGTCTGTCTGTCTGTCTGTGTGTGTCTGTCTGTGTGTGTCTGTCTGTCTGTATGTCTGTCTGTCTGTGTGTGTGTGTGTTTGTGTGTGTCTGTCTCTGTGTGTGTGTGTGTCTGTGTGTGTCTGTCTGTCTGTGTGTGTGTGTGTGTCTGTCTGTCTGTCTGTGTGTGTGTCTGTCTGTGTGTGTCTGTCTGTCTGTCTGTCTGTCTGTGTGTGTGTGTGTGTGTTTGTGTGTGTCTGTCTGTCTCTGTGTGTGTGTGTGTGTCTGTGTGTCTGTGTGTGTGTGTGTGTGTGTGTGTGTGTGTGTGTCTGTCTGTCTGTCTGTGTGTGTGTGTGTGTGTGTGTGTGTGTGTGTCTGTCTCTTTTGTAGTGTGTAGCTGTCTGGCCTCGTTGTTGGTTAAAGGACACGTCCACTACTCACTCAGCCCTTATTAATATGTTTTTGCAGTCCCTTCATGCAGAGCGCCACCTCACTCACAGCTTTGCTTTTTAGAAATGAAGCACGTTGCTGCTGCAGCTTGTCGCCGAGCTGAAACAAGTTCGACCATTTAGACCTTCAGACCTGCTGTAGACAATCCGACAGGTTTGCGTCGTGAAATAATAAGCAGAGTGCTTGCATTGATTCTCCTACAATTAGTCACTGAAAGAAAACATATGATCAATGAAACACAGTTCATGTGCCAAAAAAAGTTAAATGTAAGTTTTATCAAAAAAAAATGTATTAAACATATTTGTTGTTTTCAGTATTTGAAATGTTAGCAAACCCTACATGTTTCTATTTCTAATCATTTGGACTCTTAGTTGAACAAAACTATTTATTTATTTAATTTATTTTACTGGCTATAAATCAAAAACTGAAAGCTTGTTATTACACACTGCAGGTGTGGAGTTTGAAAGATGTGACTGATTACCAGGCAGGCAGGCTCTAATGAAAGACACTAGATCCAGTTGCATTATGGGAGATGTAGGATTCAGTGTTTTGGAGTTTGACCCAAAGTAGAGACAAAATATTAGTCAGATACAAGGACCATACATAGACTTATTTTGCTTCATTTTGTTACAATTTCCTGATATTTTATAAATCATTAAATCTCCACTGGATGACTCGCTTCAGGATGGTTGAAAATCAGCAACTTTCCCTCTTTAGCGTTTAGCTTAGCACACCACCATTTCATCCATGAACAACACTGTCTTGGCCGCCTCATCCTCCCAAGCTTCACACTCTCGTCCCAAATTCGTCACGTCCGGTTTCAAAAGACCGAGATGGCGACCGCCAAATTGCCAATTTCGAAGATTAAAGAAGATACAGACCAATGGGTGACATCACAGATGCTACATCCATTATTTTTTTACAGTATATGGGAGATAGCAGCAGAGACAGCCACCACAGTGACCACAGTGCTGTAAGACATATGGTAAAATTTAGTCAATAATTTAATAGTAGTGGTGGACAGCAGGTCTCAGCTGTGCTCCAGCCCCGGTTTCCCTCCATCTTTGGATCTCTTTCCTTTGCTCTTGCTTGGGGAAAGTGGAAGATGACTCAAGACCTTCGTTTGACAAGCTGTCCACACCTCACTGAGATCCAAACTCAATGCAGCTGCGTCCTGGCATGATTATTTGACTGTAGTCGAATTGAAAAGACAAGTGTAATAGTGCGTTCCATTTACCTCAGTATTCACAAGCCAGAGCTGGGAATGGCGTCACACCCGAGTGTCCGATTTTTCATTGTAGTGTTAGCTCTAGCCAGGTTAGCCATTGATAACAATACTAGTTGATAACAACGCATTACGCTGTTTTTGTGCATACAAACCGCGTAACAATATTGTCCACAGATAGAAGTTGGACAGGACTGTGTGTACGACTGATTTTAGTGAGACACAAATAAGACAGAAGTGCTAATAACTGTATGTTACTACCATAGACAGTTAAAGAAATGGACTAACAGATCCCGTTGCTCTGGACGTAGACGAGTGAAGTCTATTAGAAGCACTTTTCTGGTGATGGCTGAGCGTTTCTGCGCAGCCTCAAACTGAGCTTGCGACGTAGATGTGACGTGAGCAACGTGTCTGAACGTTGTAAGTCTTCTGGTAGCTGTGCCGAGAGAAATCTCAATCATTCCCAATCTATCAGAGACGGAGAGCGTAGGTATATGTAATGAGATAACATAGGCACAGGCTAATTATTGCTAACTACAATGCTAGTTAACATTAGTAATTAAACTTAAACAGCTAATGTAAGTCCAAACTGCCTGCGAGCTTCTCCTGTACTGTACGGTAATTCCTCTACTATGAGACAGTAAGTCTCGTGGTTATGACCCAACCGTTAGCCTATTTTTATAAAAACGTCTGCTACGGAGCCATAACGTGAGGTACAAGGTAACGGAGCCTTTTATACATTGTCGTGTTTCTTTAGAAATAAACGACGGACAAATAAAGTCTTTAAACGCTTCAGATGTAAAGTTATTGGCTGTCAAAGTGACGCCAAAATGAATGGCAGTCAATGGGATGCTAACGGGGGGTGAGTGCTTTGTAGCATCAAAATGGCGCCATAGTGGCTTCGCTCTGTGGAGGCAGGCTTACCCCCTTGGTTACCACAGCTTTCACCACTGTTGATGCATGGAGCAGCCATGTTGGATTTTGAGCTTGGGGGAACTGCCAGGTTGTCCGAGTTCCGAGGTCAGGGGGCGTGTTTCCGACTTTGCCCTCGGAAAATCCGACTCCCGAGTACAAATGGAATATAACCACGGCTGCAGTCCGTTAACAAAAAATATATATATATAAAAGTTGTCTTTCAGCCATAGGTGTTCACCACCATTTCTGTCATACATAGGGTGTCCACATACTTTGACCATGTCAAAATCTAGCAGGAAAATTCCTCCTCCCCCGAAGTTAAACCCTTTTGATAATATTTAACAACCTCCTGGCCTTTCCTTTAACACCACCCTCAGGACAAACTCTACATTTTAAGCTCCACTTGTAAGAATAGCTGAACCATCACCGTGTAATTTATTCTGTACAGCACTTTCCTATTATGGGGTGTAATGAACATTTCAGTCTCCAGCAGCACTTACTGTTTATTTGCGTGCTCTAGGTTGGTGTCTCTCTCTCTCTCCCTCACTCTCTCTTTCTTTCTTTCTCTCTCTCTCTCTCTCTCTCTCTCTCTCTGTGCGGCTGCAGGTTGTTTGGTGGCTGTGAAGGCGTTTTAACATTCAAAGACTCTCCCCTGTCCTCTCTTCATGTGTCTGTTGAATATGGAGCAGCTCTTATCTGAACCAGCTAAAGATAATTGGTGGACAAGTGGAGCTCGACCGCAGAGAGGACGAGAGGGAGAGAGGGAGGAAGCAGGGAAACGCAGAGACAAAAGTCAGGTGGATTGCAGTGGCTGATAGCACCATGAACGGTGCTTCACTTGCAACGCTATCTTCCCTGTCTTAAGGTCCGGTTCACAACAGATATAACAGTGCAAACACACCCGTGAAGTTTCGCAGCTCAATGCAATTTGCCCATTTTTTCAGGTGCTTTGAGAGTTGCACAGTTTCTTTAGGTTTTATTTGCGCAGGTTTAGCCAACCCGTTCTCACTCCCAACTCATCAAATACTGACACTTGGTCAGTGGCGCTCAGCGTCAGATACCAACGCAGAAATCACCCTTTAGCAAGGATGACAAGGACGAAAAGACTGAAAATCCACGTAAGGAGGTTAGTTGGGGCGGTGGATGGGTCAAACAAAATAGGACTTTCACCCAGGAGACCGGGGTTCATGTACCCGTTCCTGTCTCGCCTGTCACTGAAACGTACATTTTGTAACCCCACCCACCATCTTCTCCTAAACCTAACGGTCTCATTCTGCCGCATGTCAGTCCAGACCCAGAGCGTCAAAAGTGATGCCAAGAGTCCCGACCCAGAGCGTCTAAATATAACGCCAAAGGGCTAGACGCTAAAGGCGACTTTCTGCGTCAGTAATAAATGCTAAAGGCACCAAGCGTCGCTTTTTTTGGAGTGAGAATGCATTGGGTTTAGCGGCCGCAAAAGCTGCACAGTCCTTTTTGTGAATTGAACCGTGTGTGTTTGTGTGTGTGTGTGTGTGTGTGTGTGTGTGTGTGTGTGTGTCTGTGTGTGTGTGTGTGTGTGTGTGTGTGTGTGTGTGTGTGTGCGTGCGTGCGTGTGTGTGTGTGCTGGAGACAGACTCCTGGGTCCTGCCTCGAAATGTGAAATGCTGAGTGAAGGAAAGAAAAACAAGACAGTGAGCCGAGGTGGAAAAATACTCCGATCCTTTTACTTAAGTAATAGCAACAAAAATAAATTCCATTAAGACTGGGAGTCCTTCATTAAACTTTCAGAAGGTCTTTCCCTCCACAGAGAGGAAACACCATCTGCGTCGGGTCGAGTTCTCAGCAAACGCTTGTAGGAAACGTAACGCCGCCTGGATGGCATCCCTTTATATCATAAAAATATCCATCCTTCCTTCCATCACGGCCCTGGTGGAGGATAGAGTAGCTGAGCGGAGGTAGATTTGACCATCTTTTCTTTTTACCACCACAACCTTGGACTCGACATCCCGAGTTGACCCGACTTGTTTGGATATACCGCTGTCATTATTTCCAGCATTGTCTCAGAAAGCTGCAGTTTTTGATTGGCGTATCCGTCCCACTGTGTGTGGACTTCCTCTGTGTGCACGGTGCGTGTTGGCTGTGTGCTCTGGCCGCACGTCAAATGATGCAACGCTGCTCGTGGTTTTGCACTTGACATTTTCATGGTTTCTGTGTAGCCGAGTCAAAGCACACAAGGTCAGGGAAAGGTAGTGTTTTTGGAAAAATGGAAACTCTGACTTGAGTCATAAAGACTTTATCTTTTTCAGTATACTTTTCTTCCACTTGTCTTCTGCCTAAAAGTTGGACTATTTTGCAGTGGCAGAAAACAGAAAATGCTGGCATTGAACATGAATTGTGGGATGAGAAGTTGCTAAATATGAATGCGAGTAAAGCTTCCTGAGACGTGCCAGTGAGCGAATCCAAACAGCAATTTCCCCCCCAAAAAACCTATTTGATGAATCAAATTAGCAGTATTTTTAGAAGAGAGGGTTGTCTCGACAGCCACGTCCTCAATTACCTTCTTATATAAAGCTGTCTTGTTGTTTCTATACAAACAATATAGACAAAATCCTTGGTCTTAAGCTGACAGAGATCCAATCTAAAATTTGTACACACACACACACACACACACACACACACACACACACACACACACACACACACACACACACACACACACACACACACACACACACACACACACATCAAGACAGGCAACACAATCTTCTTTGGAAACCCTCCAGAGGTACCCGGGCGTTAAGGTGGAGAATGAATAGGCTGCAACAGACCAGATACCTGGCGTGTGATTCACTGTCAATCTGTTCCCAGATAGTTGTGAAGGATGACTCCAAAGTTTGTATCTACCATAACTTTCATGCTCATTTCATGCACTGCCTGGAAAGCAAACAGAACGACTCTGGTCTAACTTGCAGAACGTGCACGTACATATTTGAGAAAGGGTTGTATTGGTCAAAAGTTTCAGAGCTTTAAAAATGAAAGAGGTGATATTTGGGGCCAGATGTACGTACATTTGCGAACGTAGCGTTATCAGCGCCATGGCTCACCCGCAGATAGCGAACGCAATGATACCATAGTTTACGCCATATTTACAAAAACCTGCAGGTCATCCGTAATTAGCGCCTTTCTCCGCCCACTATAGCGTAAACTGTAAGTACTTGTGCTATGATACGGCTGAGTGCAGACTGCGATATTCCCACTGCTGATGCTATGACTGTTTGAAATTATCCTGATGCCAATATTTGTAATGTAGTGGGGAGTTTAACAACTGCTGGAATGTGAACTCTGAGTCGGAGATTCGATGTCATCTTTGATTTCTTCCAGTAACTGTAATCTTGCATGGCTGCTTAATCTGTGATCCTTGTGGCAAAACTCCTTTCAGCTCGTCTCCTTGGCCGATGTCTTCGTCTTGCTCGGATTACTGCTGTCATTTCACCAGGAGGCATATGTGAGGAAACCCGCTTCCAGGTTTACACCTGCTTTTAAGAGGCGGAGAATTTTCACCGCAAAACAGAGGCGCGCTATTACTGGCGGTGTTTGTACATACCGCGGAATACGTAATTAAGCGCTCTTTACGCTTCCCCTCCCATCTCTTTACGGTAAACTCCCACTTTCCCCGCGACCCTCCCATGAATAAATATGCATGACACGAAAAACGCAATTTGCCCTTTTCAGCTCCCACGACATGCAGTTTGCGCTTTTACATCATTGCGGCCTGTTTGTACATACCTCGCCATGATTTTACGCGCACGTTGCGACACAAATACGCCTGAAGTGGGCGCAAAAGCGTTAGTACATCTGGCCCTTGGTTCCTATTGGATGCTCAAACTCAAAAATAAAAATCAGGTTGTGCACTATTAAAGCATTTAATGTCTGTAGAGGTTCACAATTCATTAAAATGTCATTGCTGTATTTCTTCACCTCAATGATTGCTTATTTAGACCTGGATATGTATAACATTAATACTTAAGAATTTAAATCCAGTTTTCAGGGGCTATAAAAGAGGTCCTAGCGATTTAGTATCACACTTTCATAACGTTTGGGGACTCAAAATCAGGGAGGTAGAGGCCCAAGTCTTCTTTAAACACACCTGATCCTACACTTCCCAGAATGCAACTCATCTTTTTGTTAGACTGGTAAACGTCTTTAAAACTCCACACCTCCAGTTTTAATTTTTACAACACACACTTGATCCTCCACAGAGACGTATTAACAGGCTACTTCACATGGCTAGTAAACTCAACTTTACACCCAAGATGGATGTTGGAGTTCACCTTTTAACATTTGAATCAGGCGAGGAAGGAGTCTGCACCTGGACTCAGCATGCACTGTTTCTCTGCATATATATATATATATATATATGATTTGTTGTAATAGGTTAAATCATAGAGAACCATTTTTCATAATAATAAAAGAGATTAAAAGTAATAAAAGAGATGCTGCAGGCAGAAACAGAATCCAGGTAAAACACCAGTGTAACCCCACTAGAGTGGCGACAGAGAATCTAATTTAGGTTGTATTTTGTGTGCGTGTGCACCTGAAGCTTCATTCTGCAGTAAAATGAAACTATTCACTTCATTTGAGTATAATGTTTCATTTGCATATTCCACCTTAAACCAAGCAGCCTGATTTGCATTTCCACCTTAAGTTAAACCAATCACACCCCCCCCCCCCCCCCCCATCCCCCCCTCCAGCCAACCAAATCAGTTCTGCTGCCTGAGCCTCAGTCATGTGGATAATGAGCTGTCAGCCAATCACGTTTCAGCCTGGGCGCAGAGGGCTGGCACATGATTGGATACTGTGGATGGAGCGTGTCACAGCTTTTGGAATTCTGTTTCCACAGTAACTCATTTATTTCATGATGCGTTACGCGGGCTGCCAGTTAAACTGTCTGTCACGCTTCCCCTCCTCCTGGCTGGGATTAGTGAGCCGTGCCCGTGTGAGTGTGAACCAGTTAGAGGGGCCGGAGCTGATCGGTGGTTGCTGCTGCGTTTAACGCTCTTCGTCCTGTTTAAAATGGTGCAATCAATTCATTTCAATTGGATCGTCACGATCAGTGAAGTCGTTTGCGGGGAAAAATGTAAATCCAGACACATTTTCTTTCATTGAGTTGCACTTTGGTGAACTTTGACATGTGGATTTGTACTTTTACCATGAATTAGAAACCGGTTCCTGAACGATACTTTTTTCAATACCAATTGGATCAAACTCATTTTACAGTAACAAAATGATAACATTACACATTGCAGTACAAATCTTTTTTGTTATTTTTCAGTCCCTTTACACCTGTGTGTCACACTGTAGTCAAGCCATACAACACACACACACGTGAGCCTCGTCTCTGTGCGTAATGCAGTGTTTTTTTCCTGCATGCCTCTACGACGTGTTAGACAGCCAATCACAAGCATTATTAGATTGGCTCACTGACGCTGATGAGGTATTGGAATTTGGTATTGAATGACAAGGCATTTTTCAATACTCTATACTATCTAGGCCATTAGGTCGGTGCCTAAAAGTATTGAAGTTCCATATCCAGCCCTAATCATAGGTCATTTCATGTCTCAATAAAGATATAAATATAACGACATAGAATAGTTTTCTGGTAATTCACTAAATAAACTACATGAAAAAACTATTTTTATATACTCCTGTGTAAATTAAGTACTTGACAAAAAGAGTATTTTCTGATTTATATATAACTTTTGTGCAAAATGAAGATAACGTTAAGGATCGCGTCGTCCAAATGAAGTCAGTGTAACCCAGTTCAGCTGTTCGCAATATAAACGATACGAAACGATCGAAAAATATACATAGTAGACATTTTTGTTTTGACGCTATACGTATACGTCGTCATATTGTCCAGCCCTAATCCAAAATGGAGGATCATAGGAGGGCATTAAACCGGAGCCTGTCAAAAGAAGGACTCTTCCAAGGACTATTCCTATTTTTTATCACAAAGCTCCAAAAACTCGTCCTGTTTTCTCTGGAGCACAGCAGGAGTCTCTGGAACCATGAATAAAGACGGACATCATGATTGAAATCATTATTACGGTAATAATAGGATGTTTGACATTACTGATATAGTAGGTCATAATAAAGAAAATGTGTGCAAAATCGAATGTAACATGATTAACGTTCAAGGCAATGAATCGTGTTTTTCTAATTTAAATGCCTACTTTTTGTTTTTAATACAGCTTGCTTGGAATTATTCATTTAGACGACAGAAATGTGTAAATAAGGGGCGCCTGGGTAGCTCCCCTGGTAGAGCACGCGCCCATATATAGAAGTTTACTCCTTGACGCAGCGGCCGCGGGTTCGACTCTGACCTGCGGCCCTTTGCTGCATGTCATCCCCCCCCCCTCTCTCTCTCTCCTTTCATGTCTTCAGCTGTCCTGTAAATAAAGGCCTAAAATGCCTGAAAAAAAGAAAGAAATGTGTAAATCAATAAGATACAGATTCCTGTTATCACAATATGACTTTAGTAAAAAAATAGATCATATCGCTCAGCCCTAACGCTGTTATCACACTCTTCTCATACTTTTTTATCCTGCTTTTAGTAAAAGTAGATCATATCACTCAGCCCTAACGCCGTTATCACACTCTTCTCATACTTTTTTATCCTGCTTTTAGTAAAAGTAGATCATATCACTCAGCACTAACGTCACTCCTCATGTTTTGAAGAAGAGTTTGTTGATGAATGGGTTGCTTGTTTCTACAGAGGACACTTTGTCTCTGTCCTACACACTGTCCCTGTAAACTACTAAAATGGACTTGCATGTCAACACAGATCGGTTGTGCTGTCACTCTGACAGCTGCTGGTTGGATGACGGCTCAGCGGTGAACAGTTTGAGCAGCTTGACACTCCAAATATGACGAATTATATCTAAACAGGGCTGCTGAGGCAAAAAAAAATAGGCAAAAAACAAACAAAAATCCTGTAAATAAGTTCTTACATATTGAGTCCAGAACTCGTCATTTGTATTTAAGTTCAGAACCAGATCAGTTTATGTTGCAAACATTCATCTATATTAATTTGCATACCTGCTGTTCAGGCAAACAAAGCATATGGTGTGTAAATTAATGTAACTGGTTGGAGCTGCACATTTCAGAAGGTGGCAGACAAACTTCAGGCAGCCAAGTTTTTAATATCCTGCTACAGCTGATGCACTGAAGGCAGAAACTCCCAATTTAAACATCACAACTGTGAACCAAAGCAGGACTCGATGGGAGGAACTGTTGATACTGTTGTATAACTACTTTTATGGAAATATAATATGTTAATACTTCTTCTAGGACTGACGATTAATATAGACTGGCAGGGCGAACAAGTTAGATTCTCTCTCTCTCTCTCTATTAGAGAATAGACTGAAGAAATATTTTTTTTCAGTATAATTATATGCACACACACAGTCTTTAGTGTGTGTGTGTGTGTGTGTGTGTGTGTGTGTGTGTGTGTGTGTGTGTGTGTGTGTGTGTGTGTGTGTGTGTGTGTGTGTGTGTGTGTGTGTGTGTGTGTGTGTGTGTGTGTGTGTGTCTTTCTTTTCCTCGTTTGTTTTTTGCACTTCTTCATCAGCAGCTGGAAAACTGGGACAGAACTCAGAAACCCAGTGTGTGTTGAGAGTTTTCTGTCTGCAGCAGCTGTGTGTACGTCTCCAGGCAACTAGCCACTGTCTCCCTCTCTGTCTGTGTCTCCCCATTATTGTCTCACCCCTCTGGTTTGACAGGGGTGAACTGGGACAATCGGCCAATAAAGCTCCAGTTTCACATCACTTAGGTGGTAACTATTAGCTCCGTACGTTGGAGCTGTGTCGGCTGTTGTAATGCTTAAGATATTCATTACATTCATTAACTACATCTCTATTCTGTGGTTTTCATCGCTTGTGGCAGTCCGCGCTGCATGGGAGGGATTCACAGGAAACGACCCAGCATGTAATCCAGTTTTACTGTTAGATTTCAGCCTCACTCAGTGCGTTTACATGTAGTTTAAAAAAAAAAGATTATTAGCAATAAAAGCAATACCTTGTTTTCTCAAACACCATGTATACACCTTACCATGGTTAAAATCTGAGTTCTCATAACCTGGTTAACAGACCTAGAGAACTCCTTTAGTAACCGGGGTATTGCATGTATACAACTTAATCAGAGTAAGATCGTTTTAAACGTCCGTCCATGCTCAGTACTGCCCCTCCCTACTCCGCTGGAGTGGTTTTTGACCCGGAAATAATCTGTCCGTTGCTATGATACAACAAAACAACAACAGCAGTGCTTGGATCAGCAGGAGCGGCAACCTGCCAAGCATTTTCGGGGCTGTCAACGCCGTGTCTCGGCAAATAAGTGGAGGGAACAAGCCTTAACGTTACAGATAATGAGCCAAACAAAGTTGTCAGGCATCTGGCAAGAGCACTGTCCTTTCCTAAGCTGTGACAAAATGTGTGAATGAAGCATTAAATTGTTACATTTTACAAATTTAATGGCCAGTCGGTGTAATTTTAACATAGCTAGGTCAAACAAAAAAAATAAAAAATACTTATACTGACCAGTTGGAAGAGCGCCACCTACTTTACCGGAGGTAGATTTACGCCCGTAATTCATCCCATTCTTCCCCACTCGTGTATACGGGGAGAACTGGTGGTTATTCACTTAACTGGGGTAAGACCATACCCCGGTTACTGCTGTGCATGTAAACGCACTGACTGTTTCTGTTCACTCTCCTGCAGCCGCACCAGAGCAGAGCCGTTTGGCTCAGACTGAAATATTTCAGCATAGATAGATTGTCGTGACATTTGGTGCAGATATCCAGGACGCCGAGACGATGAATCCTACTGACGTCGGTGATCCTCTGACTTTTCCTTTGGCGTCACATTAAGGCTGACATTCTTTGTTTTGAGTGAAATGTTTGGATGGATTGACATGAAATTTGGTTGCCTTCAGGAGGAATTGTAATAACTTTGGTGATCCTCTGACTTTTCATTTAGCACCATCATCAGGTCAACATTATGATGTGTCCCACACTTTGGTGTATGACCAAAAACCTGCAGAACCAAGGACACTCCCATCAGACTCAGTACTGTACGCTGTGTTTACTGGTAATTAGCGGACGTGCCAACATGCTTGACTAAGGTGGTGAACATGGTAAACATTATACCTGCAGCAGCCTCTCAGTCTAGTTGGTTTATTTTTCTGCTATTGATTTGATCGTGTCAGCAGTAAAGCTAATTAAAGCAGTTGTAATTGCAAAATAATATCTGTTTAACAAACAGGAACAATAATGTAATACTCACACTGCATGTGTCTGTGGTGTAAACTCCACTGCTGTTGTTGCTGTTGTCTGTAACTTTAAGTTTTGAATGTATTTCCTAACACACACACACACACACACACACACACACACACACACACACACATACACACAAAGTAAGCTGTTTGCCAGGCTATGATTATAGCGGGAGAATGGATAGAAAAATAAATGAAAGGCAAAGTTGCTAAGACACGGCTTATAGACTGATAGGCTGGTAGTGTGTGTGTGTGTGTGTGTGTGTGCGTGCGTGCGTGCGCGTTCTCCCAGCAGGAGTGTTTCTGGCATTCTAGTGTAATTAAAGTATGTGTGTTTAAACATTTGAGTCAGTGCGTGTTTTATCTGCTTTACATTTACTGTCAGTGTGCGTTTTCTGTTCGTGTGTGTTTTGCCTCACTACACGAATCATGTGATGATTGACAGCTGTCAAACTGCAGTGATGTCATGGTTCGCTCAGGTGACTGACAGTTTCAGACAGACAGCGGTCCATGTGGAGGAACTACACAAACTGAGACTTTAAGTGCTGCCGGGAGCTTTTTGCAAAGAAGAAACAAACAAAAAAATATGGATTGTGCACCTCGTTTCATTAACAACAGATTGAGACAATCTGTGTTCAATAGATTTCATAAAGACCTGGCCAGTAGTTGTTGAGATATCCAACATTAAACCATCATAAATGCACCACCTGCTGTATATTTAGTCCTTTCTGTGAGCTCTAATTTTCACGAATATATATTCTCTCTCTCCTCCTCTTCTGTCCTTGTGTTTTCCTGTTCTGTACTTCTGAAAATTCATTTGAAAGGGTGAAAACTTGAATCAAACTGAAGGAAAGAAAAACCTTCCAGCCAACCGAGGAGTCTGGTTTGTTCAATTTTAGACTCCAGTGAATATCGTGTTGTCTCCGCATGTGATCCTGTAACACTGACGAAGATCCCTGCAGCTGAAATGCCAAAGATTGAAGACTTAAAATTTAAATGAGGACCTGAACTCTTTCCCCCCATTTACTGGAAACACTTCTTCTTCTTCTTCTTCTTCTTCTTCTTCTTCTTCTTCTTCTTCTTCTTCTTCTTCTTCTTCTTCACCACCTTTCTCCTTAAAAACAATCACACTTCTGTTATAGTGAGAAAGCTCATCTTCTCACCCTCCCCCCTTTCTTTGTTTTTTTTAATCAAGTTTCTTTGCTTGAAAAAAAAAAACAATTTCCTGTTCCTCCTCTTTTAATTTTCCCTTTTTACTTTAAACACTATAGGACTAATGTAGGACCAAACGTAGGACTGGGCATGAGAACCGATTCCTACTTGGAATCGTTTCAAAAATTACAATTCCAGGAATCGTTTCAAATCTTATCATCGCTTCCCAATTTAACATGCACAAGTTTTGGTTTCCATAGCGGCCAGGTGCTTGTTGTGTTGCAGCCTTAGAGCACAGTAAGCGGCGCTCTCGTGTGGCTTTATTTGACGTTTAAAAAGCCCGGCAAAACTGCAACCCACCATTCAATCGAAATAAAACTTTCCTGTTATTTGTGAAATAAGCATGTGACCCGTTTCGACTCCACCACTCAAAGAATCGGGATCGAGAATAGATAAGAACCGGAATCGAAAGGAATTGGAATCAGAATAGTTAAAATCCAAATGATGCCCAACCTTAGGTGTAGTCCCAGCCTGCAGTCAGCTCTCTGCAGTGAATACAGCCAAAGTTCCACATTAACTTTTGTATCCTCCTGTTTTAGCTCTGCTTTTGGTCTCTACCAACTTTTGAAGAAAATATTTGTTTCTTTAGCTGTTAAATGCTCCATTACAGTATGTTCACCAGCTAGTCTCTGACTGTGCCTGTCTGCTGTTTGCTGCTGAGCATGTAGACTACAGTGGGTTTACCATAGCTTTTATTCTGAAAAAAACTAAGACTCCTCATTATTTGTCATTGTACATTAGCAGTGTATAAATATACTTTTAGGAAAAGGGTTGAAACAGCAACTGCTAGCAGGCAATGCAGCACAACTTTCCATGGTGTAGATTCTCCAAAGAAATGTAAACAACTTTAGGCTAAAAACAAAACTGGGGCTCAGGTGCATCCCACAGCTGACTCGCTCACTCCAGGCAACATTACACCGAATTACTGCATCACTCAAAGCATCATGGGACCCTTTTTTGACATTGCTAAGGCTCAGAATGTCTCATCAACATAGTGCTTGTATACCTAGGACTCTATCTGTACATATACACATATTTAGTGTGTTGAAAACCTGTGGACACATAAAAAACATTCTCTACACTACTACAGCTAACTACTACAGCTAACATGCCAAATGTATCTGAGAAGCTAACTTATACTAACAACACTGATGGGCCCTATCTTGCACCCAGCGCAGCGCAAAGCCTGACGCAAGTGTCAATTTCCCATCCAGCGCCCACGTTGTTTAAATAGAAAATTTACCTGTGCCCATCTTTGTGCCCATGGGCTTGCTGGTCTTACAGGGAGGTGTGTTCAGGTGCATTCTGGGCTTGCTGGTCTTACAGTGAGGTGTGTTCAGGTGCATTCTGGGCTTGCTGGTCTTACAGTGAGGTGTGTTCAGGTGCATTCTGGGTGTGCCGGTCTTACAGGGAGGTGTGTTCAGGTGCATTCTGGGCGTGTCGGTCTTACAGGGAGGTGTGTTCAGTTGCATTCTTGGCGTATTGCTATCTTGAGGCAGCGGGAAGTGATGGCGCCATTGACCAACAAAAACCTGGTCTAAAGACAATAGCGCAGCATTTCATTGTTATTTTAACAGCACATTAGTAAAATGCTCCTATAGGCTTATGCACAGCGCGCACACTATGCTTGTTACACACACACAGGGACGCACAGCAGCACACACATGCAGAAGATTACAAATAAAAATATTACGGTGCAAATCCTCCATCATAACAGCAATGCTCCAAGGTCCAAACGCGCCTGGCTTTTAAAGGGAATGGGAGATGACCTCTGATTGGTTGATTGCATGTTACGCCCAAAACACACCTCTGATTAATGAAAACACTAAGTACCACCCTGTTGAACCATGCGCCCGGCGTACAGACCCTTTTTTTTAATTTACGCCCTAAACGCACCTGTGCCATGTGCTTCACGCCGTGTGCTTAGGTCATTACAATAGGGCCCTAAGAGTCTGCAACCATGCTAGCAGCTCTGTGAGGCGGTACTCAGGCACAACGGCACTTTGAGCTGATTGTTAACATGAGCATGTTCAGCAGGTATAAAGTTACCATGCTCACAACATTCGTGTCTAGATGGTAATCCAGGAAGTTGTGAAAAAAACTCACAAGACTCACTGACCATTCACAATTACAATTCATCCTGAGGGGAACATGAACATCTGAACCAAATTTTATGGCAATCCATCCAATAGTTGTTGAGATATTTCAATCAATTAACAAATGTGAATGGGGGTGCTAGAACAAAAATGATCCTCTGAGGATCATGAATGTCATGACAATCACCCAACAGGTGTTAAGAAACTTTACTTAAAACTACCAATGTGAACCTGATGGTGGCGCTCAGTAGACCGAGTAAAGACCGCTTATCTCTCCTGCTTCCATTATAAATTTGCGGGGACCAATCACAAACTGGCTTATCCACCTGGCACGCTATTGGCGGGTTTAACACGATGACGATAGAGAAGCGACCGAGCAGCTTCTTGTTTACATTCAACATGGTCGGCCACCGAAGCGCAGCAACCCGTTGATGCCGCTGTCGCTGCTACGTCACCCGGATCGTTGCTCTGATTGGTTGAAAGACTATCTAATTGCGTGCAGAGTCCCGCCTCTTGTGCAGAGAAAATACAGAGCAGACTCCCCAGACTAATGTTCAATCTTAAAAGATGGAGCTTGGTCTGGTGAGAGCCAGACTAGGCGCTCAGAGGATCACCAAAGTCAGTAGGATTCATCATCTGGGGAATACGAAGGTATTTGCAAGATTTCATGTTGATCTCTGGGAAAGCTGTTCCCAGATATATGTGATATTTTAGTCTGAACCAATCCAGTAGTGCAAGGGAGTGAAAACTGAACAAACTGGGTAAATTTGTTCCTGAAGGGTCAAAGTAATTACACCTCTGAACCAAAGTCGTATAACTAACATTTCAGGACACTCGGTGCCATGTGCTTTACGACTTTTACTGAAACTTTGGATGACTTTTCATTTGACTATTTGCCCACCAAGGTTACTTTCCTTTAACTGAGGTTTGACATGCAATTACCGCTCTAATAAATCGTATTTGCTAAAGGTAAACTCCTTCTTCAGCTCCTCTCTCCTCTTTCACTGTTATTCAAAGTTTCTTCGCTCAAAGGAATTCTTCCATTTCTCCTTCTTTTCATCTCCTCCTCTGTACTCACTCCATTTCTTTCTCTGTGTCTTTCCTCATCTCTCTTTGCTGCCCTCTCTCTCTCTCTCATACAAATACATGTAGAGTTATGTCTAAAGACTCCATATATCCATGTTGTGGGCATAAAAGAATTCTTTGGCAGGTTGTTAAAATGACTCATGAGTTTAATTTTAACCCAAAATGGGATCTGCTCTGATGCCAGCAGTCATTCTGTCAGCTTTTTATTTAAATCTCACAGGATGAATCGGACTGGGGGGCGGGGGGGGTTATTAATGGAGGAACACATTCAGTGTGTGTTGAAAAGCCATAATGCATTGTTTTGTGTGTGCTTTTCAGACTTGTTGGCGGTGCCCAAACATCCCTACGCCGCCATGGAGAACTGGGGGCTGAGCGTGTTCGTGGAGCAGAAGATCCTATTGGACGCTGAAGTGTCGTCGGCATCCTATCAGATGGAGCTGACCATGGTGGTCGTCCACGAAATCTGCCACCAGGTAGGGAAATCTAACTACTTTAAAAAAAAAAACAACAACGTAAAGTTGGCTTTAAATCTTGACGATCGGATCACAAGTGGACAGCACAAAATACTGGCGTAAACGATCACCAAGACATTGTGATCGATCACTCAATCCACTTGCAGAGGAGGTCTGGGACGCATTTGACCACGTATCTCTTTGTAATGTAAATCAGCCAGGATGTAACAGGAAAAGATGGCATCAATGCAGGATGTGGAGGTTGTTTTGGTGAAGACTTGTCCTCCCCCGAAACGTTCCCAGACGTAGTTGTTCAAGCAGCAAAATACGCCCTATATTAACGTTTGTAGTGGTAATTGCCCTGTAGTGGCAGTAGTAGTTATGACAGCAGCATTACATTACATTACATGTCATTTAGCTGACGCTTTTATCCAAAGCGACTTACAATTAAGTGCTTTCAACTGTGAAGGTACAAACTCCAGACAACAAGTATTAAGTGCAAGTACATTAGCTTTAAATAAGTAAAGCTACAAAGAGATATGAAAGTGTAAGTAGATAGCTTTAAGTAGCAGTAGCAGTAGTGCTGGAAGTAAGGTGACGAAATATAAGGTTGCCCAATTCCCGCGTAAGGAGGTAGGTAGGTTGATTGGTCTGTCACTGCGCGATGTGAGTCTCAACGCTATCTGAGTCGCGTCGAGTTGCGCATGCTCAGATTTAAACAATTTACGGCATAACGACAATAACGGAAGATGGGAACAGCAATAATCGGAGATATATAAGGTGGAAATCATTTCAAAAACGTTTCAGTTATCAAATGCTATCTATGATTGTTTGATTGCTAACGTTAGCTCATAACACCATTCCAGTAACAGCCGTTGTTGTGTTTGATTGCCAACTTGTAGCCAGCAGTGAACCAACTTGGTCATGTTGCTCCATTTTTACTGACTTTTTTATTTTTTATTAACTGACGTGACGGATCATGCCGTGAACATGTGATGTGTTACGCTAAATAATACATTACTGCCATTTCCATCTTCCATATCTCCGATTATTGCTGTTCCCATCTTCCGTTATTGTCGTTATGCCGTAAATTGTTTAAATCTGAGCATGCGCAACTCAGATTGCGCAGTGACAGGGTCAAACAAACATATACAGGACGTTCACCCGTCGTTCATTTCCTGTTTGAATCTAAAAGTTAATGGCACGTGTTTTGTTTTTACTAAACGAATGTCCCGTTCAGCATCACGTGGGTAACCTTGTTTGTGTTTTCTAGTAGTTTTTCCTTCATTTACTGACATCTTGGTGGCTCTTGTATGGGCTCGGGCCTTGAACATGGCTTCCCCGTCATGTGTAGGAATGTCAGAACGCCAGCATGGAACTTTAAATGATGTTCATGAGGTAAAATACGAAAGTGCAGATAGTATGTTCCCTGGCATGGACTGAAACACACCGCTGTAACCAAGCCCGAACCTGCTGCTGTGAAATTACTTTCACATTCAGCTGCATGTTACTTTGACTTTTAATAGAAAAAGAGGTTGTTGTTTTTTTAAAAGCTGACTTTTCCTTTAACGGATGCAAATGATCCAGCTGTAAACAGACTGAACGAGACAGAAGTCAAAACAGCTTTGACTGCAACACCAATCATCTCTCTCTGTGTGTGTGTGTGTGTGTGTGTGTGTGTGTGTGTGTGTGTGTGTGTGTGTGTGTGTGTGTGTGTGTGTGTGTGTGTGTGTGTGTGTGTGTGTGTGTGTGTGTGGTGCGTGCGTGCGTGCGTGCGTGTGTGTGGTGAGCTTACAAAAGCTCCTCGGGCAACAACAGCAGAGGAGATGATCCTGTTTTTACAGTACGACATCAGATACGTGACAAGCAGACAAACGCGATGAAGCAGAAGAAAAATTAAAGGTTTGAGTCAGTAAAGAGAAGCAGGAGAGAGGGAGCGTAAGGCGGGCAAGCAGGCTAAAATGAGAGAGAACGAGAGAGAGAGAGAGACTGAGAGAGAGAGACTGAGAGAGTGTGTGTAGGAGACTGAGAGACTAAGAGGCTAGGACACAAAGTGAAGGAGAGGAAGAATGGAGACGTTTGTTGAAGGAGAACCAGAGATACAAAAGGATGAACAAAGACAGAAAGAGAGCACAACATCCAAAACACTGAGCATCTTTGTACAATCCTTGTTATCACGTTGAGTGCTCTGCGTGTCTGCATTAGAGATCTACTGCAGCCTCATGTCGCCACTAGTTTTCTGATCTGGGCTTGTTGGTTGTTACGCTCTCCAGACTTAAAACTAAAGGAGACTGACCTTTACATTTGCGTCTTCTATATACGTACATTTTCAAACTCTCTCACTTTGGACTAAATATCTGTGGTCACCTTTAAAAATGTGTTGTGTAGTTTTGCTTAGTTTTGTTAGTGTTATGTAGGGGTGTCAGAATGGGGGTAAAAATTCAACGAATGAATAGCTGTGGATGCGGGGAGGGGCCCATAGAAAATGCCTTTCTACAGGGCCCAGAATGTTGTGCTACGCCCCTGGTGTTATGTATTTATTGTATGTCGCCAAGCAAAGTGTCAGACTTTGAATACCACTGCTCCTATAAATAACATAGTATGCTCTAGAATTAAGATTTCCCCTCATTGGAAATAAGGAGCCCAAACCATGAAAAACACTCCCAAGAGTACACAAATGTTTGTGCATAGACGCATATGTTTGGCCATACAGTTGAAATATCAATTTCTGTCTACACCCTAATACAATGGGAATAATGGAAATTCCAATGGTCATATTTCAAATTTTTGAATACGCCAGATGAACTTCCATTCACCTTGACGTATTGGAGTGGCAGCAGAAATCACAGGATATCTTTAAACCTGCACAAATAAAACCGACGCGATCTGCATGGCTACTTGTGAAAATGTGTTTTGTGTGATGTGTGGGTGAACCGGCCATTTAACTGCCCACATCAGCTGGAGCAGTGTAGTGATCATAGTGCTGTATGGACTCATTTAGATGATGAAAAGGTAAGGTTCAGTGTAAATATTGCGGTGCCTATGGCTGACTGAAGAACGTGTCGTTTTGATTTAATTTCCTTCAGGATGTGACTCACATTTCTCTCTGCTGAGTCTGGATGAACGTTACCTTCAGGCTACTGCTGGTGTGCAGCGACAAAACTGACTGAATAACTAACTAACGTTAAGCTTTAGAATGTGACGCTCTGCAGTGTATTAAGTCAGAAATGCAGTGTTTTTGACTTTGTTTTGGTCTTTTTGTGCATTTTTGTTCATCTCTATTGTTAGTTTAGAGGCAGGAGTGAGGAAAAAAAGAAGGAAAATGATAAAGTAATATTTTGTCTGCCGCTTTGCACTCCATTTCATCCTAAAGCCATTTATTTATCACACACACACACACACACACACACACACACACACACACACACACACACACACACACACACACACACACACACACACACACACACACACACACACACAAAGCAAGAACGAGTTTGTTTGAAGCGTTCAATAATAAGGAGTTCACTTGTAAGAAGTTTGGAAAACATAAATCAACTTTTATTCTAAAATCTGTTTAGAGAAATGGTTTAGCTGTACATGAACTGTGTGTGTGTGTGTGTGTGTGTGTGTGTGTGTGTGTGTGTGTGTGTGTGTGTGTGTGTGTGTGTGTGTGTGTGTGTGTGTGTGTGTGTGTGTGTGTGTGTCTGCTAAGTATTCATCATGTTGTGGGGACAACAATCGCTTTACAAAGTCTCATTGTGGGGATTTCATATGTTAAATAATTCTCAAATAAATAATAGTTATCAAAGTTAGTCTATGATTTAGGCGTTGACAAAATCCAAAATGCATTTATTCCACTTTAACCCCAGACTTAAAGCTTTAGTTTGTAGTTTCTAAGTAATGACAACAAAATTGTTTGGCGCATCCACATGATACAAGCCTTCTGTGATCCTGCACCGCACTCCACACATACGTGTCTGTGTGCGTTTTCAATTGGCATCTGTCGGATTATCCTCTCCTGCTGCTGCAATGTTTTATATCGACATCCATCAGAAACAATAGGATGATTTGCAGACTTAAAGAGTAAAAAAGAGTGAAATTGTAAAGAATTATTGGATGATTTGAAGCTTTAAAGAGTGAAAGTGTAAATAATTATACCAATATCTGATCGCTATTCCAGTTTCTTATTTTCTGATCTTTTGCATTCGACATCAGGCTGCTGTGTAGCCTGTAGAATCATTATTGTAGGCTATACATGATGACTTTAGCGTCAGACTGGTGATCAAAAGTAGTGCTGA